>CM022946.1:147082959-147317022 GCA_012931725.1 Litsea cubeba
AATCTTGGATGCATTTGTTTTTGAAAAGATCTTAAATCAAGCTAGCCTATGCTTTAAAGTTTCAAATTATATTTGGCTTTTAATGTTTCATGATTTTAAAAGCACTTAGATGATTTAAAATCATGTTTCCAAGCTTGGTTTAAAGGCCCAAAAATCCCCACAAGAAAATACTTTGAAAAATGCAAGTTGGGATTTTTGTCTAAGGCTGTCGGTCAACCGACGTCAAGCAGTCGGTCAACCGACAGTGGAACCGAGGCCAACCAAGAGGCTCCATCGGTTCCAAAACAGACAGCGACTTTTTCACTATCTTTGTGCTGTCGGTTCAGCTGTCGGTTCCTTGTCGGTCAACCGACAAATGAGGGTTAACCGACAGATGTGTAACGGTCAGAAAACTTTTGAAAACATGACCGTTGCTTTGTGACCGTTGAGGTGTCGGTCGACCGACAGGTAGCCGTTTGAACACTTTCTCTATAAAAGTAAGTTCATTCCTTAGCCATTGTGGATGATCTTTGGAGCCCTTCTTGAGGTATTTTGAGGCAAAAGAAAGGGGATCAAGCTAAGGAAGGCTAATGGTCATTAAGGAAAGCTAAAGCTTGGATTAATGAAGTTAAACCACCAAGTAAGCTTTGCCTTTTGTTAATCATATGTTTTATGCTTTGTCTAAATTATTGGTAAATGATTTTAAGCATATTAACTATGATGTGTTGAATCCTCTACTTACTTTAATCTTTGGTTTTATATCATAGGATTCTTCACTTAGATTCAAACAAAGTTTTGTTTTAAAACTTTACAAATCATGTTTTATGAAAATCTTTGATTTCCTCTTTAACATGATTCTATTTCTTGTTTGAATCTTCTTTGTTGTTTTCATTCATTTAAACCTTAGTTAAAATTAGTTTTTGAAAACAACATTGCACATGCATCACTTGATTAGGCTTAAACATTTTCATACAACTTGTGATCTTTTGATTTTCATATCATTAACAAGTTTGTAGTTGTTCAAGTGATTTAAATATAACTTCAATCAAATCTTTTTATGTGCATTAAACTTTTGAATTGCTTTAAGCATATATTTTGATTGAGCTTTAATTTTAATCTTGATTGAAGTTTTCACACACACACACTTCATAAGCATTCATCTTTGTAATTCTTAGTGTGTTTGTGTGAGTTGTTTTTCACTTTCATATTCGCCTATTTAGAGTCAATTTTATTTGAGCTTTAATTGTAATCTCTTAGAGTGTTTTGTGAAAACACTTTCTTTAGAGAAATCATTTGATTGTAAGGTTATTGCTTAGCCATATAAAAGCATTGTGTATAGGTTGTTGTTTAGCCTAGAAAAACAACATTGTAAAGGTTATTGCTTAGCCTAGAAAAGCATGGTTGTAGAGGTTATTGCTTAGCCTATTGAAAAGCATAGTTAGTGAAAATCTGGTGGGGTGTTGGATACACAAGCCGATAGTGGATGTAGGCATTGAGGCCGAACCACTATAAATGATTGTGTAGTAGTGATTGATTTGTGGTGATTGTTTGTTTAAGCTTCCGCATTTTGTATGTTAATCATCATATGTGACTAGTTAATTTAATTAAGTTAAAATTGGTCATAATTAGTCATTAAGTGTAGATCACCCTATTCACCCCCCCCCCCCCCTCTAGGGTTAGGATCCCCTCGGACTTATAATCTATATATTCTTAAACTAATATAAGATGTCGTTTCGAACCAAACAACTGTAATTCTCAACATCTTAGAATGAGTTCTATGTTTGTTTCTTTAAACATAACTGGCTATATATAGATTTATGTTGTCTATAGTTAGGTACTAGTAAATCCCCGTGCTATGCACGGACTACAGAAACAACAGATGAACAGATTTATACATATTATTTTTAATAAATTTATTAATTAGTAAAACTTTATGTGTCGTCCTTTTTGTTGCTAATTTGATATATTTTTATTTTTTTTTCCAGATATTTTATTCTTTACGCAAGTTGTATACTGAGTTTGATGTAGCCAGAGCACGTGTAAAAAATATTAAACTGAAGACATATTAACAACAAAACAACAGAATAAAGCAAGTAAATGTAGCTTCAATAACACGGGGTTCACAATATACACAATCGTACGATTTATACAAATGAAAAGACAATAAATATGTGCAAATTAGGACACTAACAATATCAAACAAAATATTAATGCTGAGTAATTGTAAATCCATCTTTCAAGTGCTTCGCGGTGGACCTGTAGGCATATAAAAACTATGTTAATAATTAATAAATTATCATGTTAATGGTAAATAATCAATTGAAAATATCACAGAAGTCATCATAAGAGGACATTTTTACCTGGAATATGGAGATTGACTTTCACATCTCATTGTTGTTTTTTTCCAATTCATCATCTAAATCTTCTAGAACCCTTATTGTTATAAGGTCTAACTCGATATCTTCCAACATTTCTCCTAATTCCCTCATGTCCACGAAATTAGTCTTGACTTTAGCATGGATGTCATGTACCGGCCAAGGAGGTGGTAGCGTGCTTATTATGGAACATACCAGATCTGCAATATTTGGTTCAAAACCTCTCCTTTTTATATCGTAATACAACCTTTCCTTGGTTAGTAAATGTTCTCTGACACCCGTTCCTTCAAGCATTTTCTCTGTCCTGAACTTTATCCATAAGGGATGAATATACTTCTCAAATGATTCTAAGAGGTCGACAAACTCAACTGCATGCCATGGTCAAAAAATCTCAAATATCCTCCTTTTTACAGCATCCCAAGCTGGTGGCAAACTTTCAGTAATTTTAATCATTATATATCTTTCAGGGATGAAGTCTCCACAGACTCTCAGCCACTGAGCTAGCTGTATTTTTCTGGGACCGTGTCTTGCTATTGGGGTGTCATTTTCAAATGGTTTAATTTCGAACTCATTTGCCCATTCCCTGACACGTAGAGAGTCTTTTCCATGGATATTCGAGTGGTGTACTCATATTATCTGGGTTAGAGTTTTCCAAAATAAATTATAAATTATAATTTAAATGAAAGCAACAACAGATCAATCAAATTAGTAATAACACAGGAAGCAATTTAATAACTTGGCACACATTATGAAATACTTGTAAAATAAACGTAACGACAAATTAGCAAACACAGAATAAAATAACAATATCGACAAATGAAGAAAAAACGAACCAACTATTACACTAAATTCAATAAATTTCAAACCTTATAACATTTTTTAATGGGAGATATCGTTGAAGACTTCCCTGTACACAATATTTTTTGTGATATCATTTGGCATCCCTTCTTTATTGATCAGCAACATATTCAAACCTGACGGAGATGTAGCACGCGACAAAGCTACATATAGCCGGCCATGTGAAAACACAGGATTCGGTAGATAGACCCCAACATTTTTTAGAGTTTGTCCTTGACTCTTGTTTATGGTCATTGCAAATGCCAACTTGATAGGAAATTGTCTTCTCCTCAGTGCGAATGGTGAATCAACAGACGTCGGTGTTAGGATAGCACGACTTATCAATACAATTTCTCCAATGCGGGACCCTGTTAGACTTTAGCTTGTATGACTTTGTCCCCCATCTTGTCAACAACCAATCGGGTACCGTTGCACAATCCCAAACACTGATTCAAGCTTCTCAACAACATTATCGGAGCTCCAACTTTTAACTCAAGAGTATGACTTGGTAATCCCGGAAAGTCCAAAGAATTAAGAAACTCTGGAGGATGCAAAACATGATCATTAGATTCCCCAGACATTGGACATAGCTTATCTGCACTATAAAATACCCGCCTTTCACCTGGAATCATCGATAACATCACGGAGTTTAGCTTGTCGACATCGATGTTTTTCGGAGCTAGTATTGCACCCTCATTTAAGTACGACAAATCGATGTATTTATAAAGCATTTCAGGATAAGTCGATTCAATCAACCGTTGTACTCCCCCCTCATCATTTCGTATGAGAAACTCATTTGGGATTTTGATCCAGTCCGCATCATTATCATTTTCAAAAGACGTCCCGGATATCTTTCCCTCGCCAACCATCTTAATCCACTCCGTAAAATCATGTAACCGAGATTTTAAAGCTTCGGAGACATTGTTTGCTGTAACACGCATATTTATATGCAGATGTAAAACCTAACAATATTTTCAAATACTCGATCTTGGTAATGAAGCTCCAACTATCTGTTCACGTCCCCCCTTTGTTATAATTGGCAGTATCTGTCTAAAATCTCCTCCAAGTACGAATAATTTTCCTCCAAATACCTTATCCGAAGAACAGTTACTTGTATTTTGAAGAATGTCTCTAAATGTTCGATCAACTGCGTCAAAGGCATAGCGACCCAACATTGGAGCTTCATCCCAAATGATTAACTCCGCTTCAGAAATTAACAGTGCCAAATCGGTTCGATGGGCGATGTAACAACATGATGATTGATGAAGGTTTAATGGTACTTTGAAACGGGAGTGCGCTGTTCTTCCATTTGGCAAAAGCAGAGCAGCAATGCCCGATGACGCTATTGAAAGAACAATTTTATTTTGTGACCTTACCTTTGCTATTAAAGTCCTCCATAGATACGTCTTTCCAGCTCCTCCACTACCATAAACAAAGAATAGACCTCCTGTCCGTATCTCGTACGCATCCATTATCGTATTGAAGACCCTCTTTTGATCATCATTTAAGCCGACGTGTAAAGATTCAAACAAATGGCTTTCAGCAGTGCTATCATAATCGAGTTCTTCCCTTATGAGTTTGTTTGTAACGAATTGGCCCAATCGAGAAGATGGCATAGGCATAGGATGGAATTCTATCAAGGACCTACCATTCCTATTAAGTATACGCTCGATATCCAGCAGCCCTAAATTTCTCAATTCACTTTCATCAAGACGTATATCTCTGTCTCCAAGCTCTCTCCTCGTTCGACTTTGTAAATCATTTGTGAGGTCCACCCAGTGTTTTTCCCATAATTCCGCCTGATTTGTAATTTCCGAGAACATGAGCATCGAACAAAATATGTTTCTGAGTTGTGAACCTGTAGCCCACTTCGAGGCCTCGTTAAGTGCTTCATGCCATTCACCATCATGATCGAGTAAGCCAAGTGCGAAGCATGCCGATTTGTAAGTTGGGTGCACCACCCCTCCAATGGTTCTTATATCCTCATGGCATTTTGCACCCCGAACTTTGTTTAGCAAGATACCCAGATAATGACGTTCTCCTGAGTTTGGATGTGCATAAGCAAGCCTACCAATACTAATGCGTTGTTTTCGCCTTGTCCACATTTTCTGCTTTGCGTTCCAGACCCCCCACTTTGTTGGAAACTCAACATATGTAAATTCATTGGCATCCGGGTGGTTTATATTTGCTTCGAACCATTTAGTGAATATTATTTCATGAATGCCATCCCGATTAACCACGGATGCAACATCATCTGTGTCCCTAAACACAACAAACTGTTCTCCTGGTAAATGATATTGTAACCTCTGCACAAAGGGATATTGTTTTTGCAAGTAGAATTCCAATATTCTCCAGCATGCTTCAATCGAAGATATGTATCGACCGTCTTGAAATTGCTTGATCTCATTCACACATCTGTACATACGTTCTCCATTCTGATCATATTGTACAATATTATCCTCGATCACAATCGTTGCATGATCTGGACCCTTATGAATGTACTTGTATAAGTATTTAATGAACTTGTTATGGGCACACCGCTCAATATTTATGTGTGAGTCATATCTTACAATGAGATCACGATTATATGGAATAACCCATCGGTTATCGACATCAAAACCATTGATTCTATACGTCATGTTATTATTTCGACGTCTGTATAGCACGAATCCATTCTCAGCTATTGTCGTTGAACCGACAAATGGTTTTGGATAACCTTTCGAGCACTTTCCATTTACCATGCATGGAGCATTTATATTTTGAAAACCACAAGGCCCATGTAACATGCATCTCGTCACAGTCGCGAACGCCAATGGATCTTCATCCTCACTTGGTATTTCTGCCGAAATAATGTCATCAATCTCTTCTGGTAACTGTGGTTTGTCTTCACCGGTTAGTGTGAGGATGATGTGAGCATGTGGTAATCCTCGCTTTTGAAACTCAATGACATGAATATCTGTTCAAGATTGGTGTGAACGTTATAATTAATAAAAAAAATTATAATTCCAACATAGTAATAAAATTATGAATAGATAATGAAGTCTCATGCTAAGACCCGATTTTGTATACCTGCAATGACTTTGCCAAAAAAATTATTTTTTTTAAGGTCCTCCATCAGTTGTTTCAGCATAATATGAAATACCCTTGCAACTATATCTGGCCTGTCCTCAGTGCGTTGACCAGGGAATCGTGATAGTTGTTGCTTAATCTCTGGCCAACTTGGGTTGCATGTGAATGTTATAAATAGATCGGGGAATCCCATCGTACGACAAATCGCCATAGCATCCTGATAATGTCGAATCATATTCCTTGGACCACCAGTGAACGACGAAGGAATAATGTAGCGCATACCAACTGCAGTCGCATCCGTATCACCAGCGTTGACCGCATCCTGTAAACCCCTATACAAATCTGCACGCAAAGCATTCTGATTGTTCCTGATGAAACTAAGTCTTTCCTGCTCTATTGCCGCGTAGCAATCAACCACAAACTGTTGGAAAAGTCTGCCACCTTGAAGCAGCGAAGTGCCTTCACCATCCCGAGACATCAGTCTAAATGCATAGAACTCTCTGATCGATACACCCTCACGCATATAGTTAGAACCAGGTGCGAACTTTATGAACTTCATCCATCCATCAGTTCCATATGGAAAGAGCAATGGGTATTGGAGCGGCATGTATGAAGGGTGTGTTTCGTTAATCCTCCGGAGACTACCATCTAACTTTCGAACAATGATGTCACGATTTCCTGTAATTTTAGACTCATCTCCGACAATGATGGCCGCAACCTCATTTGTGGTCGGTCTTGCGTACTGTCTTCCTTCACGTGAATGCAGAATTTGGACATGCAAATTTTGATTACCATTTTCAGAGAGCGTATCCCTCGCATTACGGAACAATTGTACGTAAGGGTTAGTAGCATTTAGCATTGTCTGCAAGCCCTCCAATACAGTCAAGTCAAAGTCATTTGCGTCTTCGTTTCCTTGAAGAGCCCTTAATCTATTGGATGTTTCATGTTCCGTGTCATATATATATCGTTGTGCAAACTTAGGCATGTCTCCAGGCGCAGGAAGTAACGAACCGATCCTGTGAAAATTCGTTCCACTTATTCGGAAATGATATGGTCCTCTTCCATCGAGCAAAGAATGATCAACTTTACCACCCATTGACGTGAAGGACAACATTGAATTGTATGTTCTTATTTTCTCCCTGAATCTAGATTGAAGGAATTGATTCTGTAGAAATTCGGGTGTGTTCGGTAGTAGTGGCAGCATCACCTTTCCTCGATGACAACATAGATTAAAGATTGGTCTTGAAATTGAACCATCCCTGATTCGTTCTTCAAGCCACATAAAAGCTCCACAGTGAGAGCATACTGCAACTCTGGAACCGAAGCTCCAACGCGTGGAGATATTTCTTCTCCTTGAGCTCAAGAAAATATTATTTCTTGTAATTAAATTATTCTATCAGCCTTTAAAAACTCATTATTTTCGGGAAAAAATAGTGAGTAGTTAAAATTAAAATTTAGTACTTGATGTCGAAGCGATTGTTTTGCCCGACGTTAGATTGGAATGAGATGTTGAAGCTAGTCTACTGCCCGACGTCCCATTTGAATGACCATGATGTTGCCGCCTAAGATGCAAGATTGTGGATCTCACACGCCGTGCCTCCATTTGCATGACTCTTTTCCTATACCCTGGTTGATCTTGTTCATTTTGGATCGATTGACAGATGTGACTCACATTATTTGTATTTGCACCTATAATTCATTGGTAGCAATTGTTTATTATTTTTGTATATATAATAAGATATGACTTCGAGTTATGTAGATGTTGAAGATGTATATATTTTACTGATTCTTGTATGCATGGAGTGGTATCCATTGTGAGAATACGTGGCATCCTGAATACCCTCGAATTGCATAGTTCGTTTACGACGCAAAATCGACAACCTCAAGAACCGAGACATCTTATACTTGATTCTTTTTTGATGATCTTCTATAGTTGTTAGTTTATCCATCCTGAACATATAAAAATATGTGTCACTTAAAATAAATGCCCGCTTAATATATGAGGTATCATCAAATTAATACAAACCCACCAGTAATGGATATATCTATGATTAAAAATTCATACCAATTGTTATATCGCTAGGAATATGTAGTCATTTAAATAGTTAATCTCAAAGATTGACTAACGAATAGTTAATCAAGCACATTTAGGGATCTAATGGAGAGATTTTAGGCTTTTGAGTGGAAGATGATTCTTTTAAATATAAGCATGAAATTAAAAAAAAATAATATATTTGAGATTCTTGTATGGAGTAGGAGAAAAGATTACCTTATTCTATGAAGGTGATGTATTTGTTGCTCGGACAGTTTAAAAACATAAATTAAGATCGAGCCCCTTCCAACGGGGCCCACGCCCAACGCGGGCCTTGTTTAAAGAGTTATTTAGATTTTAATTAGTAGTATAATTCATAGTCCACTTGTTTAAAAATAGTGTAAGAGGCCCGTGCCGGATAAGAAAAAGTATTAAAAAAAGATTTGTAGATGAAGCAAGATAGTGAAAGGAGTAAGGGAAAGATAAAATATTCGAACCGATTAGGTGGTCTCATAATGATATAGTGTTGGCATAGTGGTTAGGAATAAAAAAAAAAAAAAGAAAACTAACAACACTAAGTTATAGAAAACTTTCGGGAATGTTGGCCCAACCAGGGCCCATAAGCTTGATCTGCTAAGTTCAAAATTTAAAACTTTTCTTTTCATGTATAATTGATTAAAAATTTTAAATCAATTGAATAAGTAAAAGGGTGAAATATGTAACTAATGTATTAGAAGTTAATAGAAGGGATGTGATCCCGTACTGACAATGTTTCAATAAACAGAACATAGAATATATATAAAATAAAATAAAGTATATATAGATGAATAATGTTCCATAAAAATGGTAGAATATAATATTAGTTAATGGGTCCCGTGAATAGTTTTATGGTCATAAATGAAAGTCCTGGGGATCCTAACCCTAGAGGGGGGGTGAATAGGGTGATCTAGTAATAGTGACCAACTATGACCAATTTTAATTTCTTTACAATTAACCTAGTCACATGAGATGATTAAACAAACAATATGCGGAAGCTTAAATAAACAATCACCACATTGCAATCACCACAACACAAGATTTATAGTGGTTCGGCCTCAATGCCTACATCCACTACCGGCTTGTGTATCCAACACCCCACCGGATTTCCACTATTATGCTTTTTAAAAGGCTAAGCAATAACCTCTACAACTATGCTTTTCTAGGCTAAGCAATAACCTTACAATGTGTTTTTTAAGCAATAACCTTTACACAATGCTTTTCTTAGGCTAAGCAATAACCTTAATACATAAAAGATTTCTCTCAAAGAAAGTGTCTTCACAAAACACTCTTATGAGATTACAATTTAGCTCAATAAATTTGCCTTTAAGATAGGCGGATATGAAAGTGAATAACAACTCACACAAACACACTAAGAATTACAAAGATGAATGCTAATGAGGTGTTTGTGTGAAAACTTCAATCAAGATTAAAATTAAGCTTAATCTATTTTATGCTTAAAGCAATTCAAAAGTTTAATGCTCATAAAAAGATTTGATTGAAGTGTTATGCAAATCACATGTACACAAATACTAACTTGTAAATGATTTATGAAAATCAAGATGACACAAGTTGTATGAAATTAATTATGTCTAAACATGTGATGCACATACAATGTTGTTTTCAAAAGCAAGGTTTACTAAAGTTCTAAAGTGGTTGAAAACAACAATGATAGATTCAATCAAGAGAAGGAATCATGCTAAAAAGGAAATCAAAGATTTTGAGAAAGCATGATTAATAAAGTTTTAAAACAAACTTGGATTGAATCAAAGTAAAGAATTCATCACAACATAAATCAAAGATAGAATGAAGGTAATGAATTCAATACATCATAGTTAACATGCTAAAAATCATTTACCAATAATTTAAGTAAAGCATGAAACATATGATTAAGAAAACTAAAACTTACTTAGAGATTTAACTTCATAATTCCCAAGCTTTAGCTTTCCTATAGACCCTTTGGTCTCTCTTAATTCATCCCTTTTTCTTTGTCTCCAAACACCTCAAGAAGGCTTAAGAGTTCCACTTTGATCAACCACCTTTCAATGGGAATGAACTCATATTTATACTCAAAAAGTGAGTATCAGCGTGTCTTCGGTCGACCCCATACCATCCCCGGTCGACCGAATACAAACGGTCACAAATATGACCGTTGGAGAGCCAACGGCCCTCTGCCCGGTCGACCTGCAGTGTGCCAGGTCGACCTGGTCCATGGGCAGGTCGACCTGGTACACTGCAGGTCGACCCTGGGACCAGAATTCCCATTTTTTCTCATACTTTAAAGTGGTTCTTGAGGGGATTCTTTTGGGCCATTAAATCAAGCATGGAAACATGATTTTAAATCATTCTAAGAGGTTTAAAAACATGAAATATAAAAAGCCTAAAATGATTAGAAAGTTTTAAAACCATAGGCTTGCTTGATTTATAAAACTCTTTTTCAAATTAAATTGCATCCAAGATGAAAACCAAAACATGCATGAAATATAGGATTTACAAGATTTAAAACAATGCATGTGTAAATTAAGATTTCAAGTATTTCAAAATCAATGCATGTGTGAAAATTCATGAGATGAATAAAAACCTAATGCATCCATCAAATTGCAATAAACAAAATCCTAACAATCTCCCCCTTTGCAATTTGATGGCAAAACTTTCTCACACTAAATCTCCACACTAAGTCTTCAGCTCCTCCTTGGCTGGACAATTCTTGAAATCTCTTTGGATGCTCTCTTTGTTTAGCTTGGGCTCTAGCTTTTTCTTCATTCTCCTTGTTGCTTGTAGCTTGATCATTCTTCAAGCTTTCTTTTCATCTTCCTTCTTTTAGCTAAGCAACTTCTTTAGCTCCCAAGCTTTCTTCTCTTCATTTCTCCCTTTTTACCATGCACTCTCCTTTTGGCAAGATGTGCATTCTCTCCACCTTTATCACTTTCTCCCCCTTAATTCTTTCTCCCCTTTTGCCATTAAGCTTGAGAACTTTCTCCCCCTTTGCCATTAAATTGCAAAGGTATCAATTGAAGAGGGGTACCTACACATATGAAACAAGAAAAATACCTTTTAGTAGCACCTGTTAACAAAGGAAATCAAAAATGAAGTACATAACAGGTCATCATGCATGGGTAATAAGCTATAAGGGTATCCAGAGCCAATATAGGGGTGAATTTGATCAAAACTAATACTTCCTATGAAGATTTACTCCCCCTCAGTCCATACTCTTCTTTTGTCAAACTTTTGACAAGGATTTAACTAATAGGTACAAGAAGAAGATGGCTTAACCAATTGAGGGTTAACTTCAAGTGAATGATTAGATTCAATTGATAATAATATTTGACTATAAAGTTCAATATGATCAAATTACCAAAGTAAAGGGCAAGTTCATTGGGATATACTAAACATAGCATCAATCAATATAACTATGAAAATCATATGCTATGAATATTTTTTAAATCATTTCATCCAAACATAAAATATGACTATCATGTACAAGATGAGTGAAATGAAGTTCAAACATGAAGCCTACCTCAACCATTAACCAACCAAGATTATGAATACATATGTATGGTGGTCATGAGATATACCAATAAGTGCAATGAGAGGAGGCAACATGTAGATTATGATGCTAATAAAATGTGACAATTACAAAAATAAGCATCACAAAAAGGATATTCATCACTTTAAATGATATAACTAATGAGCATAGTGATGAGCATCATAAATTGCATTAAAATGATATAACTTTGTAAAGCATGCAATTTTCAAAGTGTAAAGATCATATGAATTCAACATCTAAGACATCCATCAAACAATAGATATAACTAAGAAATACAAGGAATGGATTTCAAAGAGGTTCATATGATCAAGCACACTACTATGAAGTTGAAGCATGTATAAAGAATGATATCAATAAGAAAAATACACATGAATCAACATCATAACCATCCAAAAAAAAAATGACTAGAAAGTATAAGGGATGGATTTTAGAGTTCTAGTATGGTTTCTACAAATGTAACTAATAATGCAACCATACAAGAAACTATATGATATTTGCACATCAAGAATGAAACTAAATGAGCAATGTTGCAAATAGCATATAACAAGTATTTCCTTCTAAAACATATATTTATTAGCACAAGGAAATATACTCAAAAGAAAATGTTTTAATGAATATAACTAACAAAGCTTGAAAAACATTTTCAATTCATACAATCTTCAAATCATTTCAATACACAAAATCCAACAATGAGCATAAAGAGGATGATTTTGAAGATAACACTTTTTCAACTTGCATTTTAAAAGATATAACTTATTTGAAACACATACAAGTTGGTTTTTCAAAACAATAATTTTCCATATGAAAATATAACTTAGAAATCTATGGAAAAACTAAATTGTTTCAAATCATTTGTTTTTCAAAACAAATCTTACTAATACATCCAAACAAATGATTTTACAACATCAATTGATTATGAAAGATCTAGCTAATAAAGCTTTGAAACCATAATCAATTGAACATGTATAGAATTGCAAGAGATATAACTAAATGAACAAGAAGCAAATCTAACATGTTGAAAATATAATCAAATGATTTTAAAAACCATGATATGTAACTAGATAAGTACAAGAAGACAAAATCAATTGATTACTAATAAACATTGCATTTAAAGTAATGTAACTAATGAAAGAACATAAATGCAAATGAAGTCATGACCAACAAAAGGATTTACCTATAAAGGATAGGTTGGTCAATGAGGTCCAAGGCCTTAAGGTTTGACTAAGTAAATAGCTTTTGGAATCCACCTAAAGTCTTGGGAGGGTTGATCTTTGAGGCCAAGTTTAGAAGTCCCACCAACTTCTGGAGATTTGACTTGATAAACTTTTAATTTAGACTTATCACCATGGTGTTTAGATTTAACTAAATTTGGCATAGGTTGGTGATTAGTCTTTTGAGGTTGGTGAGTTTTCTTTTTAGGGGATTGATTTCTTTTCTTCTTATTTCCTCCATTTATTTGACTTTTGAATTTAAGATTTAACTTTGCAACTTTCTTCAAAAGTTCCTTCATTTGTTGAGTTAATGGAGGAAGATTGAGAAGCTTTTTGTTAATAGATTCTTTTAGAGTTGGTTTAACTTGTTTAACATTTTTAGAATCTATTTTAGGAGACTCCTTTTTAGTTGGTTTTACTTGTTTAGTCTTTTTAGAGTCTTCCTTAATTTTTAGTGTCTTATCCATCATAGAGTTTGATTTTACTTTCTTTGGTTCAAAGATGGGTTTAGACACATTGCTTCTTCTTAATTTGCACTCAAATTTGAAATGCCCTTCATTACCACAATAATGACATTTGGTTATGGGCAAGAAAGTGTGAGTGCTAGAGAATGAGGACTCACCTTTCACAAAAGTGTTGGTGAACTTAGGGTCATGTGAAATATTCCTATCAAATCCAAGACCCGTCCTATCTCTTTTAGATTTACCCAATTTCAATAACTTTTCAAATCTTTCTTCACTTTGGGTAAATTTGCACTCATACTTTTGTTTGTAGGTTTCAAGTTGAGTGACTTGTTCTTTAAGGGTTGAATTTTCATTTTTAACTTTTGTAAGTTCATTTTCAATTCCCTTAAATTTTTTTAGCTCTTCATGGGCAAGTTTTAATTTAAATTTAACTTCATTGATAACATTAGATCCAAGTTCTAGAGTTTTTATCTTAATTTGTGCATTAGATAAATTTTCCATAGAAATGGTTAACTTGGATTCTAGGTTGTTAATGTTTTCATCTTGTCTTTTTAATTGATCTCTTAGTTTTGAATTTTCCTTATTAAGATTATCATAATTTATCTCTGATTCTCTTAGATCATCTTTAATATTAGATAGATTATGCAAAGACATCATGAACTTAGATTCTGCACAATTTAATAATTCTTCTTTTTCTCTAAGTTCATCTTTTGAAGAGACTAATTCTTGGTTTAGTCTTTTAGATTCTTCTTTTAGTCTTCTATTCTTCTTAGAAAGCTCTAAGGATAATGTGCACAAATCCTCATAAGCTTTTTCAATGTCATTATCATTTTCATCATTTTCTTCCTCTTTTAATTCAAATTGAGATTCTTTAAATTCATTGTTTGAATCTCCAATAGTGGGAAGAAGGAGGGGTCTAGAAGAATCTACCAAAGAATCTACAAAGTCTAAACTAGTGGAATCCATTCTTATGATTTTCATGGAGGCACAACACTAGGGTTTTGACTCTAGGTTTTTACACCTAATCAAGAGTTCCAAACACTTGATCCTAATATAGAGCACGAGGCTCTGATACCAATTGAAAGTCCTGGGGATCCTAACCCTAGAGGGGGGGGGGGGGGTGAATAGGGTGATCTAGTAATAGTGACCAACTATGACCAATTTTAATTTCTTTACAATTAACCTAGTCACATGAGATGATTAAACAAACAATATGCGGAAGCTTAAATAAACAATCACCACATTGCAATCACCACAACACAAGATTTATAGTGGTTCGGCCTCAATGCCTACATCCACTACCGGCTTGTGTATCCAACACCCCACCGGATTTCCACTATTATACTTTTTAAAAGGCTAAGCAATAACCTCTACAACTATGCTTTTCTAGGCTAAGCAATAACCTTACAATGTGCTTTTATAGGCTAAGCAATAACCTTTACATAATGCTTTTCTTAGGCTAAGCAATAACCTTAATACATAAAAGATTTCTCTCAAAGAAAGTGTCTTCACAAAACACTCTTATGAGATTACAATTTAGCTCAATAAATTTGCCTTTAAGATAGGCGGATATGAAAGTGAATAACAACTCACACAAATACACTAAGAATTACAAAGATGAATGCTAATGAGGTGTGTGTGTGAAAACTTCAATCAAGATTAAAATTAAGCTTAATCTATTTTATGCTTAAAGCAATTTAAAAGTTTAATGCTCATAAAAAGATTTGATTGAAGTGTTATGCAAATCACATGTACACAAATACTAACTTGTAAATGATTTATGAAAATCAAGATGACACAAGTTGTATGAAATTAATTATGTCTAAACATGTGATGCACATACAATGTTGTTTTCAAAAGCAAGGTTTACTAAAGTTCTAAAGTGGTTGAAAACAACAATGATAGATTCAATTAAGAGAAGGAATCATGCTAAAAAGGAAATCAAAGATTTTGAGAAAGCATGATTAATAAAGTTTTAAAACAAACTTGGATTGAATCAAAGTAAAGAATTCATCACAACATAAATCAAAGATAGAATGAAGGTAATGAATTCAATACATCATAGTTAACATGCTAAAAATCATTTACCAATAATTTAAGTAAAGCATGAAACATATGATTAAGAAAACTAAAACTTACTTAGAGATTTAACTTCATAATTTCCAAGCTTTAGCTTTCCTATAGACCCTTTGGTCTCTCTTAATTCATCCTTTTTCTTTGTCTCCAAACACCTCAAGAAGGCTTAAGAGTTCCACTTTGATCAACCACCTTTCAATGGGAATGAACTCATATTTATACTCAAAAAGTGAGTATCAGCGTGTCTTTGGTCGACCCCATACCATCCCCGGTCGACCGAATACAAACGGTCACAAATATGACCGTTGGAGAGCCAACGGCCCTCTGCCCAGGTCGACCTGCAGTGTGCCAGGTCGACCTGGTCCATGGGCAGGTCGACCTGGTACACTGCAGGTCGACCCTGGGACCAGAATTCCCATTTTTTCTCATACTTTAAAGTGGTTCTTGAGGGGATTCTTTTGGGCCATTAAATCAAGCATGGAAACATGATTTTAAATCATTCTAAGAGGTTTAAAAACATGAAATATAAAAAGCCTAAAATGATTAGAAAGTTTTAAAACCATAGGCTTGCTTGATTTATAAAACTCTTTTTCAAATTAAATTGCATCCAAGATGAAAACCAAAACATGCATGAAACATAGGATTTACAAGATTTAAAACAATGCATGTGTAAATTAAGATTTCAAGTATTTCAAAATCAATGCATGTGTGAAAATTCATGAGATGAATAAAAGCCTAATGCATCCATCAAATTGTAATAAACAAAATCCTAACAATAAAACACTTACTTTGGATAGAGTGGTCATAAAACACTTGTTTTAGATTAAAGTTTTTACGAAGATTAGCGTGGACCCCATAAATGAGGAGTCTAAGTGCTAGATTATAAAAGTTTTAAGTGGGCCAATTTCTATGGAGTGAAATTTAATTTGGATTCATAAAAATTGGTTTAATAATATGTGGGGTTATTAGGAAAGAATCAAGATCTTTTTTAGGCATTGTCTCATAGAATTATGTGAATACGACCCATGATGAAGCTGCGCATGATTTTATTCTATTTTATTATGTATTTATTTATACGTGGCTAATCTCATGATGAGGCCAATTTCAATAAGGTGAAACTTAGCCCAGGGCTAACGGGCTACTACACTTTGAATAAGGTAGAAAGGAAACCATCTGTTGAATAATTATTAAATGGGCATTTTTTTTGTTACTCCATCTCTATAAAACAAAAAACAGTAATAAAAGAAAATTGAGAATGGATTGAAAAGTGAAAAGAATTAACATCTCATATTATAAAAAATTATAATATATTACCTTATTATGTGAAGATTAAAATAATTTGATGAGCTTCTCTAAATGCCTCAAGTAGAAATCCAGCAACCTCTGTCAATATTAATCATAAATCATAAGTCATAAATATCAGGCAAAGTGCAGGAAGGTTGGAAAAAGAAGAAGAAGGAGAAAGAGAGGGGAGGTGATGCATATGGGTGCATGGATGGTGGGTCCCATTGGGCACCACTCACAGATTAGACACATATACTTTTGGTCCCACAATGGTTGACACATATACTTTGGGTCCCACAATGGTTGGATTGCCAGGTGAAGTGTGTGCAGTGGGTGCAGGTGGAAGTGCAACCTTAGAGTGGGAAAGGAAACCATCTGTTGAATAATTATTAAATGGGCATTTTTTTTGTTACTCCATCTCTATAAAATAAAAAACAGTAATAAAAGAAAATTGAGAATGGATTGAAAAGTGAAAAGAATTAACATCTCATATTATAAAAAATTATAATATATTACCTTATTATGTGAAGATTAAAATAATTTGATGAGCTTCTCTAAATGCCTCAAGTAGAAATCCAGCAACCTCTGTCAATATTAATCATAAATCATAAGTCATAAATATCAGGCAAAGTGCAGGGAAGGTTGGAAAAAGAAGAAGAAGGAGAAAGAGAGGGGAGGTGATGCATATGGGTGCATGGATGGTGGGTCCCACTGGGCACCACCCACAGATTAGATACATATACTTTGGGTCCCACAATGGTTGACACATATACTTTGGGTCCCACAATTGGACAGCTAGGTGAAGTGTGTGCAGGTGGAAGTGCAACCTTAGAGTGGGAAAGGAAACCATCTCAGAGAGAGATATCCGAGGAACAAAACTATCAGGACTTTTTGGTTGAATAAGAAAATTGCTTCCTTTTGGTTGAATAAGAGCATTTCTGTTTTCAGAACCCCAACTAATTTCCATTTTACAACTACAGAAAGATTAGCAGCTAGAGTTCCCAAAAAGCACCGGCAGATTTAGCTCATGAAAATTAAGTATTTTTTTTCTTAGTATCATAGGTTTTCAATTGACACCGGCATTAAAAAGATAAGGTCAGAAACTTCACATTTCATTCATTTTTACAGGTTCTACATATGATAACAATGGGAAAAAAATATCTCTAGCAAGCACATCTATAATTTTCCAAAAGGTATCCAATTCCATACATATCACGTGATGGACAGCGTGATGGCACCATCCACAGATTATCCACCCATAGATTAGACACATATATTTTGGGTCCCACAATGGTTGACACATATACTTTGGGTCCCACAATGGTTGGACAGCCAGGTGAAGTGTGTGCAGTGGGTGCAGGTGGAAGTGCAACCTTAGAGTGGGAAAGGAAACCATCTGTTGAATAATTATTAAATGGGTATTTTTTTTGTTACTCCATCTCTATAAAATAAAAAAAAAACATGCCCATATCCAGCCCAATCCCAACATGGGCTGTAGCCCGCCATTTAGTCAATTGGGCCGGGCCGGGCCAAAGCAGTGTGCACCGCAAACAGCCCTCACATGAGCATTGAATGTAAGACCAACTCAGATCCTTTGACCCAAAAACACAGCCCCCCTTCCTTCATCTGGTGGACCACACAAGTTCACATGGGATTTGGACAATGGCCACACATGGTTTTCCATGGGGACTCCTGAAATGCTTTCAACCCGAGCGTGGGAGGAAGAAGAAGATGGGGAAGAAGTGAAGAAGAAGAGAAGATGATGCAGCTCAGGTGCAGGTGTGGTGAGATTGGAAAAAGAAGAAGGAGATATAGGCATGAGACTGATCCAGATGTTATAGATACTATCTAAGCTTTAATGGTAATGCCTTGTGATTCATTTTTTTTATTAAATTGATTGTGATTTATGACACACTAACACAGGTTACAAACAGACGCATATAAGCCAATGAAAACAAAAACCCAGATGAAAAACCTCCATGTCCAGTTCCTCACAGGTCCTACAAATCACAATGCATGCAACTGTCTAACCTTCCGTACAAATATGGAAACATTTCCACAAAATTTGCAACCCAATTGTTGAGAAGCATATAGTTGAAGGATTCTTAACCCAAAGTTTAATATCAAAGCCTCCGGTTCCAAGCAATGGTAGAAGCGCAGGGCGAGCGTGGGAGGAAAAAGAAGATGGAGAGACTATTCCATTACGAAATCTGCAGGGATGTAATTTGCAACCCAATTGCTGAGAAGCATATAGTTGAAGGATTCTTAACCCAAAGTTTAATATCAAAGCCTCCGGTTCCAAGCAATGGTAGAAGCGCAGGGCGAGCGTGGGAGGAAGAAGAAGATGGAGAGACTATTCCGTTACGAAATCTGCAGGGATGTAACAGTTATTCGTCCATTAGAGACCAGAGAAGAGGATAGAGAGCGGGTTTTAGTCCATGCAATGGCTGGTTTGGAAGAAGTGGGAAATATCTATAACAGGGTTTTATGGGCTTCGAGAAGAGAGGACGCCGTTCTGACACCTGGCGCTTGATCTTCGTGATGGACAGCAGGAAATCTATATTACTAAATTAGATGAGATTGATTGCTTGATCTTCGTGATGGACAACGGGATTGATCGGGATTTAGGGTGCCGTTCTGACACCTGGCGCTTGATCTTCGTGATGGACAGCGGGAAATCTATATTACTAAATTAGATGAGATTGATTGAGATTGATGGGCGCTTGATCTTCATGATGGACAGTGGGAAATTTTATTAGATGAGATTGATTGAGATTGATGGGCGCTTGATCTTCGTGATGGACAGCGGGATTGATCGGAATTTAGGGTGTGATCTCCTCCAAGAATATTAATGAAGTGTATACATCCTTTTGCTGCCACGTGTCCCTCTCCAAGACATGCCAGGTGTCCTCCTCCAGGAATCCCCACGAAGTGTATACATCCCTTTAGTAATATAGATATTATTTTGTAGATTGGGTGTTTTGCATGTGAATTAATATATATTCTCACAATTGTATGCATTATTAATTATTTTATTATTCTTTAGCTTGATATTGTAAACTAAAATATTTAATTAACAAAGGTCATTTGTTTGCACTCATTTACATATGTAAATATTACACTTACGTAACATTTATCTACATGCATGTTTATTTGCATGCATAAATGAGGTAGAGAAATGGTGAGAAAATAATGTGTAAATAAGACCATTTTCATTTGAAAGTTTTTACACCTAAAAAACTATAAAAGTGTTACACACTGCTCTTATTAAAATATAGATTTACAATTGATGAACAAGATAAGTTGCACTATCATATCCCATCATTGCTTTTAAATTTTTGCAACTCCGTGGGCCTCAACTTTTTAATCCAAACCGTTCTAATCTTTTACTGAGTGATTTACATCCCAAAATGTTAGTTTTATGTCTTAAATATTATTCTTAGGTTTTGGGGCATATAAAATCATTTATGGCCTTTTTGTGGTTAAAGATGAAGACCAAAAGTTAGGTCTTCATTTTCCATCTTCCTTTGATTTTATTTTCATATGAGGACACGTTATTTGATGCTCTTCTTTGAAAATTCACTTTTGATCTTAATTTTAACCGCGTCATAAATAAACTGTATATATTTTAATGCAAACAAACAAGCCCTTAGGGCCCGTTTGGATGTATACAGAATAAAATATTTACAGATTTAATTATTGCAAGGATAAAATAGTATAGAATAGAATAATGTAATATTATAATATTACAATATTTTTGCTGTTTGGCGATTTTTGAAGATTCTTACAGATTTTAAATTGAGTTGTTTGGAAGGTGCTGTGATTAAAGTAAATCACATTATTAGAAATTTTTTTATTAAATATTTTAATTTAAATGTAATTTACCACATCTGGATAAAAAAGTAGTGTGGTATAATAAAATTCAACTGCAATGTTTTTACCTTAAATTGCTTTTCTTTTATCACATAAAACCATGGTAAAGTATAGTAAAGTAAAGTCAATACAAAAAACAACTACTTTACAACTCTCTCTCTTACTTTGTTTAACACATACTTCATTTCACCTTACTTTACCTCACCTTTTCTATGATATGACATCAATCTTTGTTTTACTTTACCACACCTATAAACAAGTCACTTTTACTTACCATATAAAACTGCGATAAAATGTGATAAAGTAATATTGAATAAAAAGAAAATACTTTACCATTCCTTCCCACTTTACTTTACCAAATATTTCATCCTACCTTTACTTTACCCCACCTTTACCGTGCCGTGACATTTAGTTTTACTTTACTTTACCATATATGTAACATCATGATGGATTTGAAAGTCTTTACTTTACTCTACCACTTTGTAATCGTCATTTTGAAAGATTCTAATCTTGTAGAAAGTTTTCTACATGGGGGAGCTGTAGGAGAAAATATTGAGCTTTTTGAAAGAAAATAATATTTTCTTCAAGTTTTTCTTAGGTTACCGAACGCAAAAGACTCTCTTCTTTAGAAAATGAAAGATTATATTCTATAAAAGATTATTTTCTTGTGTTTTCTTGTGCATCCAAACAGGCCCTTAATGTTTACTCTTGTCAATAGTGCTTCTAACAAAAATGATAACATGTTTTACATATATAGATTTTTATATATGTAAAATTCAATAGGCAAAGCTAACGTATGTAAATTTCATTTCTCTCTAAGAGGGTGGATTAACTTAAGATATATGTCACATGTACAACTGAAAATAATATGGTTCATTTACTTGTCACCTCTTCTAAGGCCTTCATAAATTCGAGACAAAAAATTAAGATATTTTAGATGGATAGGTCAGTTTCATCAAGTGATCCCAACTCTTAGAAGTAACAGACATTTGTCCATCCAATAGATGAGAACCCAGACCCATAAAAAAAAAGATTCCAAATAATTGCTACTTTGGTCCTGACCATTCAGACAAAATTGATGAAATGGGTAAACATGTATATATCCATTTGGGAGAACTTTTTCAGCATGTACAGAAGACAACTCTCTGTCTCACAAACCATGGGCCACACTACATGACCAAATGGTATCAGGACCAGAGGATTGCAAGTCTCCTGCCACCTGACAAAGCAAACTAATTGCAGTGTGGCAAACAAAATTAATTACCAGTGATGATCTCATGCATCCATCAATTTTCAGTACAAACACTATACCATACGCAGTACAAAGATTGAACCAGAAAAAACAAAGCATGTTAAGATGAAAACAGAAAATTCAGAATCTAATTTGGCCTCCATTTTTATTACAATGCTTTTCTGTTTAGGGTAAATAAATTAAAATTTGAATGTGAACCAACCAGAAAATGCCTGCTAAAACCATCTGATGATGTCAAAATAGGGTTTCGGACACCACCGAGTAAATGCAATAATTAAAGAAGAGAGAAGGGATTATAGTGGTTCGGTCAAAATGACATACGTCCACTGCGGAAAGGCAGAGATTGCCTGTGGTGTTTTACTTCCTCAATGATTTCGGGTTACAAACTAGAGGAATACAAGAGTCGAAGTGAATGGGAAGATCTTAGTTGCCCCCAAGTGCTGGTGGGGCTCTTGATTTATAGTCTACCCTAACAGACGGGGACGCTCCTCTGCAACGTTCGCCCTTGGAACCCTCGAACTGCCCTCGCGCTGGACGAAGCAGGTGAGGAACTGCCCTCGCGCTGGACGAGGCAGGTGAGATATTTATCCGCAGGACCTGGTAGGAGTGGGACTGCTTCCGAAGCGACGTGGCTGCCTTGACTTGGTCACTTCGTGGGTTTGGACCTGAGCTTCAGTGGATGGATTTGGACCTGGACTTCTCACGGCCTGGGTCACTTGGCGTGACCCATCATCCAGTACTGGGTCATTTGGGCCTGACTCATCACCATCCACTTCATGGGGGGCTACTTGGATGAGCATAGGGACCGGGTTTTAATTTGGATAGGGGGGCTACTTAATTTGATTTCAATCAAATGATCAGAACCTTCTTTTAAGGGGCTTAAAATTGAATGAATTGTTTCCCCATTTTTGTTGGTACTGGCCAAGATGACTGGGCTCTTGATAGATCTAGCACACATTGAGAAGATGACCACTTATACACACGCGAGATGGATTTTTTTTTTTTTTTTGGGGGGGGGGGTGTTGGTCGTGGTTTTGGATTCAGGACTAGGATGAGAAGGTTAAATTCAAAAGGCTTCTAATAATAAATAGGCCAATTGTATGGTTTCAAGATTTATACTACTACAGAAGCTGTGCAAAGGTGACTGGGCTCTTGATAAATCTAACTGACGTGGGAGTGAATCCCAACACACATTGAGAATATGACCACTTATACACATGGGGTGGGGGGTGGGCTAGGGATCAAATACTGAACATCACACATTGAGAAGATGACCGAGGTAAACACACACACACAGGCCAATTGTATGGTTTCAGGATTTATACTACTACAGAAGCTGTGCAAAGGTGACTGGGCTCTTGATAAATCTAACTGACGTGGGAGTGAATCCCAACACACATTGAGAATATGACCACTTATACACATGGGGTGGGGGGTGGGCTAGGGATCAAATACTGAACATCACACATTGAGAAGATGACCGAGGTAAATACACACACACACCCCCTTAATAGGATTCCCCCCCCCCCCTAATAGGATTCCGCTCTTTTTGGATTTCATGGAGTGGAATCTTGTATCTAGGGGTACCTCTTAATAGGATTCCGCTCTTTTTGGATTTCAATGGAGTGGAATCCTGCATCCTTATTATTTAGATAAGAAATCAAAGTCGTCTCTATAAAATAAAATCAGTTCATTTTTCTTAGGATTCCATTTTTTTTTGGATTTCATGGAGTGGAATCCTGTATCCTTATTATTTAGGGCATGTTTGTGTAGCCCATTTCCATGGAAAAGGAGGCGGTTTTCTGCAGAAAACCTACTTTTCCTGTGTTTGGTGCAGTATTTTTCCATGGAATCACTTTATTGCCAACTCAGCCTTTTCCTTCCTCACTATGGAAATGGACTTCCCATGGGGGTGTATGGGAAGTCTATTTCCTCAGAAAACTGGCCCCCCTTTATAAGCTTCATTTCCGACCTCCTTTCCATCCCTTTCCTCTTCTATTCATAAAAAATGCTCTGGCGATAAACTTCATCCCCTGAACCACTTCTTCTTCATCTTCTCCGATCACCCAAAGCCACCGGAACCTCTCTCTGTCTCTCTTCCTCATCGTGAAATGGGTTGCACAAGTCTAGCAAAAAAAAAATAGAAAGCTCTTCCATGGCGTCTTAGCTCATCTCCATCTCCCTTTTCCGTTCTCAACCATTCCATCCCACTCTCTCTTTCTCAATAACACATCTCCATCTCTCTCTCATGAGGTACCATCTCTAACCCTAACCTAAAACCAAATCCCATTTACATTATTCAGTTTTTGTGCCCTAATAGTAAAAACCCAAATCGTAGCCCATCTTGGATGCACAAAGGCGATTGATATTGTTGGAAATAGGGTGGGCCTCTAGGATAGGTTTCAAAAACTTTTGACCCACTTGACGCAGGGATCAACTATCCAGAAGGCTATAAAACCTAGTCCAAGATCTATGTCCTCAATCTCAGCCATCATGATCAGTAAATACAATCTATCTAGAAGATAGAAACAGCAACTAATAAATCTACAACATGCAAGGAAGTAGATTATACCTTTGGAGCTCGGTTGTACTCTAATGGAGAAGTTGCGTCTTTCTTTGATGATGAAACGCTTTCACTAATCAAATAGGGATCTCCAAGACCTCTTGATCTTCCACGCTATGACCCGTATCAGATTCTCTTTTTTCTCAAGAAGATGGTGGGATCTCCAAGAGAAAACTACTAGGAACTCTAGGGAGGAACTAGAAAGAGAACTAGAAGAGGAAGAGGAGAAAGAACTCGTGCAACACTTGCACTAGGGAGGCTTGGGCGTGAATCCCAATGTATGGAGAGTGCATGGACGTCCAAGGCCTCTTCTCCTCTTATTTATAGCTTTTGCAAGTTGCCTCCTCTTTACTAATTACAATAGAAGTCTTACTTCCATTAATTAGTAACTTACCATATCATAATTAGAAGTCCCACTTCAAATATGATTAGTATCTTTCTAATTCCTTTCCAATTAAAATAGAAGTCTCACTTCTACTAAAATTAGTAAGTCTACTATTATCACTATTAGAAGTCTCACTTCAAATAGAAATAGTAACTTTCCTTTTAGAGTTCAACTAGAATTAGATACTTTCTAATAATTGGGCTAGCGTGGGGACCACTAGGGATTCCTTAGAAAGCTGGCTCCAACTGGGACACGCGACCCCACATCTCATGTGCAATCCGGGCCCACAGTTAATTGCAAATAACTCCACTATATAAATGCAATTGAACTCCAGTCTTAGGAATATTACATAGAAGACCCTAAACTTCCACATTATCACAAGTAGACCCCTCTATCAATATCCATGGATCAATTGGACCTGTCTTCCAAAATAGATCCATATCTTATTATCCTTGAGCCCCAATTAATTATAATGATCATAGGTACCTTTCCAATTAACTCTTAATCGGAATGGGTGCGCACTTACCAATGATAAATCCATTAATTGGCACAAGGGGATATTAGAGATAGATTCCATCTTGACCATTGAATGTTCCCACAGCTCTACTACCACGTACCCAAATCACCGAGGTGTTGACCTACAGTTGGCCTCACTCATTGATGACTCAAAGCAAATGAATAGATAGAAACTTGAGTTCATTAATGTCTCAGGATTGAGAGCCTATTGCTAGGGAATTATGAGAGCATACCTTAAAGTAAAGACAATGTTTATAAGTTGCTTCTCATGGTCCTTCAATACATCCAATGTACCAGCACTATGATCTAGAATCTTTCATTCTGATGATCGAGACAAATCACACTATCTCATAGTGATCTAAGTGCTGCAACCTTGTCAGTATGAGATGTCCAGTCTCATCACTGGTTGTGAAGATATTTAAGTATAAGATTTGTCACACATGTCTCCCGTATGTGGATCTCATCCATACACATGTGTTACATCTAATATACTTGTGGACCCCGGTTCATCTCATGAACCATCATGTCATTCGTATTGGTTATGTGCATATATAATAAATTACCATTCATCTCATGAAAGGAAAGCATGAATATATGAATAAATAAAGAATTTAATCAATTTATTATATCATCTACTGGATTGAGTCCATAAAACTAACAGATATAACCTGCAATGAGGCTGCTGCTGTGTTCAATATCAGGTATGCTGTGTTCTTGATTTGATTTTTCTGTAATTTAAAGGCGATTGGATGATAAACACAGATCGTTGTGTTCTTCTATGCTATTGTTGTGTTAATCTCTGCTATTGTTGTTTTCATTTTTGCTATTGCTGTGTTGATATATGCTATTGTTGTTTTCCTCTCTACTGCACCAAACATGAAAACCACCATTTCAATGGAGAAAACAATTATACACCAAACAAATATTTATGACAGCCACGGAAAACCTTTTCTATGGAACTTATTTACCACAGATTTTGCTGATGTGGCAATTTCCCCATTCCACGGAAATTACTTGTACACAAACGTGCCCTTAGAGAAGAAATGAAAATCGTCTCTATAAAATAAAATCAGTTCATATTTTAATTTAGGGATAAATACAGATTACTTACCTGTACTTTGCACGTATTTCATACTACCCTCCTATAGTTTCATATTTTTTACTAAACCTACCTATATTTTAAATCACAATGCAAATATAGACGTCCGTGACGGAAAAGATGGAATGACGAAATTACCCCTCTGTATATAACTCGTGTATTGCACTTTCCATCATTTTTGCTCTTTTTGGATTGCGATTGCAGTTAGGGTTCTGGCGATTTTGGGAGGAAGAAACCCAGCGTTTAGGGTTATTCAAGACCCTATCGGTCCAGTGCTTCGATCCGAGTCCGATCCTCGACCTCCCCGACAACTACCTCCACCTCATCTTCTCCCATCCCTCTCTCCGTGACATCAGCCTGGTCCCGCCACGGCACCGTCCTCGTCTCCCCATCCGGTTCAGTCCTCGTCCTGACCGAGCTCGCCGCCCTCTTCTACTCCCCCTCCTCCAACCACTGGCTCAATTTCTCCTCCAATCTCGCCTCCAAGCCTCGTAGCCCCATCCTCGTCACCGACACCGTCTTCGCCCTCTGCGATGTCGGCTCCCCTTGGCGAAACCAGTGGAAGCTTTTCCTCTGCAAGCTCTCCTAATTCGAGTGATCCCCATGGGAGAGAGTTGAGAAGCACGAGTGGGGAGACGTATTCGACATCTTGAAGCGCCCGCGTCTGATTCGGGGGAGAGGGAACTTGATCTTGATGGCAGGGGGCTTGAAATCTTCCTTCTCATTGAATGCTTCGTGTTCAACGATTCTGATTATAAGGCTTGATTTGGATAGGTTGGAGTGGGGAGAGGCTGGGAGGATGCCGTTTGAGATGTTCAAATGGTTTCAGGAGTTGAGCAAATTGAAGGTTTTTGGAGGTGGGGATTGGGTATTGTTAGGATTTTGTTTATTGCAATTTGATGGATGCATTAGCATTTTATTCATCTCATGAATGTTCACACATGCATTGATTTAGAAATTCTTGAAATCTTGATTTACACATGCATTGTTTTAAATCTTGTAAATCATATGTTTCATGCATGTTTTGGTTTTAATCTTGGATGCATTCAATTTGAAAAAGAGTTTTATAAATCAAGCAAGCCTATGGTTTTAAAACTTTCTAATCATTTTAGGCTTTTTATATTTCATGTTTTTAAACCTCTTAGAATGATTTAAAATCATGTTTCCATGCTTGATTTAATGGCAAAAAAATTCCCTCAAGAATCACTTTGATATTTGAGAAAAAATGGGAATTCTGGTCCCGGGTCGACCTGCAGTGTACCAGGTCGACCTGCCCATGGACCAGGTCGACCTGGCACACTGCAGGTCGACCAGGCAGAGGGCCGTTGGCTCTCTAACGGTCATATTTGTGACCGTTTGTATGAGGTCGACCGGGGATGGTATGGGGTCGACCGAAGACATGCAGGAACTCAACTTTTGAGTATAAATATGAGTTCATTCCCATGAGAAAAGGGTTGAACATTTTAGAACTCTTAAGCCTTCTTTGAGGTGTTTGGAGACAAGGAAAAGGGGATGAACTAAGAGAGATCAAGGGGGTCATTAGTAAAGCTCAAGCTTGGATTAATGAAGTTAAATCACTAAGTAAGCTTTACCTCTCTTTATCATTTGTTATATGCTTTGTTTTAAATCTTTGGTAAATGATTTTTAGCATGATAACAATGATGTTTTGAATCCATATCATATTTAATCCTTGATTTTAGTTATTGGATTCTTCACCCTTGATTTCAAACCAAGTTTTGTTTTAAACTTTGTCAATCATGCTTAGTCAAAATCTTTGAATTTCTTTATAGCATGATACATTAACTTGTTTGAAACTCTCTTTGTTGTTTTCAATCTATTTGAACTTTAGTTAAACTAGTTTGTTTTGAAAACAACATTGATAATGCATCACATGTTTTAGACATTATTAATTTCATACAACTTGTAATCTTTTGATTTTCATAACATTAACAAGTTAATTGTTTTTCATGTGATTTGCATAACACTTCAATCAAATCTTTTTATGAGCATTAAACTTTTGAATTGCTTTAAGCATAAAATAGATTGAGCTTTAATTTTAATCCTGATTGAAGTTTTCACACACACACCTCATAAGCATTCATCTTTGTAGTCCTTAGTGTTTGTGTGAGTTTGTTATTCACTTTCATATCCGCCTATCTTAGAGGCAAATTTATTGAGCTAAATTGTAATCTCTTAGAGTGTTTTGAGAAGACACTTTCTTTGAGAAAAATCTATTGTTGTAAGGTTATTGCTTAGCCATTGAAAAGCATCTTGTATAGGTTGTTGTTAAGCCTTGAAAAACAACATTGTAAGGTTATTGCTTATCCTTGGAAAGCATATTGTAGAGGTTATTGCTTAGCCTTTTGAAAAGCATAATAGTGGAAATCCGGTGGGGATGTTGGATACATAAGCCGGTAGTGGATGTAGGCATTGAGGCCGAACCACTATAAATGATTGTGTTATGGTGATTGCTTTTGTGGTGATTGTTTCGTTTAGCTTCCGCATTATGTATGTTAATCATCACATGTGACTAGTTTGTTTTAAAGAAATTAAAATTGGTCATAGTTGGTCACTAGTTGTAGCTCACCCTATTCACCCCCCCTCTAGGGTTAGGATCCCTTGGACTTTCAATTGGTATCAGAGCAAGGTTACTCCATTTAGGGCTTAAACACCCGGAGTTGATCCTCTCTATCTAGATCCTTGAGTTAGAACCCTAGTAGTGCTTTCATGAAAATCATAAGAATGGATTCCACTAGTTTAGACTTTGTAGATTCTTTGGTAGATTCTTCTAGACCCCTCATTCTTCCTTCTATTGGAGATTCAAACATTGAAATTAATGAATCCCAAGTTGAATTAAAAGAAGAAGAAAATGATGAAAATGATAATGACATTGAAGAAGCTTATGAGGATTTGTGCACATTATCCTTAGAGCTTTCTAAGAAGAATAGAAGATTAAAAGAAGAATCTAAAAGACTAAACCAAGAATTAGTCTCTTCAAAAGATGAACTTAGAGAAAAAAAAGAATTAATAAATTGTGCAGAATCTAAGTTCATGATCTCTTTGCATAATCTATCTAATATTAAAGATGACCTAAGAGAATCAAAGATAGATTGTGATAATCTTAATAAGGAAAATTCTAAACTAAGAGATCAATTAAAAAGGCAAGATGAAAACATTAACAACCTAGAATCCAAGTTGAATATGTCCAAGGAAAATTTATCTAATGCTCATATTAAGATAAACACTCTAGAACTTGGATCCAATGTTATTAATGAAATTAAATTTGAATTAAAACTTGCCCTTGAAGAGCTAACCAAATTTAAGGGAATTGAACAAGAACTAACAAAAGTTAAACTTGAAAATTCTACCCTTAAAAACTAAGTCACTCAACTTGAAACCTACAAACAAAAGTATGAGTGCAAACTTACCCAAAATGAAGAAAAATTTGAAAAGTTATTTAAATTGGGTAAATCACAAAGAGATAGGACGGGTCTTGGATTTGATAGGAATATTTCTCATGACCCTAAGTTCACCAACACTTTTGTGAAAGGTGAGTCCTCATTCTCTAGTACTCATTCCTCCTTGCCCATGACTAAATGCAATTATTGTGGCATTGAAGGACACTTTAGGTTTGAGTGCAAACTAAGGAGAAGCCATGTGTCTAAATCCATTTTTGAACCAAAGAAAGTAAAATCAATCTCTATGATGGATAAGACACTAAAAATCAAAGAAGACTCCAAGAAGACTAAACAATTCAAACCAACTAAAAAGGAGTCTCACAAGATAGATTCTAAAAAGCTTAAACAAGTTAAACCAACTTTAAAAGAATCTATCAACAAAAAGCTTCTCAACCTACCTCCCATATCTCAAATGAAAGAACTTTTGAATAAAGTTGCAAAGTTAAATTTAAAATTCAAAAGTCAAATTAAGGGAGGAGATAAAAAGAAAAGAAAAATGATTTCATCCCCTATGAAGACAACTCACCAACCCCAAAAGACTACTCACCAATCTAAGCTAAATTTAGTCAAATCTAAATATCAAGGTGATAAGTCTAAGTTAAAAATTTATCAAATCAAATCTCCCATAGTTGGTGAGACTTTTAAGATAGACCTCAAAGACCAACCCTCCCAAGACCTTAGGTGGATTCCAAAAGTTATTTACTTAGTCAAACCTTAAGGCCTTGGACGTGATTGACCAACCTATCCTTTATAGGTAAATCTTTTTATTGGTCATGATTGCATTTGCATTTATGTTCTTTCATTAGTTACATTACTTTAAATGCAATGTTTATTTGTAATCAATTGATTTTGTTTTCATGCACCATACTAGTTACATATCATGGTTTTCAAAATCATTTGACTATAATTTCCTTTATGTTAGATTTGCTCTTAGCTCTCATATAAGTTATATCACTTGTATTGCATTTCTACATTTGTTCAATTGATCGTGTTTTCAAAAGCTTTCATAGCTAGAGTATTCATGATTGATTGATGTTGCAAAATCATTTGTTTGAATGTCTTGGTAAGATTTGTTTTGCAAATGATTTACAAAAATTTAGATTTTCCATGTTTTTCTACGTTATACTTTCTTATGGAAAATTATTGTTTTGAAAAATCAACTTGTATGTGTTTCAAATAAGTTATATCATTTAAACTGCAAGTTGAATAGTTTTTAAAATCAATTTGTATGAGCTTTTGTAGTTATATTGTTTGGAATACAAATTGATGATTGATAATGTGCTTTCTTCATTTTCATACTCATTTTGTTCATTGTCAGATTAATGTGCCCGCGACTCTTCAACTGCTCGGCGACCACTTAATGTGATTAATTGACTAGCTTTATTACAATCATTAATCCATTTCTTTGGATGGTCCAATCAGAAGCAAGCATCCAGGAGTTACAAGTCAAGAGATTCATGGCATTTAACCCATGAAACTCCTCCCATCATGGCGATTAAATGCCCTTAATCTCCTCCGGCCAATCAGAAGCCAAGAAAAAGGAGTTACAAAATAAAGAATTCAGTCTTGTAACTCCTCCCTTTATGTAGCTTTATGACAGTTAAGGCTCATAAACCCTCCTAAATGGCTACCTAAAAGCCTATAAATAGGAGAGCTCTCCAAGAAGAAAGAGACGGAAAAGACAGAAAGCACAGACAACAGCACAAGAGACTGCAGAAAATCCTCAGAAATCTAAGAGAGAAAACTCTGCGGAAGTTCTACACCGACCACCGCTACAAGGTGACAAAAGTCAATTGGGGGGTACCCCCCCCCCCAAGGTCCTTGCCTTCTCCTTCTGCCTCCAATGGCTTAGACATGGCTTTTCAGCCCATCTACTTAGCTTTTTATTGGACATAGGACCTCCTTTTGGTCTTTGTCCTCTAAAAACCTGAGGTTATAGCCAAGCCAAGTGAATCAATAGCATCCTCTGTTCTCATCTGCATCGATGATGGCGAAGTCCACATATGGCTTGCGACCGTCAATCTGAATGGGTCCCCCACAATCTCTTGAGAAGTTAAATCCTCCTTTTCTTGCTTTTCATTGTAGTTTGTATTTTTTTTAAAGAGACAAAAATCATAATTCTTGTCTTTCATTATTGATAAGAATTGTAAATCGGCTATAAACGCCAAAATCGGCTATAAATGCCAAAAAAATCGCCTTTCACGGCAAATCAAGAAAATGTCTCTTTTCTTAAATATATGTGCAATGGAAAACTTGAAAGAAGTTGATTTCCTTTTTACTTGCGAATGTTGATCTCCGGATCACCACTTGCAATTCCAAGTAAAATAGAAAATCTGGCACACCCACACAAAAAAATGTTGATGCACGCCTCTGCCCCCGGTTACGAAAGGGTCGGACCCAACGGACTCCCACGTCCGCCGACCTCGGTATAACCAGGCAGAAGCGCGGTCCATCAAGCTGGCACACCCGGTGGGACCCGTTCATTTGAGAACACGATGCTAAAAATGAAATATTTGCATATCATATCTATTGCTCTATGCGTATGCTTCTTTTTTTGATTCCTTGGCTACTTTCTAATTGGTGGCCTATGTTGGATTCTGCATCTAAAAAATGAGATGAGATTTTTTGGAAATTTCTAATTCTTTGAATTTATTTCCACTCTTTCTCTTTTAAAAAAAAATCAGATTTTTCAGTTTGAATTCAAAATTGAGAAACCTTGATCCTTCCCTATCGTTCATCGTGCTTGCAGAAATGTTGAGCCTGTTCGACTAAGGTTTTGGGCCATCGTTTCTCTTCGATGAGTTCATTAAAGATCTAGAAAAAAAAACAAAAAAATCAGATTTTTCATTTTGAATTCAAAATTGAGAAACCTTGATCCTTTCCTATCGCTCATCGTGCTTGCAGAAATGTTGAGCCTGTTCGACTAAGGTTTAGGGCTATCGTTTCTCTTCGATGAGTTCATTCAAGATCTAGAAAAAAAAACAAAAAATTAGATTTCTCAGTTTGAATTCAAAATTAAGAAACCTTGATCCTTTCCTATCGTTCATCGTGCTTGCAGAAATGTTGAGCCTGTTCGACTAAGGTTTTGGGCCATCGTTTCTCTTCGATGAGTTCATTAAAGATCTAGAAAAAAAATTAGATTTTTCATTTTGAATTAAAAATTGAAAAACCTTGATCCTTTCCTATCGTTCATTGTGCTTGCAGAAATGTTGAGCCTGTTCGACTAAGGCTTTGGGCTATCGTTTCTCTTCGATGAGTTCATTAAAGATCTAAAATATATATATAACAAATAAAAAACAAAAAAAAAAGACATAGACCACTAAGGTTAAACCAACTGCGTTCTTTGATCCTGATTGATTCAAGAAAAGCCTTGTCCAGAGTGTGGAGACAGCTTGACTGTTCTAGGCAAGGGTCCTCCAAACAGGTTCATTAAATAATCCTACCCCTACCTGGGGGCAATTCTATCAATCGAGATTTCATAAGACCGGGTTAGGAGGCCTATGTGTACTCTCTCGTCTTTTAAATAATTTTTTTTTCAAAAATAAAATTTTTAAAAATAAAAATTTTAAAATAAAAAATAAAAAATAAAAAATAAAAAAATTTCAAAAAAAATAAAAATAAAATAAAAAAAGATCTTTTTTTTAAAAAAAATCTTTAAAAAAAAAAAAACTTCCGTCATTTTGGGTTTAGATTGGAGAAATCTTGGTCTTCTCCTTTCTGAGCACTGGCGCTCGCGGAAATTGCTGAGCCCGTGTTCAGATTGGAGTGCCTTTTACTCTCTTTGATGAACCCGATATTGGCCTTTCAAAAAAAAAAACTCGTCATTTTTTGATTCAGATCCGAGAAATTATAATTCATTTCTTTCTGAGCACTGGTGCTCGCGGAAATCGCTGAGCCCGTGTTCAGATCGGAATACCATCTGCTCTCTTTGATGAATCCAATCTTGACCTTTCAAAACAGAGAATCTCATCTCATGGATGCGGTCTCAAAACATTTGTGTCTAGCGGTACTAGTACGCCCTTTCAGGGTCTACTGTATTGCGACCGGCACATTTGTAACTCCAACTTTATATTCTTCTTACCTCGAGCAAGCTCTGCTTCTCGATAAGTCGAATTTAAGTTCACAATTGCTTCTAGCAATCACTGGAACGCTCATTCTGGGCTTACCATACCTGCGATCAAAACAATTGTACCCTCTATGGCGTTTTACCTTCTTCATATTGCTTGGGTCATCTCCCTCGAGCGATTTGAAAAGACAAAACCATAAGACTTCCCATTTATGATCATTATATTCTTGTGATTACTAATGGATGTGGTCCTGTTTCAGAAATTTTCGAAAAAAACTAACAATGGCAGCATCGCTTACCATTACTTTCGATGAGAACAAACACCAAGTCATGCTTCAACAGAAGCAAACTACGCGCACCTACAAGTGCCCCATGAGCTGCCGAAGCATCAACTCCGTCGGCAACTCTCTAAGCTCCGGGTCGACCTCGACTCCCCGGACTATTGTCTTTGGGACGTTGGGACCATTCCCACTTCCTGAGGAACAAACTGCTCCTTCTAAAAAGCAGAAACTTGCCTCTCAACGTGTCACTACCGTGACACCAAAGGCGAGCACCAGAAGGCCCGAAGCCCGTGGCAGCCTCACGAAGCCTCAACCCTCAAATGACCAGGTTTATCCCAAGACTTGGTCCCCAAGACCTTCACCAAAACAGAGAAGGTCCCAAACATCTACCAAGCCAGCATTCCTGGCCCCACTCAAGGAGAACCAGTTCTACACTCTTGCTTACATGAAAGAGGAGAGACCCATCTCCAACTTGACTCCCAAGTCAACCCAGCATGAGCCGGCTTGTTCCTACAAGCCCAAAATCAAGTCATGCATCACAAGGCCTCTGCAAGCACCTGCTAAGGCCTACAAACCTGCAGTTCGACCCTTCATCTCTACAGGGGCTGTAAGGTCCGTGACCTTACTGGGTCAGTTGGGCCCAAAACCCGGCCCGTTGACCCGTTTAATTTGTTATTATTTTATTTAATTGTATTTTAGATATTTAAGTGGGTTTAGATCATGAGCGAGTTTCTTTTAGCATTAGAATAGTATCTGCGAAGTTTCGTTTGATTCCGAGTTCGTTTGATCATAGCAGGGGGGTAGTTTGCAATTTAGGGAAAATTGAGTGTTTTTCCGAAATATTCCAAACGCCGTGATTTTTGGGTTCGTTGGAAAGATCTCGTCGTTCTGATGACTTTTGTCTCTTGACTCATCGCGATCCAGCGATCAGAAACCTTTCAAGTGGTCCATTCTTTCACCGGACCCACTTAAAGGGCGATTCGGTCTTTTCCTCCTTAATCGTCTTCTTAAGCGAAGGTTGCCCTAATTTTCATTTCTTTCTCTGCAACCAACGAAGAACAGCCTCCCATTTCTTCTTTTCCTTCCTCAAGCCAGATCTCAGCCCTAGGAAACCCCGTTCGAGGATTCGATCCATGAAACGTCTTTCTTGCGATCTCCTCTTGCTTCCGGTGTAAGTTTGGTAAGCATTCTCCCACCTTCATCTTTTTCAATCTTATGCCTTTTGGTTAGATTTAGGTCCGATCTTGATTCTTTTTCTTTCTTTCTTCTCCTTGGTGTATTAGGTTGTGTTTGTACGGGTTAGATTGTGATTTTGAGGGTAGAAAAGCTTCTCCTCAAATTTCACCCATTTCCAATCTCCGTCCTGGTTGAGGCAAGTAGATATGCATTGCATCATAAACATGTGTGTTATTTTATTATTGATTGGTTATGATTCTGATAGATTTCCCCTCTAATTCCAAGCATGTTTTGATATTGATTTAGGGATTTTTAATGTTAGGTTAGGTTTATGGAATGAATGAATTAATTGTTAAATTGGTAGCCCTTTATGTTTTTAAATAGATAGAATGGATGAGGATGATGATTGTGATGATTGGGGAGCAGGAGGCTCATTTTCTGCAGGTTTGCCATGGTTTGGCTGGAGGAAAAGGGGCAGAAAACCCATTTTCGGGTTACAGCACAGTACGTCCGATCGATCGGACTGTACCTCCGATCGATCGGACTGTGTGTTAACTGAAAGGTGTACAGGTCCGATCGATCGCACAGTACGTCCGATCGATCGGAGGGTAATTTTCTGACAGCACTTGGAAATTTCGAAGGCCTGTAACTTTTGATCCGCCCGTTGGATTTCTAAGTATAATATATCGTTGGAAAGCCCTTGAGACGTAGAATCCAATGGTTCTAGTTTCATCACGATCGGAGGTCGGAAAGTGATGTAAATACTTGGATTATTGATCCAGCTCAAGTTTTATTGGAAATAAAACCGGTAACCTAGGTTTGGGCCTTAGATGTTGGAAACCATCAATTTACTCTCACTTGACCATTAATGGGATTGAAATCGAATCACGTGCTTGGTGTGAATTCGATGGGTTGTCTAGGTATTCGTGTATTACACGTAGTGTAACCGAATGCACATGGAGTTGAATTCAATGATGTTCAACATGATTGTACACCAAGGAATTATCCTAAAAGCATCATTGATCCAATTTCCACATGTACTCCGTTAGAATACGTAGGATACAGGGATGACACCACTTACCTAGGGTTGGATTGTAATTCTTCCTTGACTTGTGACTTGTATCCGTTGATAACATCTCCTTGTACACTCCCTTGACATAAAACACGTAATCAATTATGAAACATAAACTCTTATAGAATTTAGGACTTGGACTTGACTTAGAGTGTACCATAGGAACCCGTGTCTGGTATTGATGAACATGACTGGCTAGTAATGGAAGGGGATTATCACGTGTTTCGCTTGTCTTGTATCGTCTTGAATAAGATAATCCCTAAGATCTTGTCTTGTACATGAAACTAGCCAGACTTGCTTGTCTTGATATTCTTGTGTCAGAACCACTTTATTATTGTTTGCATATCATGGCCATCTGCAGTTTGGGATTTAATGACGAATCGGTTACTCCGGTTGTCGGGGTGGGCAGTCGGCGTAGGACGGCGTCCATGGCGTTGAATAGTTGGGAGCGGGCTAGGACCGTGCTGCTATTCCCAGGACAGGGAGCTAGGATCCCACTGGAGCCGGACTATGGTATCAGTAGTCCAAGGGGATTGTTACTGGTACCCCGGGAGGTGGCATAGGACATCCTCGGAGTCTCCCTCTTGCTTGTCTTGCTTGCATTTGCATGGATAGTGGTTATTGTTAGATGAATGCTAGGATTCCTGTTATTGTTTCTACAAATTAATCTCGCTTTATGCCTAGCTTCATATTCTTGTATTCATATGATCTTATACTTGTCATTACTCTACACTTGATGCATGTCGTATTTATTATGTTTTGTATATCTATTGCTCAACATGTTGTTGACTTTGTTCCTTGGTGTGCAGACACATCAGGTGAATACATCTATTACGAGGAGCAGGCAGGTGAGGAGATCTCAGAGGATCTCCAACCAGCAGAGGAGGCACGAGAGTGGCGTGCCGATGACGTAGAGTAGCGTCATCACTCCCGGCATGAGAGAGATACATGGGGATTCTTGTAGATTATTCTTTATTCTTTATTTCTCTCGTTGGATCTTTCTTTTATTATTGACTTCCATACTTTTATTGGCCTTGTATCTTGGGATGGCCAATGTAATAAATAACTTAATTCTTAGTTCTGTTTACTCTTCTTACAACTTTAATTTAATGAGAGTTTATTAATCATTGCTTGAGATCCTATATGCCTAGAGTTATATTAACTCTACATTTATTGTGACACATGAGGTTGGAAATATTAAATCCTCACCGCGGACTACGATCCGTGGGCCCAATGGACAAAATTTTTAAATAGTCCTAAAATTCACTCTCCGGATCCGGTTATTTCTTTAATCGGGTTCGGGGGACGTGACAGGGGCCGAACTCCAAAAATTCAAAGCTTCGCTGCAACAGGCGAAGGACAGGGTTCGCATCCTGTCCTTGCCCAGCTACAAAGAAGACAGGCTCGGCTGCTGCGCCCGAGGGAGCACATCCTTCATTGTCAAAGCCCAGCCAGAGCTGACCGAAGCTCAAATTGCTCGTTGCATACGTCGCCGCGCGTCGTATCGACAAAAGAGACTAGAGAAGCAAAGGACCCAGCCTCCTATGCTCTAAGTCTCTCACAAATGGGTCAAAAAAGAAAGACCCAACCAAGTTGTTGTTGTCCATATGGTTGGAAAAACCAGAAGACGCCAAAAGTCAGCAACAAAAATTCATATCCGACGTCCAGTGACCCGCAGCGTCTCCAGGACAAGAAGAACTTCAGAAGAATCCAAAAAAAAAATACATGTGGTACCAAAAAAAAAAGGAGGATAGTTTTTGCTACAAAAATCAGGAGCTCAACCAAAAATGGTTTCCAGCCAAAATTTCTGCTCCTCAAGCAAACTTTTGGCCTCAGTCGTCGGAGTTTCCAGGGCACGCTTCTTCAGGAACTTGCCATGAGATGCTGGAGTAGGCTGTAACCCTTCTTTCACACCGGGAAGCTCATCCCGAGCAGTTTGCCATTGTTTGTCCTCTTGAAACTTCCTTTTGAGAACTCAATCAGCATCTGCAGCCCGGCGAATCAGAGCACTCTCCCTATCGTGAGCCTCTGTTATAGCAACCCACTTGACAGCAACTTGTGCCTTCAAATGCTCAAGATGTTTTCTGGCCTCATCGACCTCCTTATCAAGGATGTTAAGGCCATGTGTCAGCCCAATGATGGCTAGCTCTTATAAGTTCTTCTCTCGGACTAGCTGCTTCCTGCTTTGTGTAGCCTCATTCAGGTCAGACTTAGCCTTATCAGCAAGGTCCAAGAATATCTCCTTGAAGAACTGGTCGTCAGCAAAACCCATGGTCTCAAACCACTTGTCACCAAGTGCAATGATCCTATCAACGATCGCCCTGGCACCTGTGACATCCAGACCAGCCTCTTCGGCATCACCGAGAATCTCCCGTACATGCTGGATCATGCCAAACCCGGCATCCAAGTGTCCAGCAAGGAGAGTCTCAATCCAAGAGCTCAGAACCCGCACCACCACCTTCTTCGCAAAAAGAAGAGATAGCCCAGCTGAAGATTCGCCCCGCTCCGTCGGTCGGCTGCTCATGTCATGCCCCGTTGGAAGAGGAACAAAAGAACTCTTTCCAGTTGGAGCTGCTGGGGAAGGAATCTCAGTACGAGATATCTCCTCAACCGTGTCAGAACTGGTTCTATGAGTCTCTACCTCTGGATCAACCTCTGGCATCCCTTGCTCTAGTTCTGAAGGAAGCAATGGACTCTCCTCTGTCGCTTCAAAACCTGCCAAAGAAACAAAAAAAAGGTACGAATATGATCCTGTTTAAAAAATCATTATCAAGGTTATTACAATAAAATACCTTCTTCGACGACTGGCGGAACACTCTCTTCCTCCATGAACTCATCGGAAGCATCATCAACATTTGCGTCCATCGATGGTTCAAAGTCATCAGGAATCCTGTGGCAAGTCAGCTGACAAGAAAAATGTTACCAAACCAAGTTACAGACAAAAAAAAAGAAAGCAAAAAAAGTCATACCAGTTGGAGATTCTGGAATCACTCAAGAGTCCCTCGGTTCTTCTTCTGGTGCCGCAACCGGATTCGTCACCGCCTCATCGGCAGGAACCTCAGGCATCGCCAAGTCTTCATCTTCTGCTAAAAAAAAAAAAAGAAAGGCAGCAGGGGGAGAAAGCAAATCAGAACATGGAAAAAATCCCATGAAAAGAAATGGAAAGATAAAGAGGAAGAATCATACCTTCACCGACGGTCTCTTCTTCTCGGCTTCTCTTTTCTGGAGGCTCGTCAGCATCCTCTGGAACCTCCTCATTGATAGTAAGAGGGACTTCTATGTCAGGAGAGTCCTCATGTGGCCCCTCGCTGCTACGATGACTCCTCTTCCTCTTACTTCTGCGGACTCGCCTCCTAGAAGAACCTGCCCCACTGTCAGAGTCAGGTTTCCCACTTGACTCCTCACTGGATGGTCTACTCTTACCAGTAGACTCCACAGAAGCTCACCTCTGTGCCGATTGCATCCAAGCATCAAGCTCAGCTTCCTCTTGTTCTAGCTGCTCTAAAGCTTCATCAGGCATTTCTCGAACAGCTTCAGAACCAATGACGCCCTGGTCACCGAGAAAGCTTATCTTGTGCTTCTCTCCAGAAAGGAAGGCCCAAACTTCCTCTCGCCGGACTCCATCTGACTTTCCAAGGCCTTTTCCAGACGATAGCTTCACATCAAGCTCCTTCTTGGAAAGCCCTCGATACTCTGAAAAGCTCTCTGCGAACCACTTAGCAAAGCCGGCAGTCCGGGAAGTCGACAACACAGGATAAGAAATCATGGCAGTAGTGTCTTCAGCACTATAGAAAGCCCATGCGTTTCTCCTGTCTTGTAAACCTCCAAAGCACTTCACCATGCTTGAAGGCGCTCCAACAACGCCTTGAGAAAAGCCCAACTACAGAGCAAAGCGAGAAGGTACATACGGCTGGATGTCGACGAAAAGATGTATGCGGTACACCATCGTGCCGACACGTATGCTCAAGAGCCACTCCTTCTCTGCATTTGTCAAGGAGTAATGCCTTCCTGACCCTGCCCTGGTAGAGTCTCGGGAGGCACCAAAGTCAAAAGCCTTCTTCCGCAACTCCGGAGAAAGCTTCACTGAAGACTGCCCTATCTCGACGTCCCTGAACCGTCGGATCCTCATTTGGGCAAACAAAAGTGATTCGGACACGGCTTTGCCCTTAGCCAGTCGAATCATGAGAGGATCATCATCCTGTGCAGCACCCAACCGGTGGAAGCCAGGACAGTGGTATACAAACCACGAATAAAAGATATGGGCTGAAAATACCCTATTCATAGGGAGCCCAAGCCGAACAAAAAAAACAGCAACCTGCAGTTCGGTACACAAGTAGGAGTAAAGAGCTGGCACCAAAGCAAGCTGCTCTCCAAACGCCATTTGACAAGCCGGAAAAATACAATGCGGCCTGATGTGCGTTCCATCTCCTCCAGCAAAAATAGCCTCACCTGACAAAAAAGTGAGGTAAACAGCGAGATCTCTACACAGTGCAATGTCAGGACATATGGCATTTGTACTCGCAAAGAAATCTCTCAACTCTTCTTGCATAGCCAAAATCTTCTTCGAACCCGGATCCTTAGCCCTGTCCTTCCGGATTATGCTATCAGAAGGCTCCCCACTTTCAATGAAGTTGGGAGACGAAGAGTTAAAACTCTTCCAACTGCTGGATCTTACTTTTGAGCCCTCCTTCTCCTTCAAAAAATCATAGAAGGCGGTGAGCTAAAAGTACAAAAGCCTGAACTCCTCAGACTGCTCCTCAAGGACGCTGTCGATCGGCATAAACTCCTTATAGAGTCTGCCAAGGATGGGCAATCTAGTAATGGCGCTCAACTCCTTCAAAGAGAAAACCAATCTCACCATTCGTCACAACGAAGGTATTGGTTTGTGGAAGGAATGACTCCAACATAGCCATGAAGGCCTCGTCGGAAAAGATCACGGTCTCCCTAAAGGCGCGGACCGCATCAAAAGTCTCGGCTTCCTTCAAAACGGCGCCACCAATCAGCAGGACGCGATCAGTCCACGACTTCCACTCGGAGTCAGCACTGAAACAGCCACGAAGTCGAAAAGGCTTCACCCAATTGCTGCCATCACTGCTGAAAATGCCAAGGCCCACCGGTCCTAAATCGACCGACGGATAAACAGAGCCCTGGTAGCCGCTGGCCAGCATCAAAATGTCCATGTCAGCAGGCATTTTCTCCGCATATCCAGGAGAACCGCTAACAAAAAACCCGTTCTTGAATACATTTGTCCTCTTCACCCAGCTTGGAGGATCTTCCCTCTTAAAGCACGTGGGAGTAAGGCTCATAATCGAGATGGTACGATCAAACGTCGACCGGGTAACAATAGTTCTCTCCTCACCATCAGCTGTGTGAGAGAACTGAAAGCATCTCCTCTGGTATGTCACGTCGTCAGGGACTGCATCACCAAAGAAGAAGGTAGGCTTGGGCAAAACCCTCTGATCGTCTATCAACCATGGACGACTGCTTACCATGATCTTATAAAATTCCTCTCCCTTGAGAGCGATTAGTCGCTGTCTCATCTCATCTTTGTTGAGAGAGTCGCACTCTTCGAGGTTTCTCTCAACATACTGGACCTTCTCCCAAGCCTGCTGAACGGTCGGATTAGAAGATCTAGCAGATCGACGAGGTACGCTTGTAGCAGGCTCTTTACCTTTGTTTGTTCTGGAGGAACCACCTGCAAAGGTTGGAAAAGAAAAACATCAATCATCAAAATGACAGAATTTCGCTAAAAAAAAAACTGGCGAAATTTTGACATGACTCCAGGGGAATTCCAAAGAAAAAGGAAATATCCCGAAAGAAATAGAAAGCTTGAAGATGGGCTCAACATTGTTGCGAGCTCCGAAACTCTAAACTTTCGAAACCTCAAAGTCTCCGCAAAATCAGGAACGGCTTAACATCGCTGCGAGCTCCAAATTCCCAAATTTGCAAAAACTTTCAGGTATGCTATCACAATCATGCTACAAATTCAATTTACAAAAGAATGCATGCATGAACATCTTGGTTTGCCAAAAAATGCATTAACATGATGAGCAAAAAAAAAAGAAAAAAAAACTTTCTCAAAAAAAAGGGGAGAAAGAAAAGAACAAAAAAAAAGGGACTGGCCCACAGGCCACGTGGCCGTACGGCCAGATCCGTACGGATCTATCCGTACGGCCCACAAAAAAAAACATGCAAAAAAAAAAAGAAAGCATGAAAAAAAAAACAAAAAAAATAAAAACATGTGTAAAAAAAAGAATATGAAAACACGTGAAAAAGAAAAAAAAAAGAAGAAAACAAAAGAAACAAACAAAAACAAAAAAAGAAAGAACCTTTTTTTATCATCCTATTTCCTACAATGGAGTTTTCTTGAAAAATGAAACTTACTTGAAGCCATTGATGGAGAAGAAGAAGACAGTCTTGAAGATCTTGAAGAAAAAGAACTCTTGGTCTTGAAGCCCTCTTAGGATTGTTGCAAAAGAAAGCAATAACAGCAGGAGATCTAACCTCCTACTTGCTTTTATAGAAGAGAGCAAACCAGAGAAGGAAAGAAGAAAGAGATAAGTGTCACTAATTAGTAACCTTACCAAAATAAAGAAATTAGAAAGATTCTTTCCCAAAAGAAAGATATCTTGAGAGATTCTCTCCCAAAAAGAAATAAATGAGAGATTTTCTCCCAAAAGATAGGAGATTTGAGATATTCTCTCCCAAAGAAAGATGTCTTGAGATATTCTCTCCCAAAATAAAGGGAACATGAGATTCTCTCCAAATAAAGATATTCTTAGATATTTTCTATCCAAAGGAGATATTTTTAGATATTCTTTATAAAAATGACATCATATGAGATCTAAGCCATCCCAAAAGCTTAAGGTCCCATGGGTTAGCCCATATGAGCTAGGTTTGACCACCTAGGCACTAAAAAAAAAAGGCTTTTAGTCAAAGAGAAATCCCTCTTACCAAGAGCATACAAAACTGGTTCTATGCCTCTTTTGAGTTGATTGGACCATACAAAAAAAAAAGAATTCCAAGCCCCATGAGCTTCCAAAAATCAAACCATCCAGCCTCATCTATCAAATTGAGCTAAAATCTTGAAATTGACATTCCACAAAAATCCAAACAAAATCTTGGTCCCCTAACTTGCCACATACAGCTTGTTAGGTCACAAGACCAAAACCAAAAACCAAAACCTGATCCCCTAACTTGCCACATATAGCCTGTTAGGTCACAAGATCAAAACCAAAATCGACCCCCCAACATTCCACATACAACTTGTTGGGTCACATAGTCAAAACCAAACCCGACCCCCCTAACCTGCCACATACAGCTTGTTAGGTCATAAGGTCAAAAAAAAAAACCCAAATCCGCATCCCTGATGTCATTTTTTCAAAACTTTGCCTTGAGATGGTACGTGATCCCTTTCACTACCATAAAATTCCCCTGAAAATTCAAAAGGCTACAATACCAAAAGAAAGACTGCTCAAAGACTCTTGGTCAAGTCAGAAGCTCTCCTTAAAAATAAATCTCTTCGAGGCACATCGACCTCAAAAGTTAAGCAACTCGTCGCTGGACCTCGAGGGGGCATTTATTGACACCAAAAATGTCACTTTGCTTCTTCAAGATCCAAAAAGTTGCATGAAGTCGCAACCTGCCATAAATAGGCAATGCTACTTCCAAAAAATCAAATCTTATTAGAATCAAACAAAAACTGCAAGATCCTTTAAGACAACCAAAAGAGGAGTACACAAGAAGTTTCGGGCCATTTCAAAATCATTTGACCTAACTTCACTTCTCCGGCAGCTGAAAAGAAACTCCCGACGGCGAAAGCATCGGAGACACCAAATCTTCGATCAGAGCCTGTGGATGGTCTCAAAATACATCCAAAAGGCTCCACGTCAAGTTCCAAGTCAAACCGACAACGTTTGACCCTCCATCAACCCTCAAACAGCTAAATCAAGCCTCTCGGAGGTGAGAACAACCGAGGCCATCACTCATCAAAAAGAGCACATGGACGGCTTCAAAATGCTTACAAAGTGTTACACGTCAAGTTTCAGGTCATTTCGACAACATTTGACCATACTTTAATGCTCGGAACCTAAATCAGGCCTCTCGGCGGTGAAGCTCCTTGGGACAATGGTTTCCAAGACAGAGCCTATGGATCATCTTAAAATGACTCCAATAGGCTCCCTGTCAAATTTCAAGTCAATCGGACATCGGTTGACCACACATCAAGCCGCGACATCTTCATCGCGACAAAAATAAGTGTACTGGCAATAGGACCCCAAACAGCTTCAAAACTCAAGCAAAAGCCTATGGTTGGTCTTATTTATTGCTTAAGAGGCTTCACCCCAAATTTCAGGTCATTCCGACATCGTTTGACCTAGTTTCAGCTTCTGATGAAAAATCGGCAGCTCTACGCGACAAAGTCTTCGGCTTTCCCGGAAAATTGGAAACTTTGCACTCCAAAATGCAAGGATTCTCATTAAGTTTTCTTCAGGAAAATCAGGCCAATAAATGATAAAAAAATGTCAATAAAAAATATTAAAGAAAAAAGAATCGAAAAACATCAAAAACGGCCGTAAAACGGGACAAAATGGGGGAAATTCACCACCCCTGCGACCCTTGCTCTTGGTCGCCTACGACCATGGAGCCCGGAATCACCAGGTTGGCCCCGGAAGACCCGTTTTTTCGTCGCTTTTCGTGATTCGAAGCTTCCGACTCCTAAGATTTTCCAAAATTCATACTTTTGAGGTGCCAAATCCTTTAACATCCGTCAAAATCACGGGTCAATCATCAAGACTATCAAAATCAACATTGATTGCCAACCGGTCAACCAAGAAAAGTGTGCTTTCTACCCGACCGATCGAGACCGACCCGCTATTGGCAACCAATACCTGAAGTTACATGGTCATCCGATGTCGATCTGCATGAAGAACCATCGAAGATCATCGCCAGAAGAATCCCAAAAGACGCGGCACGACCCGCGACTCTTCAACTGCTCGGCGACCATTTAATGCGATTAATTGACTAGCTTTATTGCAGTCATTAATTCATTTCTTTGGACGGCCCAATCAACCAAGCAAATGGGAGTTACAAGTGAAGAGATTCATGACATTTAAACCATGAAATTCCTCCCATCATGGCGATTAAATGCCCTCAATCTCTACCAGCCAATCAGAAGCCAAGAAAAAGGAGTTACGAAATAAAAGAATTAAACCTTGTAACTCCTCCCATTATGCGGCTTAATGACAATAAAAGCCCATAAACCCTCCTAAATGGCTACCAAGAGCCTATAAATAGGAGAGCACTCCAAAGAAATTCAGATCGGAAAAAGAGACAGACATCAGATCCCAGATCAGAAAAAAGCACAGAAAATCCGAGAGAAAGAAGAAAGAAAACTCTGCCGAAGTTCTGCAACGGCCACTACTACAAGGTGACAAAAGTCCCTTGGGGGGTACCCCCCTCTCCAAGGTCCTTGCCTTCTCCTCCTGCCTCAAATGGCTTAGATGTGGTTTTTTAGCCCGTCTATCTAGATTTTTATTGGACACAGGACCTCCTCTTGGTCTTTGTCCTCTGAAAATCTGAGGTTATAGCCAAGCCAAGCGAATCAAGAGCATCCTCTATTCTCATCTGCATGGATGATGGCGAAGTCCACATATGACTTGCAACCGTCAATCTGTACGAGTCCCCACAATCTCCTGAGAAGTTAGATCCTCATTTTCTTGCTTTTCATTGTAGTTTGTATTTTTCTAAAAGAGACAAAAATCACAACTCTGGTATTTCATTATTGATAAGAATTGTAAATTGGCTATAAACGCCAAAATCGGCTATAAACGCCCAAAATCGGCTATAAATGCCAAAATCCTCTATAAATGCCAAAACAATCGCCTTTCGCGGCAAATCAAGAAAATGTCTCTTTTTCTTAAATATACGTGCAATGGAAAACTTGAAAGAAGTTGATTTCATTTTTACTTGCGAAGGTCGATCTCCGGATCACCACTTGCAATTCCAAGTAAATTAGAAAATCTGGCACACCCACACAAAAAAATATTGATACCCGCTTCTGCCCCCCGGGCGCGAAAGGGTCGTACCCAACGGACTCCCACGTCCGCCGACCTCGGTAGCACCGAGCATGAACGCGCGGTCCATCAGGCCTCAAGTTGGGTACTTTAGGGCTTGGCCAGGGGTGGGTATTGGGTTAGGTTGGCTAGGTCTATTTTGATACTAGGCCTGCTTTGGGGCAGGTTTTATAAAAGGCCTTAGCGCTGAGCCAGGTGCCATCTTTATTTTGGTGATATTCCCTTTAATTGTATATATTTTATATGTTTTTATTTCTTATAAATAGAACTCCGAATGTTTCGCCGAAATTCAGAAATGACCGAAATACTTAAGTTTGAAGACTAGACCGAAATGGTGTCCGAAACAAAATTCACAACTATGGTGCACATGATTAACCTAAGCAAAACAAATCATTTTGTTAAGTGGGTCCGGTCACACAATCTAGCGGGTCAAGACTAGTGAGCCATGATGATACCATACGAGTCAGGGCAATGTCAAGTCTAGGTGTCGTCTAGGTTTTGGTCCACTGTAATTCGTTGCATGACAATGGCTAGTTGGGGGACCGTTTTATTTTTAAAGTTGTGTGGTTATAATTACATTCGGTCCCTCTTATGACCCTCAATCATAGGTGGGGTGACAATTTCCCCATCATGTATGGTTTATGTACTTCAAGTCCAAGTTCTATTAGAAGGGTCGGGCAAGGGGTGGCAACATGCAGGTTGACAAGTCCGAACAAGGTGAGATTTGGCATGGTAGCCTCAACTAAACCTACTAAATCATCTCGATCATACTGAAATGGATAGCATTCCCAGTATGAAAGAGTGGACCCCGAAATGGGCAGAAAAGGGGCAAGTTGGATTCGGTCAATTCGGATGACATGCGCGCTCGCCAACCGAGAAGACCATCCTAATAATGTGGCCAGTCTAAAGATGAAAAGCGGGTAATGAGTGCGCGCTAAATTCTAAAGACTGGCTCCATAGTCAAACATGTGCAAACTAATCCATACCAAGCTACGATCCTCGACATTCATATTAAGTTAAAACAAGGTAAAAAAAGCAAGGCAGTATCATTCAATTTTACGTAAATCCTAGGGTTCCGAATGTCTTGGACTAAAGTCTCTTGATGCTGCTGAAGGTGAATACATTCTGGACCCTAGGTTCACGTACCCTTGACTTAAAATTGTCTTAAACATGTTTGTAAGTAATCCAAGAGTGAATGATAGCTCAAGGCATCATCTTGCATTGGTCTTAAATCAAAACAAGTGTTGGGCAAGGTTCAAGGTACGAGGATCCACCAATTTCTAAGCTTTCGGTCCCTTAAACTAAGGGTAACCATTTGGATGTCCACGACTCAACCTGTAAAGTGAACAACCGATTGAAATAGAACCGGTCATCCAAATGCTTGATCGGTCATTGAAGAGTCCAAACTTCCAAGAGGCATAGTTCATGGGTAAATGGGTGAAGTTTGGTCACCTTCAGATCCCACCTAATATGTTTTTATGGTCCATAAATTGATGAAAACAGTCTCAAACAAGAGGATCGTCGAGTGCTTAACATGGGCTGCCGAGTGATCATTCGGTAAACCACCAAGTGCACGGCTAGTCATGAGGCTAATCCTGGGAGTGCATACTGCCAAAGCTCGATTCTCTAGGCATTTATCCCACTTCTTTAGTGGGGGTCTTAGGGTTAGGGTGTTTTCCAACATTAATTACTAGCATTTTACCTACATTTCAATTAATCCAATTAATATCACATTAGGCTTTAAACATGGTTTTTATCATAGAAAATCAAATATGCAAGAATTAAGAGAAAATTAGCATGCATGCCTATGGAACATATATTGACACTTGCCTTGACTTATCCAAGCTTCCAAATCACTCTAGATAGCTCCCAAACTCTCTGAAATCATTTTCCACATGACTTTCCCTAATTATCTACAACAAAAACCACAAAAATAAAAAACTAAGAATGCATTCGAGAAACGGCATGCATGTTCAAATTTGTGGACGAATCACCCTACAAAATCCAAATCTAGCAGATGGAGTTGAGAGCTTAACTCCAAGATCGCTTGAACCACGGAGAACCCACGATTTAGAGGGTTGTTCTTTACTAAAAATGACGAGGCCGGTTTGCGATTACTTGCTCAAAGGAGGAAGAGGACGAGTGAAGAATATTAGAAGTGACTTCATGCAAAATGGTGGAGAATCAACCAAGATGGAGAACTCAATCCGCTGATGGGAAGCTCTGCTGGGCATTTGGATCATGTTAGGATAGGAAGGAAGGAAAAGAATTAGAATGAGGGGGGAGGGGGGTTTTGTCGTCATGGCCTTATATAGACATGTGATGTGGGCCCCACCACTTAAACATTTTTTTCTTTGTGTGAGAACAGAGGCCTTCCGAACCTCAGATGACTTTGGGTCAAAAATGAAAGTTTCTCGTAGTCTAGATGAAAAACTTTACAAAAATGACGATTATGTCTCTGATAGGAGTGAATTAACAAAATGAGTGGCTTTGGGACTTCTAATGGACATGGGCTGAACAAGAAAGTTGTTGGGCATGAGGAGATCTCTCTTCTTAAGCCAAAACGAAAATTTCATGAAGTTTCCAAAATACCCCTGAATTTCTTCGAAATTCGAACTAAACCTTTAAAAGTATTTAACTTGTTCCGATAACTCACGAAACTCTCAAAAACTCTATTAGACGTTGTTCTAACCTTCTAACTCATATAAACACCCTCAAAACGAGCTGTCCAAAGTATCTAAATTTTATAGACGAGTCCTAGATTACCCCCAAACTGGGCCAATCCTCGATCAATCCACTTGAAATGCCACTAAAGCATCTAAATCCACCAAAATAGCAACTAAATATATTTAATTAGCTAAAATAAATCATCAATAATTATAATTAATTAACTACTAAATATAATTAACCGGTTCAGAATCTTATACATCCAACCCATTCCCCACTTTTAAAGGACCCACCATTTACATATTTCAATAGTGGGTCTCATAGAAGGGGGAAGGATTAGCTAGATCTAGTGGGTATCATGTGGATCCACCTGTCATTTTAGAGGTCCCACTATTGTTACACTATTTATGTGACCCATAATGATTATGTTATTTAGGTGGTCCACATTAAGATTTTATTTTATTATTTGACAAAAAATATTTTGGTAATTCAAGAGTCATTTTCTCATACAAGTAGGCTACGTATATATGTAAATAATTAACTAAATAGAAAAAATATTTTCTACATGGACATCACCAATTTGGACTATCGGGGTGTTAAAGAGGAGGGGGCCCCATCCAAAAATCACGAGCTTCTCATTCTCACCACATCCATCCTTGGGATGGAAATGTCCACATGTAGATGTTCTTATAGGAAAAAATTCTCATAAGTAAATATTTAAAAAAGTTCAAACTCATGTGAACATTTACCCAAATATACAAGTAGTTAGAGTTTGTAGAATCACAAATTAATTTGCAGATATCTCATGCATTATTGAAGCATTATATATCAACTTCTTTTTAACTAAGAATATTACAATACGAATTTATTACCCAAATGGATTTACCATTCACTTAATTCATATATTTTTCTATTAATTCTAATTTATTATTCAATTTCCATTGACTTAATCAATGCATTTCACAAGCTTTATGCTAGTTTTTATTTTTATGATTTTGGTTCAAAATACTAATTGTCAAACACGTGTTAGAATCAAATCACAAGTTGATCAGTGATCAAGATTTGGGTCCATTATACTTGAAATCATAGCTCTTAGAAAGAAAATTTATGTGATGTAAAAATATAAGCCATCTCTTCCACCCCCACAAACAATGAACCATATATTTGCTCTCCATTCATGCAAGTAAACCCAAGATGGTATCCACCAAATTGGACCATGGCTTGCAAATCACAGCTTGAAATAAATATCAAATGGTGCACATCCAAAAAAATAAAAGATCGGCCTTCTTACATCCAAACAAAGTAGCGAACACGTTTTGGAATGTAGCTGTGGACTACTGAATCGACGTTCGCTATGTATTGTTATATATTATTTGAGTGGGTGTGTACGGGCCGCGACTTGGTGAGGGTCCCCTGTGGCTCTGCAGATGCAAATGGTGCAGAGATTCTGATAGCGTTGGAAGTGGGACCACACTCCTCATGTGATCCGCATCGGATGACGTACGGCTGCGGAAATTGTTTTCCTCGAACTGTGTAGTTTTTTCAAGATGATTCCCTCCGAAAAAGGCATGTGTGCAAAAACCTCAATCAATTCCAGGAACTTGAGTAAAGGTTGTCACGTGACTCACGCTGAATAATTAATCAAATGTTGTAGGTGCCAAATGCCAAACCCATCCATAGATTCTTTGAGGCAGGTGATGCTGGATTCCTTTTTTGGGCATCCATCCCTCATTATTTTTTACGAGGGACACCCCCTTTGAAAAGTATCTATATTATTAAAGGGATGTATATGCTTTGTGAGGATTCCTGGAGGATGACACTTGGCATGTCTTTGAGAGGGACACGTGGCAGGGACACTTGGCAGAGAGGACACCCAAGAATTTCAATCACACCCTTCCATTCCACCTACAACTCTCCATCATTTCCTAATATACAGCCAAGAATGGTGTCCCAACAAGGTTATTCGTGGCAGGGACACCCAAAAATTCCAATCACACCCTTCCATTCCGCCCACAACTCTCCATCATTTCCTAATATATATAACATTCCAATCACACCGTTCCATTGACCTAACAAATTGACCTAAAATTTTTAAGTGGGACCCGGATGAATGGGGTCCACCGTCTCCATTCTAACCGTTCATAAAACCATATGATGCGGGCTGGGACCCATGAATTGATTGATAAAGATCAAATGATCATAGACATCACAAATTAACCAAACCTAACCTATTTAAGTGGAACCCCCCAGATGAATGGGGTCCACCATCTCTATTCTAACCGTCCATAAAATCGTATTATGCGGGATGTAGACCCATGAATTGATTAAGAAAGATCAAAGGATCAAATGATCGTAGACCTAACAAATTGACCAAATATTTTTAAGTGGGACCCAGATGAATGGGGTCCACCATCTTTATTCTAACTGGATTTGGTCAATTTGTGAGGTATATGATCATTTGATCATTTGATCTTTATCAAGCAATTCATGTGTCTCAGCCAGCATCATATGGTTTTTTTGGACGATTAGAGTATAGATGGTGGACCCCATTCATCTTGGGGTCCCACTTAAATAGGTTAGGTTTGGTCAATTTTAGAGGTATATGATCATTTGATCATTTGATCTTTATCAATTAATTAATGGGTCCCGGCCGGCATCATTTGATTTTATAGATGGTTAGAATAAAGATGGTGGACCCTATTCATCTGGGTCCCAGTTAAATATATTAGGTCAATTTGTTAGGTCTACGATCATTTGATCTTTTTACATCAATTCATGGGTCCCATCTTGCATCATATGGTTTTATGAACGGTTAGAATGCAGATGGTGGACCTCATTCATCTTGGGGGTCCCACTTAAGTAGGTTAGGTTTGGTCAATTTGAGAGGTCTATGATCATTTGGTCATTTGATCTTTATCAATCAATTAATGGGTCACAGCCCGCATCATATGATTTTATGAACAGTTAGAATAGAGATGATGGACTCCATTTATCTTGGTCCCACTTAAATATATTAGGTCAATTTGTTAGGTCTATGATCATTTGATCTTTCTTAATCAATTCATGCCTCACCTAAAAAATAAAATATTTGGAAAAAAAACATAAAGATCAAATTAGCAACAAAAAAAAGGACTCACAAGTTTACTAATTAATAAATTTATTAAAAATAATTTATATCAGTCTGTGCATTTTGTGGTTTCGTGGTTATGCACGGGGTTTTGCTAGTAAGTACAAAAAGGGAAGTGTCAAGTACATAGGACTTCCCTTTTTGTACTTGATACTTTCTAAAAGGGGGTGTCCCTCACCAAAAATAGTGAGGGATGGATGCACTTGAATACTTCCCATATTTAAAAATCTACTTTCAACTATATTTATAGTGTTGTTAAAACTAGAACACCATTTGCCCTTTTTACTCTTTCATTGGTCTTTTTTTTTTTGTAATAAAAGGTGTGATATACTAGGTTGTGGTAAACTTTAAAAGAAAAAAGTACTTTCTTTTAAAAATTATATTCATGTGCATATGTTTATCACTGTATTATGGAAAAGGAGAGTTTGATGGGGCCCACTTAAGGCTCCACTTATCATGGGACTAAAGGAAATGAAAAGATATATTTTTTTTATGGGCCCAAATATTAATGTTGGGATCAATCCTACGTCTCTGGCCCTTTCATTCATGGCCCATAAATTTAATGACTTTATATTAAATAAAATATCCGACTCTCAATCAAATAGCCCACTCCATTCCTATCATGGAAAACTAAATGGATCCGACAGAAATATATTTCATTTTTACTTTTTTTTTTATTTGACATCAACTTTGTCTTTATTCATCCATACATTTAAATCAAAGGGTGGAGCCATGCAAATATACTTTCACTTGTTTAAAAGGATTTATAATGGTGTGCTTAGAGAACCTCCAAGCCACTGGTTTGGAAAGCGGGACTCACTAGTCACTACTGTCAGTCTATCACCTTGTGGTGCCCATTTATGCTTTGACTCAATTCATTCATATCCCATATCTTATTATGTATTTTCAGTGTAATTAGAATGCCAAATACAAGTAGATTGACTAATGGATGGAATCTGAACTTACTACAATAGCATGCATCAATCAAGCCAAGGGTGTGTATAAATCTGATGGGATGCCTGCTGCTTTGACATGAAAAGTGACGTGAGAGAAGTGTGGGTGGTTTGTAGGGGCAATAAGCTGCCACATTTGAGTGGAACCACCATGTGTTTCTCAGTTTATATGTGGTTTTGGTGGTTAGGCTTTTTTCAATACATGTGGTTGTTAGGTTTTGGATTTATTAGTGTACCTACTTCCAAGTATTATTAGGTGGTGGGGATGAGAATCCTTATCAGTGGATTTGAATGACAAACATGCCCAAATTTCATGACATAATTATTGCTAAAGGTACATCATAGAGAATAATGAGAAATATAGGTAGATTTTAATACATTATTTACTAAAAATTGATATGATTTTATGACATAATTATTGCTAAAGGTACATCATAGAGAATAATGAGAAATATAGGTAGATTTTACTACATTATTTACTAAAAATTGATATGATTTTAAGAAGTGGCTAAATTTTGGTCATTTGCAAAAAAGTCTCATTTCAAATATGCTTAGTAACTTTTTAATTCCTTTCTAATTAAAATAGAAGTTTCACTTCTACTAAAATTAGTAACTTATTATTACCACTATTAGAAGTCTCACTTCAAATAGAAATAGTAACTTTCTTTTTAGAGTTCAACAAAAATTAGTATCTTAAAAATTGGGCTAGCATGGGAACCACTAGGGATTCCTTAGAAAGCTCACTCCAACCGGGACTCGCGACCCCACATCTCATGTGTAATCCGGGCCCACAGTTAATTGCAAATAACTCCACTATATAAATGCAATTGAACTCCAGTCTTAGGAATATTAAATAGAAGACTCTAAACTTCCACATTACCACAAGTAGGCCCCTCTATCAATATCCATTGATCAATTGGACCTGTCTTTCAAACTGGATCCACATCTTATTATCCTTGAGCTCCAATTAATTATAATGATCATAGGTACCTTTCCAATTAACTCTTAATCGGAATGGGTGCGCACTTACCAATGACAAATCCATTAATTGGCACAAAAGGATAATAGAGATAGATTTCATCTTGACCATTGAATGTTCCTACAGCTCTACTACCACGTACCAAAATCACCGAGGTGTTGACCTACAGTTGGCCTCACTCATTGGTGACTCAAAGCAAATTAATAGATAGAAACTTGAGTTCATTAATGTCTCAGGATTGAGAGCATACTGCTAGGAAATTATGAGAGTAGACCTTAAGTTTAAAGATAGTGTTCATAGGTGCTATGTCTAATACAGAGGTGCTTCTCATGGTCCTTCAATACGTCTAATGTACCAGCACTATGATCCAAAATCTTCCATTCTGATGATCGAGACAAATCACGCTATCTCATACTGATCAAAGTGCTGTAACCTTGTCAGTATGAGATGTCCAGTCTCATCATTGATTGTGAAGATATTTTTGTATAAGATTTGCTACACATGTCTCATGTATGTGGATCTCCTCCATACACATGTGTTGTATCTAATATACTTGTAGACTCCGGTTCATCTCATAAACCATCATGTCATTCGTATTGGTTATGTGCAAGTATATAATAAATCACAATTCATCTCATGAAAAGAAAGCATGAATATATATTGATAAATCAAGAAATTAATCAATTTATTATATCATCTACTAGATTGAGTCCATAAAACTAACGCTCTCACCTACTGTTCTCTCTCTTACCTCGATTTAACCCGAACCTAAAATAACTTTGATCTCACCTAAGTCCAATTCTTTTTGGGTTTGTGGTATAGACATATAAAATAACTCTCCTATCTAGTGATCGATTCATGGGCATGTAAGCAGGACCCCCTTTATTGCCAAAGAATTCTAATCCTGGTGTTTATCCTAATAATCATCAGATGTCTTAAAAAAAGACATTCATATTAATAACTAAACAATTATTAATAGTTTTTAAAAATGGAATGAAGCCATGAGGAAAAATGGGGATTTCCTGTCATTTCAATTGAAGTTTAAGCTTAGAGAGGATGAAAAGGCCTTTGCATGTGATGACAGAAACTGCCGCACAGAGTGGGTGATAAATAAAATATTCCCAAGGGCACGTTTGGCAACCGTCTTCAAGTCAGAATCCTCGCCCATTTTCCACGCTATCGAAGAAAACTCATGTTTGGTTGTGTTGTGGAAAGTAGAGAGAAGACGTATTCTTTGCACAAAACCATGGTTCTCACGGGTTCGACCTCCCACCATCGAATATCGTCAATCCGCGTCTTTAAAGGCCAAGGTATATAAGCCCAGTTTCTCCGAAGAAAACACCCCCGAGTCCTATTCGATCCCCAAACTCCTTTCTCTCAACCTTTGACCCTTTTCTTCTGCTACTGCGACTAGATTCCACTGGCAACGGCAACGACCGCTCTCACCCACTCTTCTCCGTCTTTCAGCAGTGATTGGAGGCTCTGGCTGGTGCTGCGATTGGAGGCTCCTTCAATCCGTCTTCCTTCATTCAACGATTCCTTCTTCGCCACTTTCCTCATGTAACAATGGATTCTCTCATTTCTTTTTTTTTGTGTTCTTTTCCCTAGTTTTCATGCATCGACGATCTCATATTATTTTCCCTCATTCTCTTCTTATCTCTGTAAACCGAATTGATTACAGATCGAAATTCATGGCTCTTTCTCATCTGGAATCCCTAATCTTCATTTTTCTTCATCATGTCATTTCGTGTTTGCTTCCGATCAGGATTGTGGATTCCATAGGTCTCTCTTTCTAGGTTTTTAGATTGGAATTTGTTTTCAATATGAAAGCAGCATTTTGTTCATTGTCCGTTGGAAAAATAAATTCTCTAATGCCCATGTTTGGATGTGGAGAAAACTATCTACTGTTATAGATTTGAGCTGTGGAGAGTTTTCTTTAACTCCATTTTCTCCATCTATTTGGAGGAGACGAAATGGCAGTAAAAACTGTTCAGCAATGCAAATTATAGTTGAGGACAATTATCCTCCCTCACTAAAATATTTGTGAGGAGCAAAATGGATCCATGAGTTAGTATGGTTTGTGTGTTGAGGTTGTCTTTTGAATGCTTATTTTGTAGCAGAATCTTTGTTTTTTATTTTTTATTTTTTAATTTTTGGGTATGCATTTGGATGTACGACTGAGAAATGCAATTTAAGAGCAAAATCATGTGGTGTTGATTTGTGATACTTAGGCTACTGTCTCAAGTACCAGCAGTTTGATTTGGGTTGGCGCCTGCTTATTCGGGCTCACATTGAGTGCTCTTTGAGTGAGTCCTAGATGATTTAAGGCCATCAAATTGGTGTAAATTGATACCAAAGAGTGCTCTTTGAGTGAGTCCTAGATGATTTAAGGCCCATCAAATTGGTGTAAATTGATACCAAGGCATAGTCAGGATATATTTTAGATGAGTGAGGTCACGTACTCTGTTTCCACTTTGTTTGGCTATGAAGTTTGTTTTTTTTTTTCTAGGGTTTGAAGAAGATTTTGAACAGTTGGCTACTAAGTTGCAACTTTGATCTTGACTAATAGCTACTTATTAAGAGAATAGTAAGATAGACTAAAAACAAAAGGTTGTTGTTGATTCTATAAATAAGAGTTCTTACTTTATCGTGTGAAACATTGGTTCACTATATGTCATTGAAGCTGGGATTGAAGCTGGGATCGATTGAAGCTGGGATTACTTGTCTGCAAATTGAGTGGTGATGTCATGTTGAGATTGAAGCTGGGATTTCAGCATATGAAGCTGAACTACTTCCATATCTATTGTATTCTTAATGTTTGATGATTCTTGTAATGCTTTTTATGTGGGTTTTACTTCTCATGTTGATTTAAGTGAATTTTTAAACTAGTTTCGATTATGGAATACTTGATCTGCATTTGGTTGTTTGGTTTTCTATTGAAATTGCATTTGTTCATGCTATATGATTTGGTCATCATAATTTTTTTATTTAGGAATTTGGTTGCTTTTTTTTTTATTCTAGTAATGTTATTTGATAGTTTCACAATATGTTGAAATTATTGACTGGACTGTTGGTTTTATTTTTTACTACCAATATTGTTCATTGCTAATGGTGGTGGGTAGGTTAGATCGATTTTGAAAAATTCATACAAATATGCGTCTTGTCTCTAGTCCTAGATGTGGAATCTATTTGAATGTGGAAAAAGTGAAGGCTGACAGTTTGATTGACCCTATGTATGCAAGCCACTGGCAAGTAGCTGGCTTTGTGAAGCCATAGCCAATTATATGTAAACTGGTTTGAGTAAATGGAAAGTAGGGAAACCAAAATTGATAAACATGGGGCTAAGAATGTATTCTGGTGGTGGTATGTGCTAGTTGTGGGTTGTTTACCCTGTATGTTAAATGACTCTTGGAGTAAAGCAGTTAAATGCCTGCATGGTATATGTTAGGTGGAGTGGATATGGGGGCACAGGAGATAGCCTTGTCACTAGTTAGTAAAGTTTTAAATAATTCATTGGATGTTTAACAATCATTTCAAATGTAGGATGTCTGAACCGACTAGCCCTCAAGCCGCGAACACGGTTTCACCAAGAAACATGAAATGGACAAATGAACATGATGATGTGCTCCTCCACATCATGCTTGAGATGCGCGAAGAAGGCAAAGTAATCCCTTGGGGTTTACCTTGGAGGGATGGGATTTGATTACAAAGGAAATGCAAACCAAACTTGTGCCCCAATTCAGTAAAGATAAGTTGAAGAATATGATGAAGAGCATCAAAAAATGGTATAGCGTGATGAAGGCTATGCTATATTTATGTGGGTTTGGATGGGATGAAGAAAGAAAAAAAAGTCACAGCAGAAGACGGGGTGTGGGACGATTACATTGCGGTGGGATTCTGAAAGTCCAAATTTATGGGCTACTAGAATAGAATACTACTAGTTCTAAATACACAGCGGAAATAAACAATCAGTCGAACTAGCAATTAAGTCTACCAACCAATCACCACAAGAAGGCAGACACAAAATATAGCGTGGAAACCCTATTCAGGGAGAAAAACCACGAATCAGAAATCAAGAGTTCACGAACAGTTACAAGATATACTCACTAGCTCCTGTACCTCAGTTTGTACCTCGACCTTAGGACTATAGTTATTCTTACAAAGAATCCACTGACACGAAATCCACGTGCCCCGTTCTCCTTATTTGATCTCCTCGCACCTTGCCAGCACAAGATGAACAATCTTCTCCTTCGAAAAGCAGAAGCAGCAGCAACCTTCTAGAGCAGCCTTCAGAACGATCTCTCAATGGCTCTAGAGAATAAAGTCTCTCTTATGATCTCTCTGCCTTAGATTAATGAGAGTGATGATTCTCCATAGGGTTGAGAGTAACACCCTATATATAGCCCCAATTTCGTGCCTAATACTTAGAACACAAGTAGGACTCAGACTGGGAAAACAGAGTCTCAAAAGGAAACAGACTCGTATCAGAATAGAGACTTTCCCGTTTTCTGCGCACTGTTCGCTCGAGCGAACTCTTCAACCGCTCGAGCGGATGAGGCTCTGTCTCGCGGTCGCTCGAGCGAAGGTGAGAGCGCTCGAGCGGACTCCTTGCTGGATGAGATACGGAAATTCAGAACTCTTTTCTTCTAGCTTTCTTCTATTCAACCATTCAGACTTTTCTTCTTGGAGTCCTTCCCTCTTATATCTTTGGAGTTATTTTTTAAATAAAACATACAACACAAAGACTCCTAAAGTTTTGTCCAACATGAATTAGCTAATACAAAAATACCTAACAGATTCTTATTCAATATATGTGGGGTTTTTCCATTGTGTTATATGTGGGTTTTATTTATTTATTTTTTATTATGCAAGTTTGACTTATGATCTATTATGCATGCAATGCAGGCACATCCTGGAGCTAATTTGTATAGGTCCAGACGCATGCCTAACTACTACGTCCTGTGTGAAATATTTGGCGACTCAATTGCTGATGGTCGAGAGGAATTGGTTACGAAGGACGTTCCTCGATCACCACCATCGTCCATACATAACAATGACTTGGATGATGACTTGAATGTTGATGATGATGCCGCTACCCACAATGAGGAGGTTGGAGATGAGCACATCTCTACAGCTAGGGGGCGTAATATGACCCCTGTAGGATCCTCCCGTCAAACAACAAGACGCCAAAGCATGGGGGATGCAAGGGTGGCAATCGTCGAACACATGGCAGATGCAATAGACACAATGTCAATGAATACATCGGATGAACGAATGAAGAATGTGTGGGATGCAATACTACCTCTTGATCTGGATCCGATGATAAAGTTAGGAGCATTTCGACAGCTAGGGAATGAATAGATGGCCTCACAGTTTTTTTCCTTAAACGACGATTACCGCAAGATATTTATAATTAACTTCCTTAATAATGTTTAATTTGATGTTTTGGTTGTTATCTTGGACTGTAAGTCGTGGTTATGATTGTGAGGTCGGACACAATTATGTTTGTTTTGTTGGTATGTCATGTATATTTTTATCAAGACATGGAATGTTTAGACAAGGAATGTCTTTTATTGGTTTTGTTGGAATGTGATGAACACTTTTAGTAATTTGTGGGATTTGTGGACAAAAATGACTTCTATTAATATTCGTGAAATGTCATAACTTATATTAATGGTTTGTGTCTTTTGTCTTCACCCGCAACATGGATAGACAAGATCTTGTGTTCTTGTTAACTAATGTTGTTACATCAACATGTCTTTTATGTTACCGTTACCAGTATCTCACCAAAAGTAAAGTTCATGAAGCTACACACAGTGGAAAGACTTATCTCAATGAGATCTTGATTGGACACCCCCTTAAATGTCCCGACATATCCAGAATGAGCAGTGGTTGTTTCTTTCTTTTGGTCAATGAGCTAAAATGTAGGGGCCTTCTACGAGACTCTCATACAATGATGGTGAAGGAACAATTGGGGATATTTTTATTCACTGTTGGCCACAGCCAGAGAAACCGTGTTATGCGAAACTTATTTCAACATTCAGGAGAGACAATCAGCCGGTACTTTAACAAGACATTGGATGCTATCATTAAACTCGCGCCATATTATGTGAAACAATCCGACGGGGAGTGTCCATCCGAGATTGCAAATAATCCTTTGTCCTGCCCATTTTTCAAGGTAACATTTTAATGAGGCAACAAATATAAAACTATAAATGCTATATTTTAATGCATGTTGTATTTGTTTATAGGATTGTGTTGGAGCGATAGATGGTACACATATCCCCACACGTGAGCAAGTCCGTTATCGCCATAGAAAGGGTGGACTATCACAGAACGTTATGGCTGTTGTATCGTTTGATATGAGTTTCCAGTATGTATGCGCTGGATGGGAAGGATCAGCCTCAGACTTGAAGATTCTTCAACATGCAGTATGGAGACGGGCCCAAAATAGGTTACATGTTGCAGCAAGTAGTAAACTCTAGGCCCTTTGTTATTAAATGTTTAAAGATTGTCCTATTGAAGCCATAACAAGAATGTCCCATTATAGTTTTGTAGGAAAATTTTATCTAGTAGATGCTGGTTATGCAAACACGCGTGGGTTTTTAGCCCCATTTCGCGGAGCTCGATGTCATTTAAAAGAATGGTCCACAACGCAAGTGCCTAGCACTATTCAACTTGCGTCATGCAAAGTTACGCAATATAGTGGAGAGAACATTTTCGGTGTTGAAGCAACGTTTTGCCCTTTTGCAAACCGCTCCACGATATCCTATGAAGACGCAAGTCAAGATCGTTGTGGCATGTTGTGTTTTACACAACTTTATCCGTCAGTGGAATCTTGCGAACGATTTGTTTAGGATAGCATTTAATGAGATGATGGAAGAGGATGATGAAGAAGATCAGGATATCGAAGCGAACAATGTTGGTGGTCCTAGTGATGCGGACAAGCAACTTATGACAGGTTTTAGAGAACAACTATCTAAAGATATGTGAGACGCTAGGGGACCAAGGAGAGTTTGATTTCACATTAGCATGATCAATGTTTTTTTCTGGGTGCATAAGTTGCTTATATGGGTTTCTTTTCTTTTGGGTTGCTTTTGTGTACATCTTTTGGGTTTTATGGCTGGCCAGCCCGTGGGCATCATTTTTGGGAGGTACAGGTCCACCTTGGTTGTGTCTCTATGATATGAGTGCAAGTGGGTTGGAGTTGCTCCTCATTATTTTGTAAATTCAGCCCTTAACTTTGGAAATATATACTTATTTTTCATCCAAAGGTCAGCTCTCAACTTTATGTTAATGGATTGGTTGCATTTTCATTTTCCATACACTCCAACCATGAATGACCTGGTAGTTGCAAAAGTTGAAGTTGATTGATGTTCCAAAGCATATTAGTGCACCTCATTCCTCATGCTTGGGTTTAGACTATAGCAAAATGCCGCCTTGGGAAAACTCATAAATGGACTAAGTTGTCCTTATAATTCTATGAGATTCTGCATTTTACAGGGTTTTTTTTTCTGTGTACGCGGCCATTGCAAAGTGCCATTTCTCATTATCCTGTAGTGAATGAACTATGATATGGTATGAGTTTTGTATGATCTTTTATCCTTTCTGCTCGTGATTCTGGCTTATGAATTCATCTTCTTTTATCTAAATATGGATCTTATTAAATGCATCCCCATTAAGCTCATGTGGGCGTAAGAGTCCATCCTAAGAACTTCTTTTAGATTGGAAATTTGCTTTGCAGTACTTGGTTATGGCAAAGAATAAGAGCAACTATTACTTAAGATTCTATTAACATCTATTTGTATTGACATATTTGGACCAGACATGATTGTGCTGAGTTGTTGTGATTGGGTAAAGGTTTTGAGAAATTGAGCACCTCCATAGTGTGGTAGCTCTATTAGGCTGGATTTTCTCATTCTCTCACTCTGGTTGGGCTTTTGCAAGCTTCTTTCTTATTTGGATGTGGGTAATTTCAAACTACACAATGCAGGTTTGGGTTTTGTTTGACCCTTCTAATTGATGAACAACTTACAGTGTATCAATGCAGGTTGGGAAATCCAATTCCACTTCTAGTAAGATTTTGAATTCTGATTTGTGGGCTGTTGATTCTATATCTAGATGGAGACTATATTATTGGAGATTGTAGGTTGCCTTTGAATCACATAGTGATAGCTTGAATAGCTCTGAACAACATGAGGCAGGGAAACTTAATATATGCACAAACTAGTTCCAATTTAGCCAATTTTCCCTGTTTTCAATTCTTTATTATTAATAAAAATGAATCACTTCATAATATTAGCTGCAGAGGAGTGTCAAATTGTGGTGTTGATACACTTTGAAGTTTTTATGCTAAATTTACTCTGAGAAAATGTTGGCTTCTTCTTTCTTATTTGCTGAACTTAAATTTTTAATATCACCAGGCCCACATTCAGGTCTGAGTAATACTTACTCGAAGATAAGTTCTTAAAATCAACATGTAATGAAAATGTGCTCAATCCACAAGAATGTATCCCTCCCATTGAGCACAACTCAGCATTATATAAAACAGGGGATAGTTTTGAGCAATTCATGTCACCTCAATATAATACTTTCCACACACCATAAATAAATTGTATCATTTGAAGATCAAACATATAATACTTTTCACACACCTTCCATCATGTAAAATTCCACTCATGATTTATACATTAATGACTAGGGCTCTTCATGGGCTGTACCATCCAGGAATGTCCCATATCAGGATGGATTGGGGTGTACTCATGATTCAGAGTATATATTAGAAATCTTTATTATTTCAAAATCTATAAGTATTTAAGACATGAAACTAAACTTTTTTAGGGTTTAGTACATGAATAAAAAATTTGACCGTGCTTTTATTTTTTAATTTTTACCATTTAACTAATTTTGTAATGAGAATGTTTGCTCCCTTCTTTTTCAGAGGCAAGAAAATCCTAGAGTTGAGATCTCTCCGACACAAACGTGGCTTGCTACGCATACTCCAAAGAATGGTTTTGCTAGATGCGAGTACCAGGTGAGAAGTAGATTTTTCTTTTGAAATGCAAAACCTTATGATGAGTTATTAATTTTCTTTGTTCACTGTGGTTGTAGTCTTTTTATTACTATATTTTTTAATTCAATGATAGATGGATGGGATCTATTTATGATGAAGTTGTTGGATTAAATGGGTGTGGCCCACATGACCACAAACCCATTAAAGATATTTAATCATACCCACTTGTCTTTCATATTTATGAGACCTAGTTATTTTTGAGCTCACTTGCCAACAAACTAATAATGGGCTGAAATTAAAGGGTTAGGTGATAGTTTGGGGTTATTGGTTCCTTGATGGGTAGGAATCTCCTATAAAAGGACCTCTTGGGTAACTCCTTTGGTTGCTAGTTTTCTTGGCCTCCATCACTAAGCAAGAAAGAATAGAAAAGGCAAAGGAGTTGTAAATCCCATTTGATTTTTAAGCCTCTGTCATTTCAAGAAGCTTTTGCCATCTTCAAAAGAAAGAGCTATGGAATCAGGAAAGCTCCTCCCCATTCTCAGATTTGTTTACTTCATTGTGTCATTTGGATTAGACCCAAGGAGATCCTCCTGTGGATTGAGGGATCTTAAGCTAACATGTGGTATCAGAGCCCTCTTTGGGTATAGCTAAATGATCATTTCATATTTTGTTTACATATTCCGAGATTTTGGGGCTTTCCGAGTTCTCCTCGGAAATCAAACCAAATGCCCAAATGAAAGAAGTTTTGGGTATTTGATAAAAGGGATTCCATTTTATTGGAAAGAAGAGACTCACAAATGAGTATTATAGTGCCCAACCCAATCTGAAAAAGATGGGAATAAAAGAGTATATTTTGTTTATTTGTATTATCTTGGTTTAAGAAATTATATAGAGGTTGGAATATTTATGGGTCATCATTTTTTATTGTTACTGTCAATTTATTTTTGAGCATAAAAAAATGATAATGAAGGATGTATTAATCATTGTTAATGATTCATTATTATATTATAAATATTCTTTAAGAAAAAAAAAATGACTGAGGCGGACAGTGCACAGTCCGTCGCACTGTGCATCGTTACACAGTGCGTCGGGCTGTGTACTAGCAGAGGCAGTAAGCCTCCACCTTTTGGTATACTGGCTGGGCCAGGCCAGACAGGTCAGGTCAACCTTGTTAGGTTTTTGTTTATTGCAATTTGATGGATGCATCATTCATTTTATTCACCATTTGAATTCACACACATGCATTGATTTAGAAAATCTTGAAATCTTGATTTACACATGCATTATTTTAAATCTTGTAAATCATATGTTTCATGCATGTTTTGGTTTTAATCTTGGATGCATTCAATTTGAAAAAGAGTTTTATAAATCAAGCAAGCCTATGGTTTTAAAACTTTCTAATCATTTTAGGCTTTTTATATTTCATGATTTTAAACCTCTTAGAATGATTTAAAATCATGTTTCCATGCTTGATTTAATGGCCCAAAAGAATCCCCTCAAAAATCACTTTAAAGCATGAGAAAAAATGGGAATTCTGGTCCCAGGGTCGACCTGCAGTGTACCAGGTCGACCTGCCCATGGACCAGGTCGACCTGGCACACTGCAGGTCGACCGGGCAGAGGGCCGTTGGCTCTCCAACGGTCATATTTGTGACCGTTTGTATTCGGTCGACCGGGGATGGTATGGGGTCGACCGAAGACACGCAGGAACTCAATTTTTGAGTATAAATATGAGTTCATTCCCATGAGAAAAGGGTTGAACATTTTGGAGCTTCCAAGCCATCTTTGAGGAGTTTGGAGAGAAGATAAAGGGGATGAACTAAGAGAGACCAAGAGGGTCATTAGTAAAGCTCAAGCTTGGATTAATGAAGTTAAATCTCTAAGTAAGCTTTGCTTAAACTAATCTTATGTTATATGCTTTGTTTAAATCTTTGGGAAATGTTTAATAGCATGATAACTATGATGTGTTGAATCCATTCTTCTTATAATCTTTGATTTTATTGGATTCTTCACTTAGATTCAAATCAAGGTTATTTTAGAAAACTTCTTAAACATGTTTAGTCAAAATCTTTGATTTCCTTAATAACATGTTTCTATAACTTGTTTGAATCCTCTTTGTTGTTTTCAATCTATTTGAAATTTAGTTAAACAAATTTATTTTTGAAAACAACATTGAACATGCATCACTTGTTTTAATCTTAATTAGTTTCATACAACTTGTGACATTTTGATTTTCATAATCATTAGCAAGTTTGCATTTTCTACAAGTGATTTGCATTACACTTCAATCATATCTTTTTATGTGGATTAAACTTTTAAATGCTATTAGCATAAATTGATTGAGCTTGCATTTTTAACTTGATTGAAGTATTCACACACACACATCATGAGCATACATCTTTGCATTTCATAGAGTGTTGTGTGAGTTAGTTTTTTCAATTTCATATCCGCCTATTTAGAGGCAATTTATTAGAGCTTAAATTGTAATCTCATAAGAGTGTTTTGTGAAGACACTTTCTTTGAGAAAAATCTATTGTTGTAAGGTTATTGCTTAGCCATTGAAAAGCATCTTGTATAGGTTGTTGTTAAGCCTTGAAAAACAACATTGTAAGGTTATTGCTTATCCTTGGAAAGCATATTGTAGAGGTTATTGCTTAGCCTTTTGAAAAAGCATAATAGTGGAAATCCGGTGGGGTGTTGGATACACAAGCCGGTAGTGGATGTAGGCATTGAGGCCGAACCACTGTAAATGATGGTGTTATGGTGATTGCAATGTGGTGATTGTTTATTTAAGCTTCCGCATATTGTTTGTCTAATCATCACATGTGACTAGTTGTTTTAAAGAAATTAAAATTGGTCATAATTGGTCACTAAGTGTAGCTCACCCTATTCACCCCCCTCTAGGGTTAAGATCCCGGACTTTCAATTGGTATCAGAGCCTCGTGCTCTATATTAGGATCAAGTGTTTGGAACTCTTGATTAGGTGTAAAAACCTAGAGTTAAAACCCTAGTGTTGTGCCTCCATGAAAATCATAAGAATGGATTCCACTAGTTTAGACTTTGTAGATTCTTTGGTAGATTCTTCTAGACCCCTCCTTCTTCCCACTATTGGAGATTCTAACATTAAAATTAATGAATCTAAATCTAAATTAAAAGAAGAAGAATATGATGAAAATGAAGCTTATGAGGAATTGTACACATGGTCCTTAGAGCTTTCTAAGAAGAATAAAAGATTAAAAGAAGAATCTAAAAGACTAAACCAAGAATTAGTCTCTTCAAAAGATGAACTTAGAGAAAAAGAAGAATTAATAAATTGTGCAGAATCTAAGTTCATGATCTCTTTGCATAACCTATATAATGCTCAAGATGAATTAAAAGATTTAAAGATAGGTTATGACAATCTTAATAGGGAAAATTCTAGATTAAGAGATCAAAGGCAAGATAAAGACATTAACAATCTTGAATCCAAGTTAACTATCTCTAAAGAAAATTTATCTAATGCTCAAAATGAACTAAATGAGATTAAGATAAATTGTAATGAACTTAAAAATGAATTAAATCTTGCCCATGAAGAGCTAAACAACTTTAAGGGAATTGAAATTGAATTAACAAAAGTTAAAAATGAAAATTCAACCCTTAAAGACCAAGTCACTCAACTTGAAACCTACAAACATAAATATGAGTGCAAATTTACCCATAGTGAAGAAAAATTTGAAAAGTTATTTAAATTGGGTAAATCAAAAGGAGATAGGACGGGTCTTGGATTTGATAGGAATATTTCTCATGACCCTAAGTTCACCAACACCTTTGTGAAAGGTGAGTCCTCTCTCTCTAGCACTCACACTTCCTTGCCATTACCTAAATGTAATTATTGTGGCATTGAAGGACATTTTAGGTTTGAGTGCAAATTAAGAAGAAGCAATGTATCTAAATCCATATTTGAACCTAAAAAGGTAAAATCAAATACTATGATGATTAAGACACTAAAATCCAAGGAAGACTCCAAAAAGACTAAACAAGTAAAACCAATTAAAAAGGAGTCTCCTAAAATAGATTCTAAAAAGGTTAAACAAGTTAAACCAACTCTAAAAGAATCTATTAACAAAAAGCTTCTCAATCTTCCTCCATTAACTCAACAAATGAAGGAACTTTTGAAGAAAGTTGCAAAGTTAAATCTTAAATTCAAAAGTCAAATAAATGGAGGAAATAAGAAGAAAAGAAATCAATCCCCTAATAAGAAAAGTCACCAACCTCAAAAGACTAATCACCATTCTAAGATAAATTTAGTTAAATCTAAACATCATGGTGATAAGTCTAAATTGAAGATTTATCAAGTCAAATCTCCAATAGTTGGTAAGACTTTTAAGATAGACCTCAAAGACCAACCCTCCCAAGACCTTAGGTGGATTCCAAAAGTTATTTACTTAGTCAAACCTTAAGGCCTTGGACCTCATTGACCAACCTATCCTTTATAGGTAAATCCTTTTGTTGGTCATGACTTCATTTGCATTTATGTTCTTTCATTAGTTACATTCTTGTTATATGCAAATGTCTATATAGTTCCTTGTTTGGTTGTGCTTGATCTTAGGTTTATTTGAAGACACCATTCTAGGACTCTAAAATCCATCCTCTTGCTTTCTAGTTTTAATTTGACTTGGATGGTTATGATGTTGATTCATGTGTATTTTTCTTATTGATATCATTCTTTATACATGCGTCAACTTCATAGTAGTGTGCTTGATCATATGAACCTCTTTGAAATCCATTCCTTGTATTTCATAGTTATATCTATTGTTTGATGGATTTCTTAGATTTTGAATTCATATGATCTTGACACTTTGAAAATTGCATGCTTTACAAAGTTATATCATTTTAATGCAATTTATGATGCTCATCACTATGCTCATTAGTTATATCATTTAAAGTGATGAATATCCTTTTGTGATGCTTATTTTTGTAATTGTCACATTTTATTAGCATCATAATCTACATGTTGCCTCCTCTCATTGCACTTATTGGTATATCTCATGACCACCATACTTATGTATTCATAATCTTGGTTGGTTAATGGTTGAGGTTGGCTTCATGTTTGAACTTCATTTCACTCATCTTGCACATGATAGTCATATTTGATGATTGGATGAAATGATTTCAAAAATATTCATAGCATATGATTTTCATAGTTATATTGATTGATGCTATGTTTAGTATATCCCTTGACCTTGCTCTATATTGGTAATTTGATCATATTGAGCTTATTAGTCATTTGGAATCTAATCCTTCACTTGAAGTTAACCCTCAATTGGTTAAACCATCTTCTTGCACCAAATAGTTATATTCTTGTCAAATGTTTGACAAAAGGAGAAGTATGGATTGAGGGGGAGTAAAACTTCATAGGAAGTATTAGTTTTGATCAAATTCACCTTATATTAGCTCTGATACCCTTATAAGCTTACTACCCATGCATGATAACCTGTTATATATTACATTTTTTTTTCATTTGTTAACAGGTGCTACTAAAAGGTATTTCCTTATTTCATGTGTGTAGGTTCCCCTGATACCTTTGCAATTTAATGGCAAAGGGGGAGAAAGTTCTCAAGCTTAATGGCAAAAGGGGAGAAAGAATTAAGGGGGAGAAAGTGCTAAAGGTGGAGAGAATGCACATCTTGCCAAAAGAAGAGTGCATGGTCAAAAGGGAGAAATGAAGAGAAGAAAGCTTGGGAGCTAAAGAAGTTGCTTGGCCAAAGAAAGGAAGATGAAATGAAAGCTTGAAGAATGATCAAGCTACAAGCAACAAGGAGAATGAAGAAAAAGCTAGAGCCCAAGCTAAATGAAGAAGCATCCAAAGAGATTTCAAGAATTGTCCAGCCAAGGAGGAGCTGAAGACTATGTGTGAAGTCTTAGTGTTGAGCAAGGTTTGCCAACATATTGAAGGTTTGCCATCAAATTGCAAAGGGGGAGATTGTTAGGTTTTTGTTTATTGCAATTTGATGGATGCATCATTCATTTTATTCACCATTTGAATTCACACACATGCATTGATTTAGAAAATCTTGAAATCTTGATTTACACATGCATTATTTTAAATCTTGTAAATCATATGTTTCATGCATGTTTTGGTTTTAATCTTGGATGCATTCAATTTGAAAAAGAGTTTTATAAATCAAGCAAGCCTATGGTTTTAAAACTTTCTAATCATTTTAGGCTTTTTATATTTCATGATTTTAAACCTCTTAGAATGATTTAAAATCATGTTTCCATGCTTGATTTAATGGCCCAAAAGAATCCCCTCAAAAATCACTTTAAAGCATGAGAAAAAATGGGAATTCTGGTCCCAGGGTCGACCTGCAGTGTACCAGGTCGACCTGCCCATGGACCAGGTCGACCTGGCACACTGCAGGTCGACCGGGCAGAGGGCCGTTGGCTCTCCAACGGTCATATTTGTGACCGTTTGTATTCGGTCGACCGGGGATGGTATGGGGTCGACCGAAGACACGCAGGAACTCAATTTTTGAGTATAAATATGAGTTCATTCCCATGAGAAAAGGGTTGAACATTTTGGAGCTTCCAAGCCATCTTTGAGGAGTTTGGAGAGAAGATAAAGGGGATGAACTAAGAGAGACCAAGAGGGTCATTAGTAAAGCTCAAGCTTGGATTAATGAAGTTAAATCTCTAAGTAAGCTTTGCTTAAACTAATCTTATGTTATATGCTTTGTTTAAATCTTTGGGAAATGTTTAATAGCATGATAACTATGATGTGTTGAATCCATTCTTCTTATAATCTTTGATTTTATTGGATTCTTCACTTAGATTCAAATCAAGGTTATTTTAGAAAACTTCTTAAACATGTTTAGTCAAAATCTTTGATTTCCTTAATAACATGTTTCTATAACTTGTTTGAATCCTCTTTGTTGTTTTCAATCTATTTGAAATTTAGTTAAACAAATTTATTTTTGAAAACAACATTGAACATGCATCACTTGTTTTAATCTTAATTAGTTTCATACAACTTGTGACATTTTGATTTTCATAATCATTAGCAAGTTTGCATTTTCTACAAGTGATTTGCATTACACTTCAATCATATCTTTTTATGTGGATTAAACTTTTAAATGCTATTAGCATAAATTGATTGAGCTTGCATTTTTAACTTGATTGAAGTATTCACACACACACATCATGAGCATACATCTTTGCATTTCATAGAGTGTTGTGTGAGTTAGTTTTTCAATTTCATATCCGCCTATTTAGAGGCAATTTATTAGAGCTTAAATTGTAATCTCATAAGAGTGTTTTGTGAAGACACTTTCTTTGAGAAAAATCTATTGTTGTAAGGTTATTGCTTAGCCATTGAAAAGCATCTTGTATAGGTTGTTGTTAAGCCTTGAAAAACAACATTGTAAGGTTATTGCTTATCCTTGGAAAGCATATTGTAGAGGTTATTGCTTAGCCTTTTGAAAAGCATAATAGTGGAAATCCGGTGGGGTGTTGGATACACAAGCCGGTAGTGGATGTAGGCATTGAGGCCGAACCACTGTAAATGATGGTGTTATGGTGATTGCAATGTGGTGATTGTTTATTTAAGCTTCCGCATATTGTTTGTCTAATCATCACATGTGACTAGTTGTTTTAAAGAAATTAAAATTGGTCATAATTGGTCACTAAGTGTAGCTCACCCTATTCACCCCCCTCTAGGGTTAAGATCCCGGACTTTCAAACCTGACCTGCTCTAGTCCAGCCTGGCCATAGACTGTTGTGCCGGATCTGGTTACGGGTCGGACCGGACCCATAAAGGACCCCCTGAGCCCAGTACAGTTTTGGAAGAAAATTTTCAGAATGTTCTCCTTATTAAATGGTGGCTATTGGTACGGTTAATTAGCCCAAATGAGTTCCAGAACTGACCCAATTATTAGTATTGATCATATTGTTCAAATGGGTGATCCAAATTTGTTTTGATCATAACAGACTCATGGGAACTCGGAATTTCGATCCGTTTTCTCATATGAATTTCTATTAATGAGATCTTTAATATGAATAGTTTGGATCAATTATGGAGTGTCTCTAGTATTTTGACATATTCTTTTAAATGTTAATATAAGTCATTAAAGTTTATTTCCGCATTATGGATGATTTATTTTATGCAATCAAAGTGTACAATAGCTTGTAACTTAGCTAATTATGTGTTGTTGTGTTGTTATTTATGTCACCTTGGATCATTAGAGAAAAATAAAGATTCCAATTAAGGATGTGTAATGATGGAAGTGTTGTTATTATAATTTCAATTAGAAATGAATGATTTGGATTGATTTGATAGTTGCCAAAGCAACCAAATCATGAAGAATTGTTTGATTTCTAGATTGAACTAAGGGAACATCACCATTATTTGTGTGATTATAATAACACTAAATTGTGATTTCATAAAAGATATAAGGAAAGGCCCAAAGGTTCAATCTTCATGGAATAGAAACCGGAATAAGATATTGTTGGTAATGTGATGTAGTTAAGAATGATTTATGCCCAAAGGAATAGTCCTCTTAATAGCATCATATTATTAACATAGTCTTATTAATTAAAGAAAAGTGGTTATTATGCATGTTGTTTTTCATACCCAAAGGTAGATTTACAATGATGTACAATTACTTTTGCTTTTATTGTTATTGCATGATCAAGAATATATAGATTGTAACTTGTGGATATTATCGTTTATTTTCGATAACTAAGTCAATGGCAGCACTTTCTACATTAGGAACCATTCCTACCTTAGATAGGTCAAATTTTCTAGAATGGATGGACATGCTAATGATAGCCATAACCTTCTTGGACTTGGATTTAGGCTTTGATGAGCCTAAACCCCTAACTCCTACAAATGAATCATCTAGTAATGAAAAGACAAAATTTGAGAAATGGACCAAGGCTAACAAGGTAGCGACCAAGATTATCTTGAACTCTATCTCAAGAGGTATTAGGGGATCCCTTGGAATAATAGAAAATGCAAAGGATCTCTTAGATACTGTAAAGGAGCAGTTCAAGGTAACTGACAAGGCTATAGGGGCATCACTAATAAGCCGCCTATCAAGCATGAAATATGATGGGACTTTGGGAGTGAGAGAACATATTTTATCAATGCAAAATATTATTTCAAAATTGGAACAAGTGGATATGAGTGTATCAGAAAAGTACTTGATACAGTTCATTTTGGATTCTCTCCCTTCCTCTTTTGGCCCGTTTAAGGTTGCCTACAATCAAAGCCCAACACCTTGGACTATAACAGAATTAATTGCTAGATGTGATCAAGAAGAGAGGAGGCTTAAGGCTGAGGGGCAACTGATGATAACTTCGTCTCTCGTAACAAGTCTAAGGGAAAAGAAAGGAACAAGAAAAGGCCAAGTGTTCAAATTGCAAAATCAGAAAAGAAGGAAAAAACTGGGACAGAAGAAATGCTTCTTCTGTGGAAAGAATGGTCACTTCAAAAAGGATTGCCTAAAGCGGAAAAATTGGTTTGAAAAGAGAGGTACAAATTTATCTCTAGTATGTCATGAAACCAATTTAACCGATGTTCCACCAAGTTTTTGGTGGGTTGACTCTGGTGCAACCATTCATGTAACTGGTTGTATGCAGGGATTCCTTTCAAGCAGGAAACCAAATGATGGAGAAAAGACTATTGCCATGGGAAACCGGAAGGAATCGCGAGTCGAAGCAGTAGGCACTTACAGACTGGTGCTGGACACTGGATTTATTTTGGACCTCCATAATGTTTTCCTTATTCCCGAGATTTCTAGAAACTTAATTTATGTTTCAAAGTTGGTTCATGAAGGGTTTGAGTTTATTTTTGGACAAACTTTTAATTGAAAGAAATTAATTAATCACATATAATAAAAATAAACATGAATTATGCATGGGACCCTACATGCCTAATGATGCACCTAAATGACAAACTTTCCAAAAAATAGCACATGGTGCCAAAATAACAAGTATGCTTTGATGAAGCAAAAAAAAACTAATTTTGGGGTGATGAATGAGATGAAAAAATCCTCATTTCACAAAAATCATGCAATTCAATGAATTTTGACCAATTTTGACCATTTTCCCAAAAATATCCCCAAATACATGTAATCATGAAATTAAGTGCAATTCTATGCAATTAGACCTAATTAAGTCCACAAATGCTCATGAAATGATGACCTAATGACCTAATTTTGTGGACTTATCAATGGCGCAACTAGAAAAACCATTTTTCATCCTTTTTTCCCTCCCTGTTTCGACTATTCCTCATTTTCACTGCTGTAACTCTTTCCCCTAGCCGATTGTACTCTCATTCTCCCTCACCAACCTATTTGCAAATACGCAAGGCCCCCAACGTCCGTTCGATGACGACTAATCATCATCATCTCCATTGCCTCCATTGACTAGGGATTTTGGCCTCCATTGTTTCGAGATCTGGGCGTTCCCGAGCTTAGTATTGTTGCAGTTACCACTGCTGAACCTGGTAATCCTTCTTCCCTCTCTCTTTTAGCGATATTCCGGTCTTCTCTTTCCTTTACCTCATTCTCTCTATTTATCTCTCTATATGGGTTTAAAAAACCCTAAATGCTCTTAAACCTTTTCTGGCAAAAATAAATAAAGAAGAAGAAGAACTCTAGAACATCAGAATTCTGCATCTCTATTTTTAGTGAATTAGAGTCACCTTGTAACTTTTCTCTTTCGTCACCGTGAACTAGTTGTTATAGCTAGCTAGCCTTTCAAGGCATTGGGCCATTATGAAACTTCCTTGCGTATTATGTTCATGTTAAGAACAGCACATCCCCAAGACTCTCTCTCTCTCTCTCTCTCTCTCTCTCTCTCCACAACAATGAATGCGAAACTCAATCTAATAAATTACACTAACAATGCATGATAACATCTACAAGAAATCCTTTCTTCATAATTTCTTCCAAGGATATCTTTAATTATAGGTTCTCTATACATATCATTATCTTAGCTATAAAGATATAACAATTTAATTCAACTCCATGCATTCTAAGTAACTGAATTGAAACTGGATATTTCAGAATAAGAAGGTTCCAAAATACATGCAAAATAGGTTTTAAATTTTCAAGTATTATCAGAATTTAATTGCACAGAACAAAATATTCCATGGCCGTGCAAATTGTTATGTTTGACTACTTTCATGAAATTTAACAAATTACAAGTGATGGTATTTGACAATTTGCAAGGATTAAAAATCTTACAACTGATGCAATCCAAGTCAATAGGATTTACTGATTAGTGCTTACCATACCTCAAAACCAAAGGTAAAAAAATTGCAAGAAGGCAATTGAGTCATATGTGAAATTGGCCTGACTTTCACATCCTAGAGTCAATCTAGAAGGGTCACCTATGCACCAGATTTAGTGGAGATAATGTGATAAAAGTCTAAATAGAGAATGGGTTCATCGACCAACTCTTCTTTCTAAATGTAGCCATAGACGAAAACAACGGAACAGAATAAATTATAAACAGAAATACATTCATTGACTTTTTAACATAACGCCTTTTGCAATATCACAATATAAATTGCGATATCGCAATTTATTAACTTGTGGTATTGCAACATAAATTGCGATATTACAACAATTGTAGGGATATCGTAAATAAAAAAATGCCTTTTGGCTTGCGCAGTCGCAATTTATTAACTTGCGGTATTGCAACATAAATTGCGATAACATAACAATTGTGGGGATATCGCAAATAAAAAAATGCCTTTTGTCCTGCGCAGGGGTACGGACGGTACAGAGAACGTAGGTAAAATTGCTCACTTTTGTCACAAGGGGGAGTTATCGATGAGTTGAAATTACCGTACAGAAAAAATCCCTTCTTTAATTTTTATTTTGATAAAATCCTAGCTATACTTATAATGAGCATTACAAGTTTTTTCTTTCCAATCTTCAACATATTAACTGGCTTCACAACCCTTTCTTAAAGCACAAGGATGTATTTGCATAAAAAAATAAAAATAAAAATAGTATTGTAGTATTGAAAGGGGTCAGTATTTTAAAAATACAATTAGTTTTGTGAATCAATCATAATTAAATTTTTTTATTGTCTTAATTTTTAAAAAGTGGAAAATATTAAGTAAAAGACAATGTGAAATTTTATGTTAGAATAAGAAAGTAGTACAAATATAAGGTAAAAGTTTTAAAAACTAAAAGAAAAGATACTCTTTATAATTTAAGAACATTTACCAAAAATTAGTGCTAGATTCCCACAATATATAAGTAAAATAAAAAATGCCTGTAAAAGAACTAAAAATATATATTTATTATACAATAAGTGCACGTACATTTATGTATCTTTCAGAAAAAAAATCTTTTATAAAAAATCCTTCAAAAAAACTTATCATTAAGAAAAACTATCTTTAAAAATAATTATCCTTCAAATTTCTTTTTTGAAAGACTTGGTCATGACTCATGACCTATCTCATGAAAAATCCCAACTCTGTGACATCATCCTAATTACTTATGCATGAGACTCAAATTTAATAGTTTTAGAAGGCAGCATTTTTTCATAATTTCAACTCAATAGGGATAAAATTAAATGATGTTGAATTTGAGCTTATGCCAATTCACATGATGACTTCTAAATCCTAAAATGTATGAACGGGTTGAACGTAGGGTCGCTAGGGACCCTTAACAATAAAAAAAAAAGGTTGATAGGGACCTTAGTAGATAATGTTGAAAAAAAATTATGTTTTTGGGCAAAATGACTGATTTGGTGTAAGGACACTTTAAATTACATTTTCGGTACGGCGGTCACCTAATTTTTTTTTTCTCGATTAAATCCCCTTTCACTTATGGCCAAATCTCTCCAAAATTAAATATGAAAATGACCAACCAAAATTAATCTTAAGCTACAATTTACAAAATCAAAGACTTTTACGTCGGGTTCTTGATTGAGGGGGTCACAACCAATATTGACGTGAAATCAAATCCGTTTATTAATTGGAACGTAAATCGGACCCAAACCCATTTTTAAATCAAAACCAAAAAACAAGTGGGTCGAGATAATCGGAGAATCGGATTCAGGTTTAGCAGTGAGTACACAAAAACATTACCCTCGCATTTCGCCTCATGGCGCTTCTGCTAAAACCTTCTGCCTCTCTCACCCAAACTCTAATCTCTTCATCTTCTTCAATCTCTCTCTCTTCAAACCCTAACTTCTCTGCAATTTCCTATCCATCTGTCCATGGCCATGGAAGAAAACAACCCAAATCGTTGCTCTCGAAAGGAGCTGCAATCCAAAGCAACACCATCTCTTCTTCGAATAACCACCACATGGTGGGTAAGTGAATTTCCTACCTATTATCTTCCTTCAATCTTCACTTTCTATCATACCTGCAAAATCACCCCCATCTACTTCCCTCTTTGTCTGTTTCAGGGCTTCTCCTTCTTTTCCAAGAATTCGGATTTAACGAGAAAGAAATCGAAGCCCTTTTCGAGAAAAACCCAGTTCTTGCATATACTTCTCCGAAATCTCTCCGCAACCGATTTCTTTCGTTGAAGTCCGTGGGACTCGTCGAATTCGCAATCTGGAGATTGATCACCAGACACCCAGTTATTCTCACCGCGGAGGAATTCGATGGGTTTCTCGATCTTGTTCGGGAGAGATTGGAAGGAATCGAACCCAGGAAGCTCGAACGCGTTTTGATTGAAATGGAGCCTCGATTTCTTGTGGGTTTTGCGGAAAAGGTGGGATTGCTTGTCGAACATGGGGTTCCTGAAGAGAAACTTGTTGATTTTATCAACAGCATCAGTCTCAGGGTTTTCTGCGGCAGGGAAGCTGAGGAAATCGAGAGACTGATGGTGTTCTTTGAACAGTTTGATTTCAGTTTGATTCTCCGTCGACCGTTGCTTCTGAATCTCGATTTGGATACCCAGATAATTCCGAGAATTCAGGTTTTTCAAGAAGAGCTTGGTGGAGAAGAAGAAGCTGTAAAAAATTTGTTGCGTAAGCTCCCACGGATTTTATCCTACTCTGCCGAGCATTTTCAAGATCAAATAGAGTTCTGGAGATCCATTGGTTTGAGCAAAGGTGAGATTTTCAAGATTTTTCTGGTTTATCCGGGCGTGGTGGGGGTCAGCAAGGAGAGGAAATTGAAACCTAGAGTCGAATTCCTGAAAGAATGTGGTTTGAATGCCAATGACATCTACAGATTCCTGACCAAAGCCCCTCTATTTCTCAGCTTGTCTTTTGAAGACAATTTGTCTAAGAAATTGGGGTTCTTAGTTAAGCTTGGATACAAGAGAAGGACTAGAGAGCTGGCTTTTGCAATGGGCGCAGTGACACGAACTAGCTGTGAGAATATGCAGTTGGTGCTTGGGGTGTTCTTGAGCTATGGACTTTCTACTGAGGATGTATTTGCCATGAGCAATAGGCATCCTCAGGTGCTTCAGTATAATCATAGCTCTTTGGAGAAGAAGATGGAGTATTTGATTGAAGAAATGGGTAGAGAGATAGGAGAGCTCTTGGCATTTCCTGCGTTTCTCGGTTACAAGCTCGAGAGGATCAAAAGGCGGTATGAAGTGAAGAAGGAGGCTAGAGGGGAGGGAATGTCTCTAAACAAGCTGTTGAGTGTGTCAACTGAGACTTTTTTGAAGAAGAAGAGTTCAAGAGAGGAAGCATTTGAATTGGATGAAGTGAACAAAGTCTAAAGAAGAAGGGCCGGATTCCTCGGATCAATTTTCCATTCTTTCCAAAGCTTGTTGTTGCGAGTACTGATTTTATGTCTGTGAGTTACAAACACATCCCCTCAACACTCGTCTTGAAATTCATGAAAGACTTATAGTTTTGCATGTGCTGGTAAAATTTTAACCAAAAAAGGATTAGAAGGAATTCTTTGATGTAATAGAGAGCATGTTTTCTTTGGATTGCTTCAGCCTTCATTTGATCATTTGATGTTGCAACCGAGGACGGGTTACCTTACTACATTTATATTTCATTCAAGAGAGCAACAAAATGAAGAAGCTGAAATTGATCTCCCTAGAGCAATGACTACATTTTAAGAGTACAAAGTTGAAGTCCATGTCCTCTTCATTTTTGCTGTAGTAAACATGAACTGAAGGGCTTTTGGTTCTCTCACTCTCTCCAGAAACCAAGCACCCTATGTGGATCCTCAAAAGAACTTCGCCTAGGAAGAGAGTTGCTGTTAAATGTGGACTGGAATTGTTTGGATCCCACTTGTTCCCAACTCCCAAGTAACTGCATTTCACTAAGGGTACATTTGTAAGAAGCCATGGATTCTGCAAATCGCGGAATCGACGGTGTACATGTGGATAGTGCATCTGTGGAATCTGCAATTTTTGTTGGATTAAAGTGATGGTCCTGATGGAGAGGTGAGGGAGAAGTGCACATTTTCCATAAAAAGTTTTACAGGCCGCCGACCGCCCCTTCGAACTCAAATTTTGTGGCTTTTTGCTGAAGTTTCTCTGCAGAAAATCTCTGCATGAAACATTGGATATGCCCCTATCTGTCTCTAAAAAAACCTTATGTTTTTCTGCATTTCAGAAGTGTGCCTGAAATTTCCCAGCAAACGAGGTTTGATAAAATTCTGACATGGTTTCCTTTGCAAGAGGGTTATCTACCCATTGAAACCAATTATCGGAGGGTTTCACAGGCATCATCAATTCAATCTATCTCAACATTATGAAAGTTCAGATGTCCCCAACTAGTCTTAGTCTGATTAGGAGATATATTAGCATTTCTAGGATTTTATCTTCTCTCGCATCCCTGCCACTGGATCGGACCTTTCATAGAGATTGCTAATGGTTGATTCGATCAGTAATTGACAATCGCGTCCTGTTTGTATGTTGTTCTTATCACATTTACATCGATCTTCTTCATCTTTACTTGTACTTGTGACCGATTCATCTTCTTCCTATTTATAATCAATATTGATTCTATTTCCCTTCTCCATTTTCATTTTGTAAGAAAGATAAGTTTTCTTCATTTACATGTCAGATCTGGCATTTGGGAGATTTTACTTTTAAAACCATAACCAGCATTCCCTTGCAGAAAGTTTTTTTCATTTACATTTGCACTTTTAAATTAGAATTTGTAACTGAAATTTAAAATTTAGAGCATGTTGTGTAAAAAGAGTACAATGCAACTCCAAAGGATTCCGCTGTCCAACACCTCCCACCTCCCCCACTCCCCATTGGATTTCAATTTCATAGCAGGATAAAACTCGGATAAAAAAGTGCCTTTAAGGCTTAAGCATAGAAAGATGTCCCACCTGGGGCAGAGCAGTAAATTAGTGTGGATTCTGATGAAAACCTGCTGCACAAACAGGCTGTTACATGCTCAGGTATGGATTACAAAAAAATAGGCTTTCAACAAGTTTCAGGTCACTGCACTTTGCATTTGTAAAATCTTAATATTTCGTTATGAGAATTTATAAGTTAGCTCTATTCGATATCAGAATTTATAAATAAGTTCTATTGGCTTCTGTGCTTGATTTCGTTGAAATTTTCATTTTGTAAGTGAGTTTGGTTTTTTTAAATGCCGATTTGGATTTGTAAACTCAACAAAGAGCTGGATTTATATGTTGTGACGAAAAATTGATTTTTTGAGATGGATTAGTAGTCAGTGTCGATTTTTCCAAAGACTGCAATATCAACTTTTCAAGTCTAGTTGTCTAGATTCAAGATTGCATTGTATTTGCAATACCTTCTTATATGGTGTTTGTTATTTTAGTATTAGATGAGATGGAAGTGATCTGTGATCACAAGAATGCTGTTCTATGTTCATTTCGGATAGCCTTGCATGCAAAATTTTAGATTCATTTTTGTGTGTAGTCATCTTCTTATATTCAAAATGCTTTGATGGAAGATTATTGTTTTTTGAAACAGAGCACAATTCTGTATACATTGTGGATTCATTTTCATGAGCAGTCATCTTCTTCATATGAATGAAGTAATGTCTAAGTTTTGGACACTTTTGGTGCAACTTTTCGAAACTAAGTTTAATTTATAATCTCATGTCCACTAATTTAAACATTTTTGAACTTTTAGATTTTGATTTAAATTTGAGTTTCTGAGTTCTGACCCAATATTCCCATCTCAAATCTTGATCTAGATTGAGTTTCCACAAACTTCAGGTTGCTGAAATTTGCATTTGGGATTTTTTTGTGGGGTTAATTTGCATGTTGCTTTTTATTTTTTGCTGGATTAAGTCTTGCATACAAAGATTACTAATTAACCAGGCTGGTTTCTCATTGCTACAGTTAAATCCACTCCTAATGTTCAATTCAACTGAAATTCTTTGCCATATTCGGTCAAAACAGTTGAAAATATGGATCTGATTCTGGATGGGGTATCATTCAGTGAAAAAGAAAGAGAACATTGATAAAAAAATATACAAACTGTTAAAACCAATGGACATTTGCTTTCTAAATTTCACTATCTCATAGTCACTCCTATCTCCTAACCGAGCTGCAGCTGGGGACTCTTCATATCTGTCACGACCCGAATCCAAAATTTAATCCTCCAATTCACTAATTTGAGTCTATTAGCTTCCAAATCAATTCATTTGGCTTAATTCAATCTTCCAAGACTCATTCAACTCACTTTGCTCCTTGATCACATTTCAATTAATTAATCACACATTAATCAACAGTAATCACAATTAATTAGAGTTAATCGTACTTAAGTCGGGATGGGGTGTAACAATATCTCTCTTTTTTGTTCATCCATATTGCGCAGATCAGGTGCACTCTGCCATTTGTGACAATGGTTTTGGTTTTCTTGATGCATCGGCCATCTTTGAGTCCAAAAATAGAGAATGCCCGACTGCTTTTGACCTTGCCACAGTTATGATGTTCTCTCCTATTTGTTGTTCTTAGTATTATCCAGCGAGTGAGAAACATTCCATGATTGTAGCTTAGATCTTGTATGTTTTAGCCCTGTTTTAGGCCCAAAAGAAACAAAAGAAACAAGAGATGGGTGATAGGTGGCTTTTGGGCTTGAAGCTTCAGATTGGGAATCTAATATTTTTAGCCTTTCAAAATGATAATTAAAATGGGAATTTCAACATTGCATTTCTTTTGCTGTTATTTCTTGCTTAAAGAAACTGAAATATATAGGTTATTGAAAATTTCCCTTATCTTTCAAGTGTATGATTCACAGCTGATGCCTTTCAGGAAACACTTCTGTAGTAATTGAAAAGGTTTAGTTTCATTTCATTCTTGAAGTGGTTCATCAAATTGTCTTCAAGGTGCTTAAATTAAGACACATTTATTTAGGGTCTGTTTGTTTTCACTAGAATATATAGGAATTGAATTCATATAATTTTGCCATAAGTGGATCAAAAATGAAAATCAAAAGTGAATATAGCCCAGCTTAAGTTGTGTGTTTGGGATTTATGCTGTTACTATATACATGCACGTGCTAAGCTTGGACCCTAGTGGAAAATCATTTAAATGGTTATTTTCAAATTTGATTGGTTCGAAAAATGAATAAAAATTATTTAAAATCAATTAAAAATTCTACTTTTGAAATTATTAAGAAATCATGAGAATCACTAAATGCGCCCCATCACTTAGGCCCTGTTTGTTTGCATTAAGATGCATAATAACTCAATACATTGGGTGGCGTGAAATTTCAAAAAAATAGCATCAAATAGCAAATTCTTTTGATTTTATTTTCATAAAAGAAAATGTAATTTGATGTCCGTTTTTAAAAATCCACCTTTAACCTTCTCTTTTAACCACCCTATGTATTCCAAAGCAAACAAACAGATAATAGGTTGATATGGAGTCCGGTGAGAGCCAAAATGAGAAGGTACATGTGAAAATTGGATCGAGATTTTTTACTATTACATATATGGCTTGTTTCTTTACTAAAATTCCTGTCTGAAAAATTTATGAATTTCCAGACATAGTGATATTCCTAGATGCTCCGTTGCACTTGAACATCTAAAAATTCAACCAAAATATAAAAATGGTGGAATTCTTGAATTTCCAAAGGTAATTTTGGACCTTTTATGTGACTGAAATTCCTTACTCTAAATAAAAAACAAGAGATTTATAGACATCAGAGACATCATATCCCAAAATACGAAACATCTAGAATTCCTATCAGGAATTCTAAGTAGAGAAACATGCCCATAATAATTGTCGAGCATGTTTTTTTTTTTTTAAGGCCTGACCTGTGGGCTTTCTATTGGGCTGCATGGACTGTGGGTGGCTTTGGCTTTCTAATCCACTAAAATTTTTCCAACGTATTGGGACCCACTGGTTGGCCGATCCGGTTCACGCACGCAACAAACAACGAGCGTGGCTCGCACGTGCTTCTTATTTATAAGTTTCAAGACTAGTGCTTTCAATCAATCAAAGAAGCGTCTTCCCGCCCTCGTCGCAGTCAGGCTCCTGCTCTTCTCGCCTCAGCCGTCTCTTCGCGAATCTCAAAAAACCGAGAAGCGATTCAAAAACCCTAGGTCATCTTCACGATCACGATCGAATCGAAGTTCCAGGTATTTTCACAAGCTTGATTCCTCGATTTTCTTCAAGATCGCTTCGTACAATAGCAAAATCCATGGCATTCGAAGTGGAAATCACGAAATCCGATCCATTTCTGCTTTCTGGTCTCTTCTCAGAGAGTCGATTTCTTCTTTTCTGGAGAGAAATCTCGGTTCTTCTCCTGATTTTCTTCCATGAATTACAGTGGAGATTTGCTAAATTCAAGATCTAGATCAGATTGAGCTTCTTTGAATAAGAAAACTCTGTATCTCTTCACTATTCCTGTTTACTGTAGCTGCTCTATTACCGTTATTCTTCTGTTCTGTTGAGGAAAAACGTGTAATTCGTTTACATCGTAGTGTGTGTTTATAAAATTCCATGATCTAGGCCAGTATGAGGCAGTTTAATATTTAGATTCTGTATTTCTCTGCAGTTTTTTTTTTCATATCCAATCATGGAATCTGTTTTACTGAATTTCTGCTGTTAAGTTGAGAATTGCATGCGGAATCTTGAAAAGAACTTCCACATATTCTCAGCTAGATTTTAGATCTGAAAAGGTAATGTTACTTTGATTTTGATCTTCAGTGGAGATTATCTTTTTCCACTGGTGCTATTTATTTACCAAACAATCTCTACAAGTTCCAGAAAAACATGAAGACTAATCTATTTGATTTTAGATTCATCAGTAAGAGGTCCTTAAAAGCTAATTTTTTCATGTGCAGCATTTTGTTTCTGGTACAATGTAGTGTGATTTTTTCGTTATCTTGAAATGCTTGAGAAAGGGAACTAAGATGGTTCAAGATCTGAAAAACTGAGGCTTTATTAGGAATTTTCTTTTTATCCGTTCATGACTTCCACTAAATCTAACAACAGGGGTGAATTTTTTTTGCTGGGCTGCCGAATTCTTGTGAAAAAGAAGACATGTCAAATGTAACTGTCTGTGTGCGCTTCAGACCTCTAAATTCTAGAGAGAAGAGAGATCATGGTGATAACATTTGCATCCGAGGATTAGATGCAGAGTCTTTTGTATTCAAGGTATTTCCTATAAGTTTGTTGTTTACCTTGGATCATGTCTTCTAAAAACACCCTTTGTAACTACTGCATTGGTGTCTGGTAGGATGAGAAGGATGGAGACTTCACGTTTTCCTTTGATCGCGTGTTCTATCAGAATTCTGCACAAGAGGATGTTTTTGACCATTTAGCAATGCCTATAGTTCGTGGTATACGTCCTATTTAATTTTCTTAATCTTACATATAAAAACTGTTTAATTTTCTCAATAAAGTGATTATTTTAGATTCCCTTAATTTTACAAAATAAAAATTGTGTTCACTTGTTTATCTCAGCAATCTTATATTACTTTGTTATTGTGGAATTCATCATTTATAACAGATGCAATGAATGCAATAAATGGAACTGTCATTACATATGGACAGGTAAGAAACAATTTGTGGGAGGCATTGTTCTTTGATTTGGGGTTTTTTCAGTACAAATTCCCACTTTTTTTTATTTTACTTTTTTCAAGAAAAATCACAGTTTAGTGGAGATTATGTGCAATGAGCACTTCTCCAGTCCAGTTGTCCACAGCTTCTCCTGTTTGAAACAATTCTAGTAAAGAATTTATCAATTACAGAAGCAGGTAGTGATAAATGAAAGGAGTTTCACTGTTTCTGCTGTGAATGAAGTGGTTATGAGATTTTTTTTAATAGTATTTTCTGTCCATGCAGCGACCTTTTATAGGGTCTCACAAATAGTTGAAGATCTCCATGATTCTGTGGTTGGATTTGGACAGAGAAGTCAGTAATCAAACTATCGCAATCCCATCCTTATATACGACTTTGGGAAATAAAGAACATGTAAAGGAAAGAAAAAAAAAAATTCAAAACCTAAATCTGGTTATTAGAGAACAGTTTGTTGTTGGCGGTTTACATCTGCGGTCATTCTGTGACCCAAAGCATTACAGTGCGGTACTGGTGTATCTTTTGTTATTGGCTATAATTTCAAATGCATGCACATTTAGAAGAGCACAGGAAATTTTGAGTTGTCCACGGTCTGTAAATGGAACGAATAGAAACATTATGACACCCATATTTTTGTGGAAAAGGAAATGTCAGCAGATGTTATGTTAGTACCTTAACCTTTCTTCTATAGCTCTTTTTATTGACATGAGTATCAAATGGTTTCTTTGTGTCATATTTGATGGGTCAGGCCCAACCCGGATTGCGGTAAAGAGTCAGGTCCAGACAACCCGGTCCGTCCAAGGTCATGGGTCAGGCCAGTTTAGCTCAGCGGATATTCGAAACTCGTTGAAGGAAGCCTCGTCACGTCAAGGCCTCCGAGTCATCACAACGAAGTCCTCCCCTCACCCGCTCTTACCAAATCTCGCGAAGAAACTCTCACCTGCCCTCCACCTTGCTCGCTCCTCGAGGACACGTCTGAGGCCCCAAGCCCTCCGCCTTGCTCGTTCCTCAAGGACACGTCTGAGGCCGCCTTGAGGACACGTCTGAGGCTCCAGGCTCTGAGAGACGTTGCGCTCCAAGCCCTCCGCCTTGCTCGTTCCTCGTGGACACGTCTGAGGCTCCAGGCTCCAGAGAGATGTTACTTTATTTTGAATCCCATCTGTTGGGGAAGTGTTATAAATTCAGGGTCCCCTCATCACTTGAGGGGCAATGATAAAAATCTTACTCACCTCTCTCTCGCTTGTAATCCACCTTATCAATCAAAGATCACCATATTCAAAGTGGACGTAGGTCATACAGACCGAACCACTATAAATTCCCCCTCTCTCTCTCATTTATTTACTAATATCTCACCTATCATTTATTACTTGACCGGTGGTGTCCGAAACCTATTTTTGGCATCATCAGTTTGGCGCCGTCTGTGGGAAACGAACAAAAGTTCTCATCCAATTTTAAAAATCATGGTGATCAGCACAAGATCCGTAAGACGAGAAGACAATCCCGTCCAAGCTACAGGTCCGGGTCCTTCCAGGCGCCCGGACTCCCCTACCCAGGGAAACAATGGTCCTCCACCGGGTAACCCCTCTCTGAATACTCTCCCCCCTGCACCGACTTCGCAGCAGATGCTGGAAACCATGCAACAGCTGTTGGCCCAAAACCAACAAATCTTGCAACTCATGCTGGCGGGACAAGGAGGAGCACTCCAGAGTGGAGCACCCCTCCCGGGTGCCCATCCCCCGGGCGGCCATCTCCCAGGCGCCCAGGATGGAGCACCCCTCCCGGGCGCCCATCTCCCAGGCGCCCAGGATGGAGCACCCCTCCCGGGCGCCCATCTCCCAGGCGCCCAGGATGGAGCACCCCTCCCGGGCGCCCGTCTCCCAGGCGCCCAGGATGGAGCACCTCTCCCGGGCGCCCGTCTCCCAGGCGCCCAGGATGGAGCACCTCTCCCGGGCGCCCGTCTCCCAGGAGCCCAAGACGGAGCAACACCACACCAAGGCGCCCATACTCTCGGCGCCCAGAGAAGAGCACCTCACTTGGGCGCCCCTCATCATGGCGTCCAAGGTCGAGGACCACATCATGGCCTCCATGGCCGAGGAGCACATCAGAGCTTCCGTGACCACGAAGTTCCTCCACCCCCTGGTAGAGCCCATGGAGGATTACCACCTCGACCCTTCCCTCAGGACGACGAGGACTCTCACTTCCAAGAAGGGGGAAGTGAGAATCACTTCCTGGAAGATGAAAGTTATTTCCCCGGTCCATCCAGGGAGCTTCACAGTCACTGGGAGGAAAAAATCAAAGAGATGCAAAATCAACTGGGCGATGTCTTCAATGCAATGAAGGCCCAGGCACCGGAGACTGTGGATTATCTAGTCGGGCGGACGGATACACCGTTCAAACCCGATATAGTACATTACCCGCTTCCAAGGAAGTTCAAGATGCCGTCCATGGAGACCTTCGATGGGAGGAAGGATCCATTAGACCATCTTGAAACTTACAAAACCAGGATGCAGCTCCATAACATCCCTGACGAGATAATGTGCAGAGCCTTTCCAACCACTTTGAAAGGTTCTGCCCGACTGTGGTTCGCAAATCTCCCCTCCGCATCCATCGCCACCTTCGGAGAGTTGAGCAAGTCTTTCGTCTCGCACTTCATAGGTGGGCGCCGCCACCAGAAGCCCGCAACACACCTGCTTAGTATAAAGCAGGAGGAGAATGAAAGCCTAAGGAGTTACCTCACTCGTTTTAATGAGGAGGTACTCCAAATCGAGGAGCCCGACGACAAGGTCTCCATGACGGCTTTCCTTGGAGGCCTCCGTTCCTCGAGCTTTCTCTTTTCCGTAATGAAGCGCCCGCCGAAGAGCTTCTCGGAACTATTGGCCAAAGCCCAAAAGTATATGAATGCGGAAGACATCACCAGGGCGAGGCGCGGAGAATCTTCCAGAGCGAACAGTAAGGGAAAAGAGAGGAGCAGAGACGAGAACAAGGAAGCTAGCAACAAGCGGAGCAAGACAGAGAGAGTACCTGTCAGAGACCGGCTTGGTCCCGCTCCGCAAAGGGACAGGCTGGCGTTCACGCCTCTCACGGCCACGGTGGAGCAGATCTTGTTCCAAATACAAGATGACCCAGCCATAAAATGGCCAGGAAAGATGAAGTCTCCTCCGAATCGGAGGAATCCGAACAAATACTGTCGCTTCCATCGCGACCATAGCCATGACACTGACGACTGCTACGAGCTCAAACGCCAGATTGAGGATCTCATCCAGCACGGCCACCTACGTCAGTATGTTGCCGGCAGGGGACAAGCACCTCCACCACCTCCACCTCACAATCAGGAAAATCAGCAACCGATCGGAGAAATCCGAACAATTTCTGGAGGGCTAACAGAGTCGTTCTCGGCCATGAAGGCCCATGCCAGAAAGGCAAGGCATCCTGAGGAGGCACGCCCGTCCAAGGCGCCAAGGCATGGAAATAATGAAGTTATATCCTTCTCAGACAAGGATTTGGAGGGGATCCAGCACCCTCACGACGACCCTCTAGTGCTCACGATGACGGTCGCCAATTTTCAAGTGCATAGGATCCTGGTAGACAGTGGAAGCTCTGCAGACATTCTGTTTGTAGACACTTATGACAAGCTGAGGCTGGGACGGGAGAGGTTGCAGCCTGTCAAGTTTCCTCTCATCGGCTTTTCGGGAGAGAAGGTGTATCCCCTTGGGGCAATCACACTGCCAGTCACAGCCGGGACTGCGCCTCGAACTTCCACAACAATGGTCAATTTCCTGGTGATTGACTGCGCATCGGCTTATAATATCATCCTGGGGCGTCCAACTCTTAATGCCTTAAGAGCGGTCCTCTCTACGTTTCATCTCATCCTCCGGTTTCCAACTCCTAATGGGATCGGAGAGGTAAGAGGGAATCAAGTAGCTGCAAGGGAATGCTACGTCTCCTCTATGAAGGCCAAGAAAACGCAGGAGGCGTTACAGGTCGAAATCTCGGACCCAAGAGATGAAACCACGGCAGAGAGAGGAGAACCAGTCGAGGAGCTCACCTCAGTGGTCCTGGATGAAGACTTCCCAGCCAAGAGAGTACAAATTGGCTCTTCTCTCCCTGAGGATCGGGCCAGCCAGCTGACAGACTTCTTGAGAAGTAATATGGATGTTTTCGCATGGTCGCATGCGGATCTTGAAGGGATTGATCCCGACGTCGCAACCCACCGCCTCAATGTCGACCCTGGCTACAAGCCTGTCCGACAAAAGCTTAGAGGGGCCTCCACAGAAAGGGCCCAAGCAATGGACAATGAAGTGGGAAAGTTGCTGGAGAACGGGGCTGTCAGGGAAGTAGCCTACCCTGAATGGCTCTCAAATGTTGTGATGGTGAAGAAGTCCAGCGGAAAATGGCGCCTGTGCGTTGACTTCTCGGAGGTTAACAAAGCGTGCCCAAAGGACAGCTACCCCCTACCAAGGATTGACCTCCTCATCGACGCCACAGCAGGTCATGAACTACTCTCGTTTTTGGATGCATACTCTGGATACAACCAGATTAGCATGCACCCCCCGGATCAGGAGAAGACATCATTCATCACCCCGAAAGGAACCTACTGTTATAGGGTCATGCCTTTCGGACTGAAGAATGCGGGCGCCACCTATCAACGTCTAGTGAACAAGATGTTCCACTCTCAAATCGGGCGGACCATGGAGGTTTACGTAGACGACATGCTGGTGAAGAGCCTCGCCGCAGCCGACCATATCGCCCATCTACAAGAGACCTTTGACACTCTCAGGCTTTTTCGCATGAAATTGAATCCTGAGAAGTGTGCCTTTGGTGTAGGATCTGGAAAGTTCTTAGGTTTTATGGTCGATCAGAGGGGGATCGAGGCGAACCCAGATAAAATCAAGGCCATATTAGATATGAAGTCACCCTCTTCCACAAAGGAGTTGCAGCGCCTCAATGGAAGGATTGCGGCACTTAGCAGATTTGTCTCCAAATCTGCAGACAAGTGCTTACCCTTCTTCAAGATCCTCCGCAAAACATTCCAATGGGGGCCCGAGGCTGAAGAAGCATTCCAGAAGCTCAAAGTTTACCTGACCGCTCCCCCTCTCCTCTCGCATGCTACACCAGGCGAAGTGCTGTACCTGTATCTTTCGGCTTCACCCTCAGCCGTGAGCTCTGTTCTCATAAAGAATCATGACGGAGCGCAAAAACCTATCTACTATGTGAGCAGAGCCTACCGAGGGGCAGAGTCCAAATACCCGGAGCTCGAAAAACTGGCCCTCGCCCTGATCTCCACTGCAAGGCGTTTACGACACTATTTTCAGGGCCACACCGTGGTGGTAGTAACAGATCAACCTTTGAAAAGAGTTTTGGGGAAACCTGATGTAGCTGGAAGACTTGTGAAGTGGGCGGTAGAGCTGGGGGAGTTTGATGTTAAGTATCAACCAAGGTCCGCCATCAAAGCACAGGCTCTAGCTGACTTCGTAGCCGAATGCACTTATGATGAAAACCAAGTAGATGGAACAGCGGTGCTCACCTCCTTGCTAGCACCACAGGACCCTCAAACCCTGGGCGCCCAGCTTCCCTCGGGCGCCCAGCCTCTCCTCCAACCCCCGGGCGCCTCACTCCCTCCTCAAACCCTGGGCGCCCAGCTTCCCTCGGGCGCCCAGCCTCTCCTCCAACCCCCGGGCGCCTCACTCCCTCCTCAAACCCTGGGCGCCCAGCTTCCCTCGGGCGCCCAGCCTCTCCTCCAACCCCCGGGCGCCTCACTCCCTCCTCAAACCCTGGGCGCCCAGCTTCCCTCGGGCGCCCAGCCTCTCCTCCAACCCCCGGGCGCCTCACTCCCTCCTCAAACCCTGGGCGCCCAGCTTCCCTCGGGCGCCCAGCCTCTTCTCCAAGCCCCGGGCGCCCCACTCCTCCCTCAAACACTGGGCGCCCAGCTTCCCTTGGGCGCCCAGCCTCTTCTCCAAAGCACCCAGGTACCTCCCCAGAGGTCGATTGCCTCGCCATTACCGGTCTGGAAATTGTATGTTGATGGTTCGGCAACCACAGATGGAGGCGGAGCTGGCTTCATCCTGATCAGCCCAGATGGTACACCCATCAAGTATGCAGTGAAGCTCCACTTCATTGCATCAAATAATGAGGCTGAGTATGAGGCACTCTTATCAGGACTGAGGTTGGCGATCGAAATGGACGCCAAATCAGTTCTTGCTCACAGTGATTCACAATTGGTGGTGAATCAAATAAATGGCGAATTCGAGGCAAAGGAGGAAAGGATGCAAGACTACCTCAATATGGTCAAAGGATTGGTCAAAAGTTTTCAATGCTTTCAGATCTGCCATATTCCTCGAGGACAAAATGTTGCAGCAGACGCACTGGCTAGGCTCGCCTCGTCATTGGAGGCCTCATCCACAGAACCTACACTCATCGGGCATCAGTTGGAGAGGAGCAGGTTAGATGTAGTGGTTGGAAACATCAACTGTGCATCAGAGGGCAGCGAGCCAAATTGGATGACACCAATAAAGGCTTTCCTCCAAGAGGGCACCGAACCAGAGGACCACCTTGAAGCGAAGAGACTCAGAATGAGGGCTTCCAGATACACCCTTCTGCAAAATATCCTTTACAAGAAGGGTTATTGCCTACCACTGCTGCGTTGCCTCTCCCCCGAGGACGCTGATTACGCTCTTCGTGAAATCCACGAAGGAATATGTGGGAACCATTCTGGAGGACGCTCCCTCGCCCACAAAGCACTAAGGCAGGGATTCTTCTGGCCAACCATGGCGAAGGACGCCAAAGAATTTGCTCAAAAGTGCGACAAGTGCCAGCGCTTCGCCACTGTAACCAGGCAGCCACCAGAAGAGTTGACTTCCATTTTTAGCCCATGGCCTTTCTCCAAATGGGGTATAGATATTCTGGGCCCCCTCCCTTTGAGCAAAGGCCAATGCAAGTTTGTAGTCATTGCCATTGACTACTTCACAAAATGGGCGGAGGCAGAACCCTTGGCCAAGATCACAGACTTCAATGTAAAAAACTTTGTTTGGAAAAACATAGTCTGTCGATTTGGGATACCTAGCGCCATCGTCAGTGATAATGGCAAGCAGTTTGACAACAAACTCTTCAACACTTTCTGCACCGACCTCCAGATTAAGCAGCCCCACTCCAGTCCAGCGCACCCCCAAGCAAATGGGCAAGCAGAAGTCATGGTCCGAACAGTTCTTCGCAACCTAAAAACCAGGCTCGAAGGGGCGAAGGGTCTTTGGGTTGACGAGCTACCAGGGGTATTATGGGCATACAGAACTACGCCGAGAACCCCTACTGGCGAGACTCCTTTCTCGCTAGCTTTTGGGACCGAGGCAGTCATCCCTGTCGAAATTGGCGTACACTCCCTCAGGGTCCATCTCCAAGACCAAATTAACAACGAGGAAGGACTCCGCATCAACCTCGACTTGGTAGAGGAGGCAAGGGAGATGGCCACGGTCCGCAATGCAGAATACAAGCGGCGCATGGCAAAACACTACAACTCGAGGGTGAAGCCTCGTTCTTTTCAGCCAGGAGATCTAGTCCTGAAAAAGGTGATCCTCGCCACTAAAGACTCTCGCGAAGGAAAGCTAGGGCCAAATTGGGAAGGACCATATCTCGTGACAGAAGTAGTAAGGCCAGGCACATACAGAATCCAAGATTCTGATGGTAAGGCCCTGCTCCATCCGTGGAATGCGGAACATCTGAAGAGGTATTACCAGTGACAAATGGGCCAATGTACAAAAAGCATGAAAATTGTTTATTTCCCATTTCATTGTTCAAAGTAGACTATAAATGAAATAAACATGTTATTACAGAAATGTGCTCCTTTCAATAGGCTATAAATTGCCAAACAAAAAGAAAAATACATATGAGCCTAGTCACTCTCATTATCCCCCTCATCCTCGCCATCATCCTCATAATCACCTGAGCTCCCGCTGCTGCCATCAGGCTCGTCAGCAGGCGCCTCATCAGGCGCCTCACTCGCCTTAAAACGCGAGAAGTCGATATCGGGAAATGCTGCGGTAATCTTTCTCCGGAGTTCGTCATAACCAGCAATAAATCCATCGGCGAGGCTGTTCTCAGCATCAGCCAGGCCGTCCTCCAAGTCATTTTCAGCCTGGATAGCTCTCTCCTCTGCCGCCCTCAGCTCTACCTTCAAAGCAGCCTCTCTGAGCTCTGCCCCCTTTCGGGCCTCCACGAGCTCAGCCTCTCTGAGTGAAGTCCTCTCGCGGTCCTTCACAAACTCAGCCTCCCTGAGGGAAGCCCTCTCGCGGGCCTTCATAACCTCAGCCTCACTGAGCGAAGCCCTCTCGCGGGCCTTCACAACCTCAGCCTCACTGAGCGAAGCCCTCTCATGGGCCTTCCGTAGCTCGGTCTCACTGAGCAAAGCACCCTCGCGCGTCGCCACTAGCTCAGCCTCAGCCTTGGTCGCCCTCATGTGAGCCGTTGAGAGCTCAATCTCAAGCCTGTTTGCTCTCTCCCGAGCTGCTAGAAGATCAGCATCATAAGTCTTCCTGGCGGCTTCTAGTTCAGCAATTTTTCCTTGACTTGCAGAGAGATCCCTATGAATACCTGCATTCTCCTGTCTCAGCTTACCGAACAACTCAGCCTTCGAAAATAAACATATGGATGATGCAGACATCTGGAGCAAGAAGAAATCAAGAGAAATGAGAATGCATATACAGAAGGAAAACCTGAAGAAAATTCAGACAACCTTTTACCTGAGATAAACCTTCTAGATAAGCGTTTATCATCCCCTCTGTGCTAAGGGCGCTGACCCGAGTAATATCGTCACGAGCTGGGAATCTCCAAAACTTCTCTCGAGGAGTCAGCGGCTTGGGACCAGACGGAGGGGCAGGAGGTACAGATGTGGCGGAAGAAACCAGAGGAGTTTTAGGTTGATGAGGCACAGCCGCGGGGGCCACTACATGGGTAGTGACAGGAGAACTTGTCTGCGGCTCCACTAGATGAGTGGTTACAGGAAGATCGCCAACCGTCACACGAGGAGAATCCCTTCTCGGGGCAATACCTATCCTCGATATCTTGGCAAGATGGGTGTTAGCACTTGCACGACGATCTTCAATTGCCTCCTTGGCCTCGACCAACTCCCTATTGACCACCACTGCGGAAGCAAAATGAATGGTTAGAAACAGAATATCAGGAAAAGGTACGCCTAAGCCACTGAAAGCTCCTTACATTTTCTCTTAGTTGATGCCCGGGAAGGCTCACCCGTCCTACGAGGAGAAGGGTCAACAGAGGCCCCACGATTGCTGTCACTCTCTTTAGAAAAGAGAATACCCAAATCTCTATCCGGATGATCTCTTACAGCCTGCAGTTTCCGTTTTATATCCGCGGAGAGCACAGGTGACTCTATATAAAAAAGAGAATGAACAAATAAAATGATGAGCATATGTATGCAAATGAATAATGATGAGATGATAATGAGTGGCGTACCAGGTCTTTTGGCGTCGATCCACTCTTTGGGCACCAGAGCCCTGTCTGCCTCTGAGGCCCACTCGCCACCAACGAAGAAGAAACGGAATTTCCAGCTGTGACAGTTAGAGCGCAATCCCGCGAGCAGTCTGCCGCCCTTAGGGGTGAAATAATACCATCCCCTGTTAGGAGCCGGAGATTCGAATAAACTATAAGCAGCACGGAGCTCCATGGGAGATGCCTCCTCGTTATGTGTTCTCCTCCAAAGCTCGAGAAAACCCAGCATGATTCTCCATCCATTGGGTACTAATCTCCCCGGAGTCAGGGAGAAGTAATGAAGAATTCGACAGATGGAGGGGGGCATAGGGAATCTCAGCCCAGCTTCAAGCATATCCTCGTAAATAACAATGTCACCCGATGCGTCATCACAAGCTGGCTCATCAATTTCGGCCCGGCGACAAATCACGGTGGAAGGAATATGATAAAAAGTGATGATCCTGGAAATATCATCATTGCTGACTGTGCTACAAATGGTACTCACCTTGGGTCTGTCATCATCGCTTACCATTTTTCCTTTAGAGCGCGGACGCAACTTGCCCAACGTGTCTGAAGAAGGACTGCCCTCGGCATGACCTCCCCCTACTATTGTTTCTTCCCTGGCCGAGATGCCGAAGGACTGGGCGCCACCTGAGGCGCCAGCTGCTGCGAAACCGCCTGAGCCTCGAATACCTGCAAAACCATATGCGCCTCCCCCCGCGGCGCCCGGCGCCCCTGCGCCCGCTGCCGCGCCGCCCGGCGCCCCGGCGCCCGCTGCCGCGCCTCCCGGCGCCCCGGCGCCCGCTGCCGCGCCGCCCTCGCCCGCTGCCGCGCCGCCCGCGCCTGCGATGCCCTCGCCCGCGACGCCCAAGGCGCCCTCGCCTGCGACGCCCGCTGCCGCGGCGCCCACGCCTGCGGCGCCCGCTGCCGCGGCGCCCTTGCCTGCGGCGCCCTCGCCTGCGGCGCCCGCAGCCGCGCCGCCCACGCCTGCGCCGCCCGCGCCTGCGACGCCCTCGCCTGCGCAGCCCGCGCCTGCGCCGCCCTCGCCTGCGACGCCCTTGCCCGCGCAGCCCGCGCCTGCGCCGCCCGCGCCTGCGACGCCCTCGCCCGCGCAGCCCGCGCCTGCGATGCCCTCGCCTGCGCCGCCCGCGCCTGCGACGCCCTCGCCCGCGCCGCCCGCGCCTGCGACGCCCTCGCCCGCGACGCCCGCTGCCGCGGCGCCCTCGCCCGAGGCGCCCTCGCCTGCGACGCCCGCTGCCGCGGCGCCCTTGCCTGCGGCGCCCGCTGCCGCGGCGCCCTTGCCTGCGGCGCCCGCTGCCGCGCCGCCCAGGCCCGCGACGCCCTCGCCAGCGACGCCCGCGGGCTGGGCGCCCCCTGCGGCGCCCAGCGCTGCCGTGCCGCCCTCGCCGCCCAGCAGCGCCTGGCGGGCGCTCGCCGTCGCATCGCTCGCATCGTCGCCTCTTTTGCTGCCTGTCTCCATCTGTTTCTCTCCCAATGGTTTTTTCTGCAGAGGCTAGTTTCTTTCTTTTGAAGAAATGCTACTCTAGGGTTTATTTTATAGCTTGAGTTTTCAAAGAAGAGTAGCCCAAGCCGGGAGGACTCTCCGAGATACATATCTAAAGGAACTAACAGATTTCAGGAAGAAGAGAGTTGGATGCACATAAAGCCCCACTTTCAAATAATTATCGAACGCGGGACTTTGAGGGGCAAATGATGGGTCAGGCCCAACCCGGATTGCGGTAAAGAGTCAGGTCCAGACAACCCGGTCCGTCCAAGGTCATGGGTCAGGCCAGTTTAGCTCAGCGGATATTCGAAACTCGTTGAAGGAAGCCTCGTCACGTCAAGGCCTCCGAGTCATCACAACGAAGTCCTCCCCTCACCCGCTCTTACCAAATCTCGCGAAGAAACTCTCACCTGCCCTCCACCTTGCTCGCTCCTCGAGGACACGTCTGAGGCCCCAAGCCCTCCGCCTTGCTCGTTCCTCAAGGACACGTCTGAGGCCGCCTTGAGGACACGTCTGAGGCTCCAGGCTCTGAGAGACGTTGCGCTCCAAGCCCTCCGCCTTGCTCGTTCCTCGTGGACACGTCTGAGGCTCCAGGCTCCAGAGAGACGTTACTTTATTTTTGAATCCCATCTGTTGGGGAAGTGTTATAAATTCAGGGTCCCCTCATCACTTGAGGGGCAATGATAAAAATCTTACTCACCTCTCTCTCGCTTGTAATCCACCTTATCAATCAAAGATCACCATATTCAAAGTGGACGTAGGTCATACAGACCGAACCACTATAAATTCCCCCTCTCTCTCTCATTTATTTACTAATATCTCACCTATCATTTATTACTTGACCGGTGGTGTCCGAAACCTATTTTTGGCATCATCAATATTGACAAAATTTTAATTCCAGTTATTCATTTGAAACAGACTGGAGCAGGGAAGACATATAGCATGGAGGTGAGTGACTGAATCATGTTTGTGGTTGGTCCAAAATATAATGCTGTAGCCAAACTAAATTTACTTTTCATGCTTCAGCTTTAGAATCACTGTAATATTGGTGACATCTTCCTGCTGAATCAGGGACCTAGTATTTCAGAATGCAATGGGCAGAAAAAGGGAATAGTTCCACGAGTTGTGGATGCACTATTTGGATGCATGAGATGTGCACATGAAGGATCAAAATATACAGTGAAGTTGTCAATGGTATTATAAATAACGTTTTCTTACCTCGAACTTCCAGCATTCTCACTACGTGCTTCTGTAATTGATAAATCTCTTTATGGTTCTTCGAGGTGGAGATCTATATGGAGCGAGTGAGGTTTGAATCTCTAGAAGGCTGTATTTGAAGTTGTTACCTTTTGAAGGGTCAATGACTGGATGGGTTTACTCTGATGATTTTTTCAGTTTTGAGGCAGAAAGGGATGCTTTCTTTACTTTAAACTTTAATTTCAAAGTAAACCAAGTCTTGGTTATTTTATTGTTTTAGAGACCTTTTCGACTTAGCAAGAGACAATCTACAGATCAAGGAGAGTAAGGCACAAGGAATATTTCTTTCAGGAGCAACTGAGGTTAGTGGCTCTTGCAAGCACTTTAGGTGGTGCTAGCCATTTCCATTGAACAGATCTATTATAGCTAACTATTGAATATTTACCTGTTCTCTTTGGAATGTAAATGCTAATTTTCTTTTAGTTGCTTCTTTATATTGATATTATTCTTCTTGTAGAGTTACTTCTAATTTCAGTTTTGTGAAATTCCTGATTTTCAGATATGTATTGTAGACTCCACACAAGCTTTGCAGGCCATTGCTGTAAGATATAGCCTTTTACCATATTCATCTAGATCTTTTGACATTTTCAGTTTTAGAATCAGACTTCAAAATTGCAGGGTGGCATTGCTAACAGAGCTGTTGGAGAGACTCGTATCCTGCATTTTGTAGATGAATGAGCTGTTTATTTACACAGTGGGAACTAGAGGAGTCTTTTTCACATGGAGTCTTTAATATGCACAGAAATGAATATGGCCAGCAGCAGAAGTCACTGTGTTTATCTGTTCTCAGTTCAACAGGAATCTACGTATGATGGGAGGTAGATTTGTTATACCTTGCTCTTGTAGCAATTGTAGTCTTTCAGTGTAACTTGTTTCTTTGTACCTACCTTTTCAATTGTGCATTTGAAACTTCCAGAAAATCACTCACATTTGATCTCATGATTTTTACTGTTTTGCTGTGGCATTGGCCAACTAAATGCATGCGGAACGGCTTTCTGAAATCACTTTTTAGTTTTAACTGTACTTTCTTTTCATCTGTTCTTTTCGAAAATTTTTCTTCATTTCTTTCCTAAACGGCATATTTTACCACCTCTCGACATCATTTATGGAGTGTCTGGACTGTGAGATTGAATAAAATGAGGAACATTTCCTTGACAGATGGCATCTTACTAGGTACTAGGTATAGAGGCCCGTTTATTGTTTTTTATTAATTGATGCAAAGGCAGAAAATGCATCTGCCTTCCCTGCTTTTGATGCACCCTGCAGAGTGAGCCAACAACATAGGTGGGTAGCTTACTGTGCATTTCCTTCACCCAATGCCAAGTGTGCACTCAGTGTTTGCCTTCAGCAAATGGCATGCTGAAATTTCTTCTTATCGAGATGGGGGGGGGGGGGGGGGGGGGGGGCGGATCCAGAACAGTCAGGGGTTGGATTGTGGGGTTGTGGGGAGATCCAAACCAGAACAGTAAGTAACTAAGTATTAAACAATTACTATAATGCAAATGTTTTTAAATAAAAAAAAGCTATTTTGATAATCTCAGATTGCAGTTTTCCAGAAAAACCCTTAAACACAGGAAAATTTCCTTTTAGTTGATTCGCCAAAGTATCACTCTTCGAACTCACATTATCGACCGTGTCCTTTATATTTCATAATTAGTCTGCTAACAAGCTGTAGAGTTGCAACACTTCAAAAGCCTTTTTTTTTCTAGGATTTTCACATACTCCTACCTCTGATACCATGATAATAAACTCAGAAATTCAAAAACATAGGCAAAGGATAGATTTGATAAACATTTCTTATGTTCCCTATGTGGATCAACATCCTTCATAGATAGTTATATACTTCTCCGGTCAAACATCATTTTCTGAATGGAAATCATGATACCATCTAATTAGATAATTAAATCCCCTAATTCTTGCAACTAGTGTCTTCTAAAAACTAGGATGCTTAGCAGGATTGAGTTCAGCATCAGTATATGATAGCTTTGTAACTGGTGACAGGGTAAAAATTGGAAAGCTTATTCTTGTTGACTTGGCTGGATCTGAAAAAGTTGATAAAACTGGAGCCGAAGGAAGAGTTCTTGAAGAAGCAAAGACCATCAACAAGTCCCTCTCAGCTCTTGGAAATGTAATTAGTGCCCTAACAAATGGTAACGGATTGCATCTCATTCCATTTCATCTTTAATTCTTGTACTTATCTATAATCCAATAATTGACATATAAAAAACTGGACAATGTTTGACTTAGAGAAAAAGGTTGTTCTTTAGATCGTCTAGACGAAAATTGGACTCATGTCATGTTTATTCTAAACAAAGAAAAGAGAGGAAAATTTTTTTTGGACTCGTTTCCTACCAAATGTGGATAATTTGTGTCCACCAATTACTAGATTAAGATCATCTGTTTGGAAAATGCATGTTGCAGCACAACCATCCAGGTTTAATGGTCTAGATCACAAGGACGCCTGCATAATAATGATGGGTTGACCCAAAACTATTAGTACTATCTGTTGAGCTCATAGTAACACCTTTTGGGATTTATGTATTTGCAGGCAAAGTGAACCATATTCCTTACCGTGATTCAAAGCTTACTCGTATCCTACAAGATGCTCTGGTGAACCTCTCTTTTTGATATTTTTATCTTCTTTAACTTCTTTTTGGAAACATAAAGGACAATCTCCTTTGATTTAAACAGGGTGGAAATTCTCGAACAGCGCTTTTATGTTGCTGCTCACCAAGCTCCTCAATTGCATCAGAGAGTCTGTCTACTCTTCGCTTTGGTGCTAGGCATGTTGGGCATGCAAGGTTAATATCAAACTTATAAATGGAAAATAAAAACTAACTGATATTTGTTGGCTACATTGTAGAGCAAAGCACATAAGGGCATCATCACGAGTCCAAAGCAATGAAGACAAAGGCGATGTGAAGCAAGTCACCGAATATCGCGCAAATAGTGAACTGCGAGACAGATTGTTGAACAAGGTGCTATAGAAGTGACGCTAGATTGTGAACATTGATGTATTCTAGCTAAGTTATATATTTTCTAAGTACACAACTACTGTTTTAGTTAAGGGTGAAGCTGAATGAAGACGACGTGAAGTTGCTAGAGGAGCTGTTTATAGTAGAAGGCATCGTATTTGATCCTTACCCAGTTGAAAGCTATGAAGTTGCATATGACAATTTAATCAGTCAGACAATTTCATCATTGCAACAAGCTGTGGAAGAGCTAGTAATCACTGTAGATAAGGTACTTTTAATCTCACATGTAAAAGCTTTACATTTAGAGCATGTTGTAAATTGGGAAATCCTCTATTATCTCTGTACTGATTCATATCCCGGTTACTGTGGCTACAGCTGAAGAGAGAGAATAATGCTCTCAAGGCGAAAGTGGCAGCAGCTGAGAATGTGAATCTATGCCACATGAATGCCACAGGAAATGGCTCTTACTTGAGTGAGGTGTTGGACCTTTTTGGTTACTTGTCTTCATGGATTCGGGGTTCCATGGACCAGAAGTTTCAGAGAAAAGGCTACAGTGAGGCACTGACCATAGATAGGCCTGAGGATGGTAATAATAGTTTTTTGATGAAATCTGATATCAACTAGACTTCAATTTAGGATCTTTGGTTCCTCATTTGGATTTCTTTTAATTGGCTTATTTGTATAGACACTCTAAAAAAGCATGTTTAAAATTTTGCTCCATATGAACATGTTCTGTTTTGGGATGCACTTATGATCTTTTATTACATACCTTATTGTTTGGGAAGATTAATTTGGTTTCTAATAGCAATGGTTTGCATTCGGATGCATATACTTGCAACATTACACGCAATGGTGTTTGGGTAATACATGGTTAGTTTGGTTCATGCATGTTGTCAGCCTTGTTCTTGAGATGCATATTAGATAAACCAAGTAGCTTATACATATACGTGTATTTTGACTTTTCAAAGATGTGTAATATAAGATTACAGTTTATAGGCAATAGAACTACTCTTGTTTGATTTTAAATCAAAATCCTAAACTGTGTTATACATGTAATGTATTCTATTATTATCAATGATATGCGCTTAAGCTCTCACTATATCCTTACCTTCTTTTTCCTTGAGATGGCTGCATCTTCTTCTTTATTGCAACCATTGGCTGGCTCTCTTACTGAAAGTCTGAAACATTGGGAGTGCATTTGGCACGCACTTGGATACATTATGTTCCATCTGGTATTTGGCATGCACTGCTAAAAATCACTGTCCCCCATTGCATTAACTCTATACCAATTTCACTCTAATCAGAGTTGGGTCACCATCTGACTGATCATGAGTTGAACTTGTGATTTGATGCCTTCCATTTTTTATTATCAACCCTTATTTCAAATGTTATTTTGAAGAGAAGGGTCTCATTTAGTAAGAACATCGATCCCAATGTCTGCCATGGGCAAGGATAATATCAATTGGAAGCGGCCCCTTCTGGATTGGGAAAAAGATGGATAGTACTTATTGAACACAGTTTTTCTTGCCATTTGGCAATTAGGAATGGTCATGGTGTTTTTCTTCTAAATCTTTCAGCTTCAAATGACAACTTTGGTTGTTTTGACGGTAATGATATGATTTTTGGTGAGTCTAAACCAACGATAATTGGCAGCTTTGAGAGGTCTGATATTGGGCTTATGGTAACTTACAAATAAATTTAACTGATGATAGGATATTTTATATCCAAGTGGAATAACATAATAGACTCTAAGTGGTCGTTTGGATGTTGACAAAACAGGTTGGGAAAACAAGCCGAGAAAACTGTCTGCAGTAATCGAAGAACTATTGATATATATCTTTTCTGCTCTGATAAATATACACCCATACACACTCATCCAAGTCCCTCAATATCAGTGTTGTAAGAGGGATTGATCCTTGGTTGTTTATGTGGAAGAAAGGTACTGTGTGGGGATATTTCCGAACTCACCGGATGACTGGCCGGATGCTCTATCTCGTGCTCCGGCGCCAGCTAGGCCATCTCGGCAAGACTCGTCTCGATGACCACCAGCTCGGCCGAGTGCCCCACTTCGGCCGGAGACTCATCTCGGCCCCTAGCATAACTCCTTTACCTCGGCAGAGCTCCACCTCGGTCATGCCGTTCCCAGCTCAGCTGAGCTCCACCTCGGTCATGCCGTCTCCAGCTCGGCTAGGGACTTCATCCCGTTCTTCCACTTCGGAGTCTCTGCAAGGTCTCTAGCCAAGGCAGGGGCTGGCAGCTGTCCTTCATTGGACACTTAAGCACGCTACAGCACGTGCGACAAGACAAGGGCACCGCCCAAACTCTCTGACAGAGCCTCCCATACCGCCCACGTCCTCTGCAAGAACGGCGTCCACAGACGCCCGGGTATGGCCCGATGCGACACGACGTGCTACGATGGGATAGCTCTCTGACAGAGTCACCCCCTTGTCTCCTCTTCTTCTCTATAAAAGGGGCCCAACCAGAACAGTAAGGCTCTCTCTCCGGTCCGGGGGAGCCACACTGGTATCACCTTCTTCCCCAAAATCTATCCTTAGTCTAGTACTCATACTGACTTAGGCATCGGAGAGCCCTGCGCTGCCCACAGCCAGGGTCTTCTGACCTGTTTCTTCTCCTTCTTCCAGGTTCTCAGGCATCGGTTCTTCTACCTTCAACGAGGAGACGGGGAGATTCAGCCTTCGTCTTCCTCAGTGAGTCTCAAGAACACCACCCTCACCGGGTTCGTGAATTTTTGTGCACTTACAATTGGCGCCGTCTGTGGAAAACGCTACAAAAAGCCATCTTCCCAAACACCATGCCTCGAAGAATCAAAAAGGGAAAGGAACCGCGGACACTGTCGACGCAGCTGCCGACGGTCCCCCACCGGGGAAGATCAGGAGCCAGATCTGGTCCAGCAAGTGTCCAGCAGCAGGGTACTCGACCGGGTTCATCCTCTAAGGGTTCAACCTCGACTCCACCTTCCAAAAGGCGCACCCTGAAGGACAACAGAAGCAACCAAGCTCATGGCGAAAGTCCGGGTAACAACCACGACTTCAGAAAGTGGCTTGATCGACACATCGAGCAAGCAGTACGACAAAACATGGAGGTTGCCGGTTTCGCTCGAGTTCGGCTGAACTCTGACGATCTCGGCACATCTCCCCTCTCTCCAGAGATCAGGAGCTTCCCCCTTCCCGAAGATTTCAAAGTCCCGAGGTTCGTCGTTTACGATGGAACCTCGGATCCAGCAGCACACCTCCGGCACTTCACTCAGAGGATGTCGGTGTGGGGCGATGCAGGCCACCTGAACTGCAGAGTCTTCTCTTCCAGCCTCGGGGACCTCCCCCTAAAGTGGTTCTGCGCACTCCCCCAAGGATCGATCAAAAGTTGGCAGCAGCTCTGAAGTTCCTTCATGACGAAGTTCCAAGCCCACAGGGTCGTCCCCAGGTCAGCCGCCGACCTGATGGCCCTTAGAATGAAGCAGACCGAGAGCGTCACGCAGTTCGCCAAAAGGTTCTGGACTGTCTACAGCCAGATCGAGAATACCTCAGATGCAATAGCGGTCCTGTCTTTCCAACAAGCCCTCCTGCCAGGCAACGAGCTTCGGAGGGACTTGGTCATGCATCCCGTGGTCACCATGGCAGCACTGATGACCAGGGTAAACCGGTTCGTCAGGCAAGAAGCAGACGAAGCCCGAGCCCAGGAGCATTCAACCTCTACGAAAGCGACCAGGCAGCCTCCATCTCGGCGGATGCCTCCAGCTCCACAGCAGCATCCATCTCGACGGACGCCTCCGTCTCGACGGCAGGAGTCTCCTCCAGCTCGGGGGGCTACTGAAGCCTCCAATCATTTTTCAGCTTCGACCGCCCGTCAGCTTTGATCGCACGACCCTCTACCGTCATTTCTGGCGGCACGGTCCTCTACTGTCAGCTTCGATGGCGCCGTCAGCTTCGACGACACCGGTACGACCCTCTACTGTCGGCTTCGATCGTACGACCCTCTACTGTCATTTCGACGGCACGGTCCTCTGTTGTCAGCCTTGATCGCACGGTCCTCTGCCGCCACTAGTCATCCAGAGCTTCGTACCCCTGGTGAAGAGCCAGTGGGATCTCCATTGCGTGCGGCAGGCGCATCTCGGCCCTCGCGCCCGATGCCCGGCACAAGCCCCTGGTGACGAGCCAGTGGGATCTCCATTGCGTGCGGCAGGCGCATCTCGGCCCTCGCGCCCGATGCCCGGCACAGGCCCCTGGTGACGAGCCAGTGGGATCTCCATTGCGTGCGGCAGGCGCATCTCGGCCCTCGCGCCCGATGCCCGGCACAGGCCCCTGGTGACGAGCCAGTGGGATCTCCATTGCGTGCGGCAGGCGCATCTCGGCCCTCGCGCCCGATGCCCGGCACAGGCCCCTGGTGACGAGCCAGTGGGATCTCCATTGCGTGCGGCAGGCGCATCTCGGCCCTCGCGCCCGATGCCCGGCACAGGCCCCTGGTGACGAGCCAGTGGGATCTCCATTGCGTGCGGCAGGCGCATCTCGGCCCTCGCGCCCGATGCCCGGCACAGGCCCCTGGTGAAGAGCCAGTGAGATCTCCATAAGCGCATCTCGGTACCCATTCTCCAGCTCGGCAGTTGTGTGACTCTCCAGCTCGGCAGAAGCACCCTGTTACAGCTTAGCAGTGATGCCAACCTCTAGCTCTGGTCCATTGCCAGCCAGTCATCCTCCATGATACTTACCTTCTGACCTCAAAAGAGCAGTCTATTGAGCTCAGAAGCTGGGGGGCTATTGTGTGGGGATATTTCCGAACTCACCGGATGACTGGCCGGATGCTCTATCTCGTGCTCCGGCGCCAGCTAGGCCATCTCGGCAAGACTCGTCTCGATGACCACCAGCTCGGCCGAGTGCCCCACTTCGGCCGGAGACTCATCTCGGCCCCTAGCATAACTCCTTCACCTCGGCAGAGCTCCACCTCGGTCATGCCGTTCCCAGCTCAGCTGAGCTCCACCTCGGTCATGCCGTCTCCAGCTCGGCTAGGGACTTCATCCCGTTCTTCCACTTCGGAGTCTCTGCAAGGTCTCTAGCCAAGGCAGGGGCTGGCAGCTGTCCTTCATTGGACACTTAAGCACGCTACAGCACGTGCGACAAGACAAGGGCACCGCCCAAACTCTCTGACAGAGCCTCCCATACCGCCCACGTCCTCTGCAAGAACGGCGTCCACAGACGCCCGGGTATGGCCCGATGCGACACGACGTGCTACGATGGGATAGCTCTCTGACAGAGTCACCCCCTTGTCTCCTCTTCTTCTCTATAAAAGGGGCCCAACCAGAACAGTAAGGCTCTCTCTCCGGTCCGGGGGAGCCACACTGGTATCACCTTCTTCCCCAAAATCTCTATCCTTAGTCTAGTACTCATACTGACTTAGGCATCGAAGAGCCCTGCGCTGCCCACAGCCAGGGTCTTCTGACCTGTTTCTTCTCCTTCTTCCAGGTTCTCAGGCATCGGTTCTTCTACCTTCAACGAGGAGACGGGGAGCTTCAGCCTTCGTCTTCCTCAGTGAGTCTCAAGAACACCACCCTCACCGGGTTCGTGAATTTTTGTGCACTTACAGGTACCTCACCAGATACCAATGAGCCACCGATCGATTGACACTTTCTATAGTTCATTACAACCTTCATTTTTCTGCACCCTTCTTTCCATCTTAGCAGGCCTTTAGAAGGTAATGAATTGATCTTTGAGGTCTCCTATAGTTGCATATCCTCCAATTGAGTGACAAGCATGCATGCTTTTAGTGATACAAGCCTGCAACATATTTTATGCCGGACGTATTCGGGCAGTAACAGGGTCTTATACAGGGTCGGGTCAAACCCGACCCGGAACATACTAATCCGGACCGGGTGCCGAGTTAAGGATTTTTTGTTAATAGGGTTATCGGGTCACCCGATAACCCGGTTATAAAAAAATATTAAAAAAATAACTTTTATATACTAATTAGCTAATGCTGTGATGCAGTTGAAATAAAGTATACATTCAATGACTTACACCATCTGATAATATTGGAATGATACATAGTAGAAATCACACGACACACTAGAAGCGGTCCACTACTATAGACCACTGCAAAAGTTTCATGCAACCTTTACTCATTTGGAATTTTACATGAACTTTTTGCATCATGTGGCAGACCTTGCCAGTTGCCCAAACAACATACTTGCAAGCTTTCTCCGTTATACCTTAAATTAATATTGACTAAGAATTTTCAAAATCAACCTTTTGTGGAGGATCGTTTACTATGTCACCATCCAATTCAATGTCAGATTCTATTATCTCATCCTCGTATTTCTTTGGCTTTGGAGCCTCAGCATAATCTTCTGCAATGTCCACTGTTCCATTGTTGTTTTCATCCGGCACACACTGCATTAAGAAAAGATGTTACTAAAACTGGGATTTTGCTGCAATGACTAAACCCTCAGTGTGCCAACGCCGGGTGCATATAAATTTGGTGAAAAGATGTGGAATATCTTGAGGGCTAGTCTAAGTTGCAAATCCCGCAGTAATGGTAGAAAATTAAAAAAATAGATTCAGATTGAAAAAAGAAAAACAGGTTAAACTCAAAAAAAAAAAAAAAAAAAAAAAAACCTTAAAATTTGTACCCGGGTTACCCGGTAACCCGACCCGGTAACCCGGTAACCCGACAAACCCGGCTATAGCTAACCGGGCATTCGGTCGGGTTCCCGGTGTGCATAAACTAATCGGGTCGGGTCAAACCCGGCCCGATAACCCGGAACCCGACCCGATGTACACCCCTAGTAATTCCAAATATGTATTTTCCATAACTTTGTATTAAAACCACGAATAATTCCATAGGATTTGATTGCCAAATGTGACATTTGAGAAATTTTTTAATGCTTACGAAAAAGCATGGCAGGGGTATTAAAATCCTACTCTACTTTGAGTTCGTACTGTGAGAATTTCTCTAGTGGAGGCCGGTGAAAGTAAGAAATAACTTGTACAGTCAAGATTTTTCTATAAGTAATAAAAATGCACTCCAAATTAAAATAGAAGATTTAAAAATTTTCAACCAAGAAGAGTTCGGTCCAATGAGTTTCCTCTTTTTTTTTTTTTTTTTTTTAAGTTTCACTTTAATTTGAATTACATTTTGAATACTTATTAAACAAAATTGGATCCCATGAGCATTTCATATTTTCAGTAGTTGTGGCCACTAGAGTCACTTTAAACCTCTTTTATTTGAGATCATCATTCTTAAATTGATGTTGCAAATCATAAATATATATTTTTTTAAATTTAAGTCTTTCAAGTTTTTGGGACCAATTTTCATCCTTACCAATTAAAAATATTATTTCTTCTCACTTTTCGTGATTTGTGTTTATATCTGATACTCAAATCCAATACTCACATGGATCCAATCTAGTTTTCTTCAAATCACATAGTCCAGAATTACTGCAGAGGATTATTACCTACTCAAGAGTCAAGACCCAGGAGCATGGCTGATCATTCTCATGGCTTCATGCCTTCACATCACCAGGGAGCCATTAGTAGGTATCCTCATGAATTTCCTCTGAGGGATAGAATTTGAAAAAGCCTAATGCTTCAAAACCCAATAAATAAATTAAAGCACACCCAATGGAACATTAAGCTAGCCCTGTCTCCATAGGAGAGATTTGAAATCCAATGGTCGGTAGTCAAAAGCTATTTATTCATTGGATCAAAATAAATAGGAACTTGTCAAGAGAAAATCTTCTTAACAATAGAACCCCAATGTTTTGTAGTGGGACCCTTAACCTCAAACTTGGGAATGGGTTTCTGGGCCGGAAGTATGGCGAGGCAGACTTTGCCATAGTAGGGAGTATCATGGATCGAATATAGTTAGGTTGTGTCTCTGCCTAATGCCCAATTTAGGGATTCAGAGAACTCAGTCGCCTTGGACTCAGTTTATTGTCATCTTTAATTTCTTGGGTTTCACTCAGTCGATCGGCCCTGGACTGTCGAAAATCTAGTGCCATTTGATTTGCACTCTGTCAGACCCGGGCCAATTCTAGGCCCATTATCAATCTTGGATACTACATTAATGGATTCATTTTAATTCAACACCAGGGCTGGTTGTGCTGCTAACTGCTAACAATGGAGAAGCCTTACTGGTCGGTTGTATTTGTAGTATTCTGGGTTGTCTTGCTTAAAGCAGAGTCTATGTGGACCATGATGCGTTTGTATCTTTTCTTTTTCTATGCAAAGAACCATTCAACTCAAATTTCTGAGATTCGGTCTGTCTTTTACATTTGGACGATTCAACAGAGTGAAAGTTAATGGATGGCAAGCATAAGGTGGAATGTTAGTCTTCACATGCCCCTCATCAGAGGTGAATACTCTTCATGATGAGTTCTAGGTGGGACTACCACATGCATGAAAAGAAAAAAAAAATATATATATATGTTTTGTTGGTGGTGATGTTAGGAGCTTAAAAACACTCATTGGGGGCAACAAAATTTAAATAAGTTAATTGGGTAGCAAACAAAAAACACACCCAAGGTGAATTTCTGAAAACAGATGTCATAAGAGTCAGTGATTGGAAATATGATCCATGGTGATTGCAAAACAAGTGTTCTGATCCATGGCTTACGAGACAAAAGGTTCAGTCACTCCCGTGAGTCTGAGAATACAGTAATAGTCCTTGTACTTTTCTTTGAGTCCTGTATAAATTTCATGTAGAGGAACAAAATATGGTAAGGCCTTATCCTTTGTTCTCAATTCTCACACACTTTATAATACATATGAAGAAACTCAATCCTTCAACTAGTCTCTCTGCACTGTGCATTTTGCTCTTCCTACTCAGCTACCAACTACACTTGTCTACTGCATCTGAAAATGCTGCAAGCAAGGTGAGTAGTGAGTACGCTCTCTAGGTCTGAGTACTCTGCTTTCTTTTTCAAGATCAATTTTAAACTTAATTGACAATGAGACGTGTGCCTAATAATTTCTCAGATGTATATTGTCTATATGGGTGAAAGGGAGCACAGCGATCCGTCGCTTGTGGATGTGGTAGACTCACATCATAACGTGCTTGCTACTGTGTTGGGTGGGAGGTAAATTGCTGAGTAGTACTATTCATTGGAATTTGAATTCATCAACGTCCCCATTGCACTTTTACATTTGCCTTTTGAAATTGCAGGAAAGAAGCGGCAGCTGACTCAATCATTTACAGTTACAAACATGGTTTTTCTGGATTCGCTGCGAGGTTGACGGATTCTCAGGCGAAGAAAATTGCAGGTTACTCTCAAATATTCTTTGTAGAATGAGTCTGGATCCCCTGTTTCAATGAAATAGGAAAATGCTGTTTCGGCCCATCCCCTAGGGACCTTCCATGCTTAGATCTTGTAGACCACATCCTTTCTTGCTTGGGTCTTGGAAACCATAAGTCAGTTTACATTTTAGAACATTATGAGCATTGGGCATCTGGAACTGCTCCTTGACCCAGGCTTCAAACTTGGCTTCCCCACCTTTAGCATATGTGAGTTGTAATTTTCTTGAGTTGTGTCCACTTGCATGTGTGAGTTCCCATCACTTGACATGTGCGAGTCCACAACGATCCCGGTCTTACGCGTGGGATACCCAAAAAATAGTATTGGGCATCTTAGATGTGTTTGAATTTGCTTTTATATTTTATTTTTACCAAAGAGAAACCTGGGACCCTTTCACTCACCTGGGACCATTTCACTCTTCTTAGTGTGCAGATATGAACAGAGCTAAGGTTAGAAATCACAAAAAACTGAGACCTTTAATTTAAATACACCAAATTAGCCAAGTCAACTTTTGAGAACAAAACAAAGAAATCTTTACAAACTCTACCCGAGCAAAAAAAAAAAAAACTTCTAGTGGCCTCTGTGGGGTTGTTTTATTCGCATGTGCCTCAACTTATTTTTACTCTATTCACGCGGTCCAATTACAATTGCTGTCAAGTTTTGTAGGGTGCGTGCTCATTTGTTGTAATGCTGACAAACGATGAAAAATGTTGAAGGGCCATATCAAAAACATATCGAATCGATTTTTATAAGTTTTGACGGAACCCGAACCACATCAGGGGTCCTGCAAAATAATTTCTATGGAGAAATGGGTGTGGTTTTGGGTTGGTGCACAGAGTACACGGATTTGGACCTAAACTAAACTAGAGTCGAATTTGGGCTTGTGTGATGCGGTGTCAGGTGGAAACCGCTCGGAACATTTTTGGTTGGGTGAAGCCCACTCCTCAACATACACTCTATGATTCAGAAACTGATTAGATAATTTAACTAGAAGTTGATTTTTTGAATTCATTATTGAAACATTTTCATTTTGCAGAAAATCCTAGTGTGGTAGATGTGATACCTAATGGCCTTTTGAAGCTCCACACCACCCGAAGTTGGGATTATCTTGGCGTCTCTTTTTCTCATGCAACGACGTCTAATCTCCTGGCCAAGAGCAATATGGGCGATGGAATTATTGTTGGAGTAATCGATTCAGGTCTCTTTCCCTCTCTCTCACAATCAATCTTCCACCCCAAGTTTTATTTGGTGAGCCCACCCATTGTAAAATTTTGTATAGTATGTATATTATATAATGGAAAGTATTCAAGTGCATCCATCCCTCACCATTTTTGGTGTGGTGAGGGATACCCCCTTTTGAAAAGTGTCAAGTAAAAAAAGGGGAGTCCTATGTACTTGACACTCCCCTTTTTGTACTTGGCACTTTCCAAAGGGGGGGTGTCCCTCACCAAAAATGGTGAGGGATGGATGCACTTGAATATTTTCCATTATATAAAGAGCATTTATCAGGTCCACATCATTTTTGGGTGTGCACACCTTATAGTGGGGCCGACCTGATGATATGTATCTGACTGGACCACACCTCCTATAGTCAATCATCCCTTGGGTTTTCACCCATCCAAATGGGACGATTAGATTGGGTGTCACCCATTTTAGACGGTAAAACTTCGTGGGCCATGGATGAAAAGGTTCGGATGATCAGATGAGATTGTTTTTTTTTTTTTTTTTTTGTAGATAGGAGGACCTGAGCCCCAAACAGATCTTTAAACTCCCCCATCTCATCCCCATGTGTGCCCCAGTTGCACCCCACAGCGATGCACACCTCAGGCACCTAATATAAAATAATTATATATAAATATATAGGGGGTTTTACCAAAAGAAGCTTAAAGTATCCTGTAAGATCTCAGACCCCAACATCACTACACTCGAACCCCAACCTTACCGGGCTCTAAAAGCACTTGTAGGATCTCAAGCCTCATTGAGCTACCACTTATCTGAAAATCAAATGATGATGGGAAATGGTACAATAATGGTTTTGTGGTCTGTTGGTTGTGTTAGGAAGGCATTCGAGCATCACTCAACCACAAGTGCACATGAGGGTTGTAACAGGGACCTAGCATATCCATATACATGCAAATGCATCCTCAAATACATGTAATGCCCAAAAGCATCCTATAGTTCCGACTTCATTATTTTCTAGACTAAATTGCCCTTCACTTTATCTCTCGCGACATCAAGACACGACCGAATTAACACATTGAAGAATTTCACAACTTATTATTTTTTATTCAACTCTCGAACTCGCTCGTTTATTTTGAACATCGTAAGTAGTAAATTTATTTTAAATTCATATTCTAAAGGGATAAACGCGAAGGAAAACATTCTCAACTTTATAGCTAATCCTCTATAGACTGTTGTTAAAGTAAGGTTATGATTAGGTAATGGAGAGGAACGCAATAAATTTTTTAAAATGAAATGATTTATTGATTTTTTTTAGCAGAATCTCCATGGATTGTACTAAGAGAAGGGTCATAGTGAGTATATTCACTATTGAACAAACTCACGATCGAATGGTTCGACTCATACATTCATAGAAATTGTTACTTCAGCTTTAGAATTGTTAGTCAAACCTAATTGTTACTGGACATCGCAAGTTGATTCTTGATATCGCGAGTTGATACTCGACATCGCGAATTGATTCTTGACATTGTGACTCAATCATGTTAATATCCAATTTATATTTGAAAGTGGGGAAAGCGGGGGAAAGCATTCTAAATTGTATTAAAAGTAGGGTCAGAATTAGTACATTAACAGTTAAACAACGTCACAATGGAGTTACTCGACCTCGACTTCACACATTCCTGAGTTTGACATGACAGTAATGTCCCAAGGAAAGTTTCAGGTGAGGCTATGTTGGATTCCTATAGATTTGAGATAATTCTCTACTAATTATAGTAATAGTACATTCAGAATAAGGACATATTAGACTTTATAAAAAAAAATAAAAATCAGTCTAACATGATAGAGAAGCTTATTGAATGCTTCTAGTGAATGGAATTGAACAAAAGCAGAAAACTAGATAGCGAATACTTTTGGGCATATATATATATTGACATTAAATCCTAAGCTTGCGAGTCATGTCTCGAGCTTGTGAGTGCTATGTATTGATCTAACGAAAGATAAAGTGAAGGATAATTTGGTATAGAAAAAAAATGAAATTTACGGTATAAGATGCTTTTGGAAATTACATATATTTGATGATGCTGTTGAAGGTATATGGATATTTGAAGATGCTTTTGGTATAAATCACACACACTTACAAAGACCCAAATTAATATTCAAATCAAAATCATACTATCCACAATATACATGTATATGAAAAACCACACTTTATGGCTATTTTTCGAAATCAATAACTTTTTATGCAAAATCAAGTGAAAACTTCACACATATCATCTCTGATATATCTGTTTAAAACATATATTTAAAAAAAATATAAAACACTTTCTACAAAATGAACTCCGTTGCTGCTAGTTAACGGGCTAATAAAGTCCTTCTAGAGGACGCACGATAGTTGCAGGGTCCAAGCCTCAGTTGGAACCCGACATTTATAAATAGAGGACTGCTAGGGAGACAAATGACAATATCAAACCAAGAGACCAAGCAACTTCAATGGATGTGTTTCCTTCTTCATTCATGAGCATGGTTTAAAAATCACAATATCGGTTGGGCCAAAAAATCAATACGGTATTGGTAATAGTCTCGGTTATCGGTTTGTCGCGCTCGTCACGGCATAAATTTTTTTAGTTCAAAAAAATTTGCAAAAACACAAAAAAAAAAAAAAAAACAAAATATTATAAAATGATGAAAAAAATATTTTTCTCCATTGGTAAAAACTAGAAATCAAATTATTGGCCCCCCTAAGTCATGGCATCCAGTATGGCTGTCTTATTCGGATTTGTTTAAATTTTACTCACAATTCAATAGATTTAGATGTATAAACCAAAATAAATTAGAATATCACAATTTTTTTCAAATGCAACCATACTTTTGGCTTATGATCTATTTATTAGTGTGAAATTTAAGAAAATAAAGTGTGTTTGTATATAGTAAGTATATTGTACCCCCCCCCCACACACACACATCATTCATCACTCATTCATCAAGCAAGTTTTGAAACTCAACTTGGACATTTAAGGTTTACGGTTTACCTGAGATGCGGGAGACTGGAGAGAGGGACGGAATACACAGTTTAATTCCACGTGGAGTGTCGCCCAGGCTTGATATCATCATTTCTTCGGTATGGGTTATAATAATATGATCTGAACTGCTACTTTGCACTCCCATACCCATGACCATATTGATGCTGTTATTGAGGTGCGAAGATCCCCTGATAAGATGGTGATCTATCCGCAGTAGATTGAGATGATTGGGGGCGTAGAACTTCAGGAAATTGATGAGGGGCATAAATAGGTTGTTGGGGCCTAGGGTCGATCAACCCTTGCTTAAACCAAAATTGTGACATAAACTAGCGGCATCGACGCGCAACAAGGGTGCCAAATTAGGGTTGTATCCATACATGACTTGTCCTTAGCCAAGAACACCCCCAGCAGTAACTTACCCACTCCTTGACCAGCGTCGCCACTACTAGCCCCTTACTCGACTTGTGGAACATGTCTGACATAGCCATGATGATGATTTAAGTTGGTAGCACCAGGAAAATACTCAACTATCTCATACATAGTAGATTCATCATCTCCATAATGACCACCATCCCGAGGAGAGTTAGGTGGAACTCATGCCGATGATAAATTAAAGATGTAGAGATACTCGACTTACTCTCCTCGTCCACTCATTTCCCCTTGCCTCAGTTGGTTCAGGGGTGCACCTTTGTTGCATTGTCAGATATGTTTCTCTAATCTTTCCGAGGCTTTCGTTGGCTCGGGCCCATTCCCGGTTAACTCCTCAACCATCTGAGCTACCACTAGATCTTTATCCAATACTGGCTCTTTTACCTCCTCTGGCCACTCACCTAAAACGCCATCGTCCATGGAAATAATATAGTCTCCAAATTAATTGAAAAGAAGTAATCCAGTTGGTCCTCAAAATTATCTTCTTCAATTTTGACTCCGGAGTTCGAGGTTGTAGGCCAAATATTATTTAATTTTGCATTGTTAATCTTTTTCTTGTGTTGGATTTATGTCTTATATTCCGGGTTAACCAGAGTGGTCGTTTGTGTTAGCCAAGCACTGGGTTCAGGGTAAGGGGTATTTTGGTCATTGCATTGGAGCTGATACATACAATGTAATCTGTAACCCTAGACTCTGAAGAGAGTTAATATGTGAGTCATTGCTCTCTTGTCTTGGACGTAGGTAGTTTTGCCTAGCCATGTAAAGTCCTCGATCATCTCTCTCTTGTGTGGAATGATTGTTTGATCACAGTTTCGTGCTTCCGCTTCCGCATGCACATGGACAAGATCTTGGTCTCGTGTGGATAAAGGAAAAGGTGCTTCACTTTCTTTCACAATTTGACGACGATGTAGTTTGACTAAGGACTTTAATTGACATCGTCCTTAGTGCTGAAGCACTCTTTCCACAATTTAACCACCAATCAACTAAAAAACATAGAAAAAATAGATTAAAGTCAAATAATTATCTTCTAATTTTTTAATAGTAAAACTATGATTTTACTATCTTTATCAGGATATGACTGCGTAACAGCTCTTCGCGCTGTTGTAGCTCCAAAACTCCCAATGCGTGTATTGTGTGTATCAATCTAAAGACACTAAATTGGAGAAGACATCATATAAGATAGTAACATGCTTTTCTCTTCAGTTTACTTACGTCATTTATTGCCTAAATTGTATCATCTGTATTGTCTCATTTTAATTACCTTTTTAAGCCCCACACGAATTTCATCGAATATAACTTCATCTGAACATTGTGGGTTAAAGAAGTAACCTGTAAAATTAATTAATTTGAGTAAATAATAAATTAATAGGGTAAGAAGAATTTAATACAATAATGAAAGTATCGAAGAAAACAATCTCCACTTAGCAGCAGTGTATAAGTCATGATACAATTGTCGCTCCCATCGATCATCACTAATCTTTCAATATTTTTGTAGTATTTATAATTTCCTTGAATACATGGCCTTATCTCAGAATTCCATAGTTGGCTTATCATCGCCATCAACCAATCGAATACCCTTGATTAGGGGATCAAAAATACTTAAAACACCTTTCATATGGGGCCAAAGCTTATTATACTCAATTATTTTACATACTTCTTGTGTTAGAGGACCGGCCCTCCTTCCCCACTTTGAATCCAACTACTCATGTGGTTTTATTTATTGGAGAAGTCATTTTCTATACTTGTAAACACTTTCTATATGGCGATGAAGTGGGTGACAAATCTAATAATGCCAGGCTGCAGTAGTTCATGATTGTCCATATACTTTCTTCATCATGGAAACATGTCTATACGATTGATAAAAAAATTAGCGATCTTTTTTATCCTTTAAATCATTTTCCACATGACTTTTCCTTTTGCAATTTCTTCAAGCGTAAGATTAAGACAATGTGCTGCACAAAGAGGCTAAAAAATCTTTGTTCTCTGTTTCATAAGAATCAATCCTATTTTCTTCATGTTTGCAAAACTGTTATTAACAACTTGAACTACACAATCTATCCCAGTATCATCAATCACCTCATTAAACAACTTATTTATATATCTCTCATCTTTGACATAATCAGTTGTATCGTTAGATTTGATGAACACAGTGCCCAAAGGCGAGTAGACTAGACAATTCAATAGATGATGATGTGTGATGGTCATCCACCCATCATATATTAGTGCGCAACTCATCTCCTTTCACACCCTTTTATAACCTACCACCTAGATCTGCAACTCCTCATATTCTTTTTCACCACAAAGATGCCCAATATCTTAAGGGGTGAGTGCCTTTAATCATGCACCATGTTCTGCAGTTGTATTTAATGCAATCGTGAAATAAAGAGAATTTGCCTTATTTGGTGGAAAGACAACATCTAAAGATATTCTAGCAGCTCTCACAAAATTATCCATTAGTCTACCAAACTTGCCCTTTATTGCTTTTACAATACAGGGTTGCTTTGCTATTGGTTTCCTATATGCAAATGAGTCAGTTGAACCGACCATGCATATCGGGCCTACAAGGTGTCTGTCTCGACCTCCTCAATAACTAGATCCCGGGGGGGTTGTTTCTGACTAAATGCCCGGCGCAAACCCCTCCCTTGGATCCGAATGAGCTGGCATCCTCATATTGGTCACCTCTAGTGGCCGCTTCATGTTGCATTCTTCTCCTCTCCTCTTTCTCCTCAAGAGACCTCATATCTTCTCTCCTAACCCTCCTCATATCTGGGTTCTCATCATTGTCGAAGGAAATTAATTCCCCATTCCTTGGCCCAAATCTCTATAGGCCTACAATTCTTCACTTCTTCTTCTTTCTTGGATAACTTTTTTTTTTCTTTCATACATCAAGGAGCTCCTACATTTCTTTTTTCACATTTGGTACACTTTATGATACTTTGCCACTTGTCTCTACCTATAAGCCAAATGTTGTTTCAGTCTAGTAATCCCTCCATTGATGGTTCACCCACAATAATTTCATTTGACTTTGTGCTTGCTTCCGGCTTATTCGCTCTCGCTCCATGTCGAATCTATCCCGCACACCATTTTTTCCTATAAAAAGAGAAACACATAGCATAGAATGTTTTTAACATGTAATCATAAAATAAAATTATAAAATAAATTCATCAAATCATGTAATTACAAACGAAACATTTTTAACATTTCAAGAAATCTCAAGCGTCAAATATCAAAGTAAAAGTTACTAACTTCCTACATATATATATATATATATCTAAAAATTATTAGCATAAAACAAATATGAGAAACTAGCATATATGAATTATAAAATGATTGTGTAAGCTTAAAAGACCATATTGATGGCAAAGTACTCAAAATATAATATATTAATATTAAATATTAAAAATTAAGAAATAGATAATTAAATAGAAAACCAACATCCTTTATATGAGTAGATCATATATGCATTCTTTCTACAACAAAGTCTATTAGATTGAATTCATCAAACCAACTATTAAAAAGAACGGCTCTAACATTGATAAAAATCCCAAAGCCCCAAACATCTAATTAAGTGAAATTTCCCAAAGCTAGATCTAAAGATTATTTGCATAAAACCACCATAAGAAATTAGCATATATGAAGTATACAGTGATTATGTATCCTTAAAAAGACCAAGTTTATGGTGAGATTCTCAAAATATAATATATTAAGATTCAAGTATTTTAAATTCTAAAAATAAAAGAATATATTAATTAAACAAAAACTCACATCTTGTATATGAGTAGATCTATGCATTTTACAACAATATCTATTAGAATGAATTCATCAAACCAAGTATTTACTTACTAAAAGACTGCTAGGGGTCAAGTCCCAACAGATTCTTATTATGAAATTCTACGCAAATAATAAGTACATATAACCAAACACAATCACACGGGAAGATACATAATTTTTTAACTTGGAAACCACGAGACATTTCACTCGGTCCAAGGGAAAACTAAGCACTAATAATCTTTGAATAGTTATAAGAAAAACTGACAGACTATTGCCTTGTTGAAGTCGATCTAAGGACTAAATTTCTGCTTGCCCACATTTTACTTGACTTTTATTGTATTAGTAAAGTGCCAAACTAAAAGGAACCATGGCCAGTGAGGTGCTTTCATTCTTTCGTTTTTGAAGACCCTTTTATCTCCTTAGCATTTTCGTTATAAGTAAATTTACATAATTAGTTGATGCGAGTGTTTGTATGTGATAATATAAACTTGCGAAACTCTAAACTTAGCGTGCCAATGAGCAGGTATATGGCCTGAATCGAAAGCCTTCAGTGACCAAGGATTAGGACCAATCCCTTCCAGATGGAAAGGTGAATGCATAGGTGGGGATCAGTTCAAATCAACTCATTGCAACAGGAAACTCATCGGAGCCCGTTGGTTTGCAAAAGGGGCAGAGGACGAAATAAACACCACAGAAGCCATTGAGTACTTATCTCCTAGAGATGCAGTCGGACATGGCACCCACACTGCCTCCACAGCCGTTGGTTCCTTGGTGCATGATGTTAGCTTCAAAGGGCTTGGGCTAGGGACTGCCAGAGGGGGTGCACCCCGAGCCCGATTAGCCATGTACAAGGCCTGTTGGAATCTTCCTGGAAAATCTGGTGCTTGCACCATGGCTGACGTAGTCAAAGCCGTCGATGAAGCTATACATGATGGTGTGGATGTGTTGTCTCTTTCACTTGGTGGAATGACCCCCGCTTATTGGGTTCCAATACTGGACATTTCGTTGCTTGGTGCGGTGGCCAAAGGGATCACCGTTGTTTGTTCTGCTGGAAACGAGGGCTCGCGTCTACATACGGTAGCCCATATTGCACCATGGATCATAACAGTTGCCGCTAGCACCATGGATAGATCTTTCTCCTCTCCTTTCATACTTGGGAACAATCGAACCATTGTGGTAACTAAATCTTTTTAAAACTGTTTTGCAGCTCTCATTTTTTAAATCGGTATCCAACACTAAAACTGTTTGGAAGATAAGAAAAGGATAGAGCTGATGAAGATCAGCTCCCAAAATAACACAAGGATCAAAAAAGGATATCCTCTCTCAACAGGCTTGGCAAGAAGAGAAGGAAAAAAATAACTGCGGATGAGCATCTCCCAAAAAATTAATGACAAAAGGAAAGAGAAGGACCATGGAAAGGCTTTTGTAGTTGATTCAAGCAAGGCTGCTTTAAGCAGAGGAGTCTCCTCTATAAGAACCAGCTGGCTTTTTGGAAAGTTGAGCATAAAAAGAAAAAAAATGGTATCTCGGTAGCTGCTACGAAAACCTTTGGTTACCCATGAAAGCTTCATCTTTAATGAGACTTGTAACAAAGCTGAATGATGATCAGAATCCTGAAATGCTCATATGATGAAGCTCGAGAAGTCACTAATCCCCCATGATCAATGATCAGAGAATCATGGGATTTTGAGCCGATCCATCGACGTCCATGGGCCAAAAAGATGAACCCTTTCCCAGGAAGTGTGACGTAATGATAGGGTTCTTGGCTTGATGATCTTAACGGTTGATTTGATGGGCCATGCATGTCATGGGCAAGGGGCATGCTCCAAAATCTTCAAGCTTTTAATACATTCTGACCATCTATCTAATCAGTCTATCTTTTCTTGTAGGGACAAGCCATGTTTACTGGCCACAAGGAGAACGGATTCAGGAAGTTGGTTTGTCCTGGGGATCTTGATGAAACTAAGACCTGGTGAGAGATTTTATTCTTTTCCTCTTCCTTTATAAACTTCAGTTAGAAGATTAACTAAATTTGATACTCTCTCCCTCTCTCTCCCTCTCAAACGCGCGCACACAGCCACACACAAAGAAATAATACTTAAAAGGAAAATAGACATCCGAACACCATTGAAATTTTTGTATTACTTGGAAATGAAGTACATTAATTTATATAAAATGAAAAAATCTTGAGGCAGCCAAAGTTACTAAAATGGATTGTGTTTCCAGCAACTGCGAAGAAATCGTTTTTGATTCAAGAATGAGAGGAAAGGTTGTGCTGTGTTTTGCAAGTGCATCTGATTTCAACGTCTCAAATGCTGCCAAGGCCATACCTATTATCAGGTCGTCGGGAGGTGTTGCCGTCATCATTGCCATCTACCCTACTAGAAACATTCCTTGTTACAATTGGCCATGCATTGTAGTTGATTACGATATTGGAACACAAATAATATCCTACGCCCAATCTTCCAGGTAAGTAAAATAAACAACAGAAAAGATAATAAGGTATGTAATGATGGTCGGAATGGAATGGTCATTCCAACGGAATGGTTATTACAGCGTTTGGTTCGCAAAAAAGTGGCGTAATGACCATTACCTCCGGATTCCCATTCCCTTATGTAGAGGAATGACCATTCCATCTGGGATGGGAAGGAATGGCCATTCCATTCCTTTCTACTTTTTTTTAGACCAAAATGTCCTTCTTCACATCTATATATTATTATTATTATAATAAGATTATAAAAAAGAAGAACTTGTGTGGGCCCCACCTATATAATAATATAATATATACATTATTATTATAATTATAAGATTATTAAAGAGAAGAACTTGTGTGGGCCCCATCTATATAATATTAATATAATCTATACATCATTATTATTATAATAATAAAATTATAAAGGAGAAGAACTTGTGTGGGCCCAACCTATATAATAATAATATAATATCTACATTATTATTATTATTATTATAAGATTATAAAATAAAAGAACTTGTGTGGGGCCCACCTATATAATAATATAATATAATATATACATTATTATTATTATTATTATAAGATTATAAAATAGAAAAACTTGTGTGGGCCCCACTTATATAATAATAATATAATATATACATTATTATTATTGTTATAAGATTATAAAATAGAAGAACTTGTGTGGGCCCCACTTATATAATAATAATATAATATATACATTATTATTATTGTTATAAGATTATAAAATAGAAGAACTTGTGTGGGCCCTACCTATATAATAATATAATATATATATTATTATTATATTATAAAATAGAAGAACCTGTGTGGGCCCCACCTATATAATAATAATATAATCTATATATTATTATTATTATTATTATAAGATTATAAAATAGAAGATTGTGTGTGGGCCCCACCTATATAATAAAAATATAATTTATATATTATTATTATTATTGTTATTATTATAAGGTTATAAAATATAAGAGCTTGTGTGGGCCCCACCTATATAATAATATAATATATACATTATTATTATTATTATTATTATAAGATTATAAAATAGAAGCGCTTGTGTGGGCCCCACCTATATAATAATAATATAATCTATATTATTATTATTATTATTATAAAATTATAAAATAGAAGAGCTTGTGTGGGCTCCACCTATATAATAATAATATAATCTATACATTATTATTATTATTATTATAAGATTATAAAATAGAAGAGCTTGTGTGGGCCCCACCTATTTAATAATATTATAATCTATACATTGACTGAGCCAAAGATAAAAATCTAACAAGGTTATTTTGGTCAGTCTTATGTAAATTTTATTCCATTCTAGGACTCATTCCAGCGTACCAAATGCAGGAACATGAATCAATTGTGTTGATTCCTCAGCGTACCAAATGCTGGAATGGAAATACCTATTCCTGCCTCATTCCATTCCAGACTCATTCCGGTCTCCATTCCATTCCCACCTACAACCATTCCAACGAACCAAACGCTACCTAAGGGGTTGAGAAGAAAGGGTTGTCTAAATGGTTCTAAACTCCTCTTCTCACCTTAATATCTAGGGTTTAAACCTAGTTAATCTGGGAGAGCAGCTGTTATATCTCCAAGGGAATAGTTTCTTACGATGGGAGTAGATATTATCTTAGGGGGTGGAATTTCTTTTCATGGAAGAGGATATTGTTTCCAAGGGATGAGTTCTCTAATATGTGTCTTAGTTCCATTGGCTAGGCACCTAAAAATGGAAAAAGAGAATAAGGGGTTTCCCAAATGGTTGAGAACCGCCCTCTTGGTGTTGCCTAGTTTGTTGGGACTGACTTGGGAATCCCACCTCTCACCTACCTGCCAAGAGATCAACCCTAATTATGCTCTCTGCCTACATGTGCGGGTGCCTAATTTCTCCCTAAGTGTACAACCAATTACTCCCTATATTTTCAAAAGGATATTTCTTCTTTGCTCAATCATGAAGCTGGCAAGATATTGGGTGCAGGGAACCTATGGTGAAGCTCAGCCCTACCAAAACCCTTGTAGGGAAGCCCTTGTCAATCAAGATTGCGGATTTTTCATCTCGAGGGCCTAGCATTCTATCACCTGAGGTCCTTAAGGTGATGTTTGTACATTTCTAAAAATAAACATTAGAAGTGGTTCATGATCCATCAATATTACAGTTTTCATCATTTATTATATATTTGTGGTCACTGTGCGAGAGATGTCAATCAAGTTATGATACATGATGAACGCATTATTTGCACAAAAAGGATACAAATGTTTACTCAATTTGTTGTACTAGACGAGACTGACTGCTTAGATACTAAAGCAGGTAGGGTAGAGTAGATATGGGCTGATACTTAAGCTCAAACATGCTCAAACCTAATAATATTATTTCTGTTAGATTCTTTTTCTTGAGTATTTTCTTGATTTATATGTGTTAGGAGTAAATATAAAAGGAGATTGATGATTGATGTTTTGTTGAATGGATGTGGTATAGCCGGACATAGCTGCTCCTGGTGTGAATGTCCTAGCTGCATACATTCCTCAGGAAAAGAATTTATATCAAGGCTTTGCCTTCGAATCAGGAACCTCCATGGCGTGCCCCCACGTTTCTGGCATTGTTGCGCTCCTCAAAGTACTTCACTCCGATTGGTCTCCTGCTGCCATCAGATCAGCACTAACGACCACTGGTATGATCAGTTAGTCAGAAATCAACATCTCAAAAAATCAATATCGTCAAATTAGCTTGTTGCTCTTCCTCTCGATATGGTGTAAGAGTTAGGAATTTTTATATAAATCGAAAAGAGGGAGATCGACTTTCTCATCTTCTACATTATTCTCTCTCTAAAGTGAAACAGAGTGAGATCTTGATGATTTGGCAGCTGTTCATAGGGCTCTCACCCTTTGAGGATAATATAACATTATATTAACATTGAAGAGATACACTTGGCACTGTGAGATGCAATTAGGATGTATTTGTTACAATTTAGAGTTTGTTCCAGTTGTAATAAAGTTGTTAATTGCAACATCAACATCTGGCCCATCTGAAGAGCCAATCTTTACAGTTGAAGACCCTCAAGAGGTTGCCAATCCCTTCCATTACGGAGGCGGCATCATGAATCCAGATCGAGCAATGGACCCCGGTTTGATATATGATATGGGCAAGACTGACTATGCTCATTACCTTTGTTTCATTGGCTTCAACATTTATTCACATTCAATTGTTTGTCCCAGTAAAAAGCCTTCTTTGCTCAATCTCAACCTCCCCTCCATAACCATTCCAAACCTTAGAGGCTCTATGAGTGTTACCAGAATAGTTACTAATGTCGGTCCCGTGGATAGCACATATGTCGCTTCAATTGAGAATCCACTTGGTGTAAAAGTTGCAGTGAAGCCACAAAAGCTAGCCTTCAATGTGACTGTCAAGAAGCTCTCCTTCACTGTTACATTGTCCTCAAATCATAAGGCGATCAGAGGATACTATTTTGGGAGACTCATTTGGAGCGATGGAATTCGCAAGGTAACAAGTCCGATATCTGTGAGGACAGAAATAATACCTTCCTACACTGATCGCTTCTAAATTGCAATGTCATTATGGACTTTTCTAGTTCTATATATCTACATATGAATGTGTTATGGAATAATATTTCAGTATTGAATGATGTTAACTTTAATATACTCATGCCTGGCTGTGTATACACTATGAGCTGCTCCACATTTCGCTCAGTGATACCCCTATGCTTCATAATTTTAAAGCACAAAAGTTTAGCTCTGCAGGTAGGTCACTACGTGAGCCCACTGACATAGACAAGCCTTAGACTCACTCCACCAAGTTGGAGCAAGTTGGACTGAGTTCTTAAACAACATTAATTTCACATTAATTTCAAATGGGACCGTATGGCATCAGGGATTTTCAATGTAGACTCCTGTGTTCGTGGATGGGTGGGACAAAGCTTGTTGAAGCCTTCGAAGTTCTAGAGGTAACCAAAAAGGATACTAGTTCTATTTTAATCAATCAACATGCAGTGGAAAAAATAAAATAAACAGGATAGAACTAGCAATCCACCAATCACACACTACAAGAAGGCAGACACAATATTTAACATGGAAACCATATCCAGGGAGAAAATCCACGAACCAGAAATCAAGAACACACGAACAGTTACAAGATATACTCATAGCTTACTTCCCTCAGTCTGTACCTTGACTTAAGGAGTGTAGTTGTTCTTGCACAACTTCTACTGAAACGACTTCCACCGTGCATCGTTCTCCTTACTTGATCTCTTCGCACCTTGTCAGCCAAGATTAACTATCTTCTACAAGAGAGTAGAAGCAACAACAATCTTCTAGATCAGCCTTTCAGAATAATATCCAATAGCTCTAGAGAATCAAAGAATCACTCTCAGGGTATTCTCACCTCAGATTAATGAGAGAGCTAATTGATGTGTCTAATCTTGAATATGCACATCTCACTATAGGATTGAGATCAACACCCTATTTGTAACCCAAATTCGTGCCTTGATGTTAGAGCACAAGTATGACTCAAAGTGGGAAACAAAGTCTCAAAAGGAAACAAATTCATAGCAGATCTGGACGATTTCCCGAAATTCCCGCGCATCCGATTGATCGCACAGTTCATCTGATCGATCGGACCACCTAACATAACTGCGACGCTTCAGTCATTCGATCGATCGGACAGAGGCTCCGATTGATCGTTCCTCGGTGGATTCACCCGGTCTTCTCTTTTCTTCGATTTAGCACTTCCGGCGACACAAACACAGTCCATTCTAAAATAAATTAGAAAATAGAACTCAATAGATCCAGGGTTTTGTCCAACCTATGAATTGGCCAACATAAATCTCAACCAAAGGTCTAGCTCATTTAGAAAATGTATTAAGACTTTGTGCCAAATATGTCAAGCCATACCAGTCCTTTGAGGACTAGAAGAGTCTTTTTGAGTTGCCTTCATTATTAAACTAGTCTCAATTGCTCAGACTTCCTCCAAAAGAGAGAACTGATACTCTAACTGGAGCTCATCAATTAAAAGTTTGAATAGTTGAAAACGAACACCTTCATCTTTTATAGGTATGCCTTAATTTTTGTCTAATATGTGTGACCCCACCATAAGATTGAAGCTATAGCAAAAAATATATAAAAGACATGATCTTTTTTATTTCTTTATCTACATTTTTTTATAGGGCAGCACTACACAGCGCGTGGGCATTTTTTGGGAGAAAATACCGCTCTAGTTAGGCCCATTGAATGCAGGATGATCATGGAAGTCTATTGGATGGAAAGATCCATATAAGGCCTACCTATAAGAAAAATCCTCTTGAGTTAATAAGATCATCATAATCTTTTGATCCACGACCTTAAAACTTAATGGTTTAAATGCATCATTTTATCATGATTTTAATCCAACGGTTATGAAAAGTTGAACGAGTGTCAAACTTGGACTAGTGACTAATCATGTGGAAGCAGTATGTGTGAAAATATTAGATTTACTGAACGTGCATGGCCCTATGTAAAGAAAAAAGAGGAGCGGAAACATGGACGTTTTTAAAGTGAGGCATGTTTTAGAATTTACCCTTTTTATGTAACCTCAATCTTACACATGGGCTAACTCATATGAAAGTAAAAATTGAACATATTCCATAAAAAGTGCTTATATTTTGAGTCGTCTAGATTATTCAACAGGAGGAGAAAGATGCCATTCAACAAATTATGAAGATAAAAACCAAGAGGACAAAAGAAACCAAACCATCATGACCAAGGGACCTAAAATGACAAACGGACAGCACCATTCCCAGCATTGTCTAGTGCTTAGGTCCCGCATACGCACAATCTAGTGGCCGGCATATGCACTTAAAAGTCCTCGGTTTCATATAGCATATGCACTTTAAATAGCTTTTTTAACTTCCAGGGAACACCCTCGTGGAACGCATGGTGGGTAAAAGCTTGCAATTTTTCATTGTCTTGGTCCAAAATACCATCAGTCCATCATCTATCCGTTCTAAAAAATCGGATCCATTGTTTTGACATTTCACAAATAAAATTTCATTCCCTGGCAGGCCCCTTTTCGGTTGTGGTACCAATATATATCCAATTCCATCCACAACCATGGATAAAAAAATCGGCCACCACGCGATATATCAGCCGTGGCGGGCGACACCGCCACGCCACGGCCGAAATATCTGCTGTCGCACCCGTAGCGGCCGATTCCGTGGGGGGGGGGGGGGGGGGGGGGGGTTTAAAACCCCTTTTTGGACGAAAAACCCTTCTTTTCCTTCACTTATTGCTATGTTTTCTTCCTCTTTTCCATTTTCTTCCTCCTAAGTGGTCCCAAGTGTCTCCTAAGTGGATTTTCTTAAGATTTCTTGCCACCAAATCACCAACATTCAACTATTCAAAGGATTTTAAAGATTCTAAACAAGAATCTTCATCTAGGTATGTGACTTTTTTTCAACTTTTGAGATTATCACTCTCTAACTACTATAAATCACAATATAATGGCATCATTGGCTTGTTTTATTGTAGATCCATGCATCATTTTGATCTTGTATGCATATCTTTTGTTTTTTTTTTAAATATTGTTATTTTTATTTTCGGATTTAAGTTATTTAAAAAAAAAACCATTATCACTTATGAAAAACTCATGAAACAACTTGAAAATAGCTTCATATTGTTAGATCTATGGTTCCCATAGATCATTCCAACATATAATGCTTCTTTTCAATTTTTTTCTTTTTTTTATTTTCGGATTTGTTATATTTGTAAAAAAAAATTATTTTTAGTAATTGAATGCCAATCAAATGTCTTGAAAAGGGCTCCTAGATTATAGATCTATGTTTCCCATAGATCATTCCAACATATAATGCTTGTTTTTCAATTTTTTTCCTTTTTTATTTTCGGATTTCTTTTATTTTTGTAAAAAAAATTATTTTTAGTAATTGTATGCCAATCAAATGTCTTGAAAAGGGCTCCTAGATTATAGATCTATGTTTCCCATAGATCATTCCAACATATAATGCTTGTTTTTCAATTTTTTTCCTTTTTTTATTTTCGGATTTCTTTTATTTTTGTAAAAAAAATTATTTCTAGTAATTGTATGCCAATCAAATGTCTTGAAAAGGGCTCCTAGATTATAGATCTATGTTTCCCATAGATCATTCCAACATATAATGCTTGTTTTTTCAATTTTTTTCCTTTTTTTATTTTCGGATTTCTTTTATTTTTGTAAAAAAAATTATTTCTAGTAATTGTATGCCAATCAAATGTCTTGAAAAGGGCTCCTAGATTATAGATCTATGTTTCCCATAGATCATTCCAACATATAATGCTTGTTTTTCAATTTTTTTCCTTTTTTTATTTTCGGATTTCTTTTATTTTTGTAAAAAAAAATTATTTCTAGTAATTGTATGCCAATCAAATGTCTTGAAAAGGGCTCCTAGATTATAGATCTATGTTTCCCATAGATCATTCCAACATATAATGCTTGTTTTTCAATTTTTTTCCTTTTTTTCTTTCGGATTTCTTTTATTTTTGTAAAAAAAGTTATTTTTAGTAATTGTATGCCAATCAAATGTCTTGAAAAGGGCTTCTAAATTATAGATCTATGTTTCCCATAGATCATTCCAACATATAATACCTATTTTTCAATTTTTTTCAATTTTTTATTTTCGGATTTCTTTTATTTTTGTAAAAAAAATTATTTTTAGTAATTGAATGTCAATCAAATGTCTTGAAAAGGGCTTCTAAATTATAGATCTATGTTTCCCATAGATCATTCCAACATATAATACCTATTTTTCAATTTTTTCCTTTTTTTATTTTCGGATTTATTTATTTTTGTAAAAAAAATATTTTTAGTAATTGAATGCCAATTAAATGTCAAGAGAATGATTCTTAAGTGTTAGATATATGTTTCCTCTAACATGTTTTGTTTTTTTTTTTAATTTTTAACATACTACTTGTTCATATTTATAGGTATTCAGTCTTCTATTGTGCATTTGTTTTTGCCAATTAATTTTTGAAAATGCCTCGTGATATTGATCCCGCATAGAGCTTTGGTGAGGCAGTTGAGAACAACATGTTAAAAATCAAATGCAAGTTTTGTGGGAAAGTGACCAATGAGGGCATTACAAGATTCAAGCACCATTTGGGCCACATTTCTGGCAATGTTGCTGGCTGTACTGAAGCACCAAGGGAAGTCAGGGAACAAATGAAAGCTTTGGTTAGCCAAAGCAAAGCTAGAAAGGTAGAGATAAAAGAAAAGAGACAGCAAGATGTTGATGCTGCCCGTTATGATGTATTTGGGGATGAAGGTTTTGATGATGAAGATGCACAGATGGAGGCTGCACGCCGAGAGTCCGTCATGAGTCATCAAGAAGAATATGAACGTCGTGCATTTGCTGGAAGCAGCAAAAATTATGATGTAGGGGGCTCATCTGCTGTGCCAAGCAGGGGCAAGGCCATTGCGGGGGCAATGCGTAGGGCATTTAGCACCCGGAAATGGGATGTTGATGTAGAAATTATTTCTAGTAGAAGAGCAGCTCCTCCCTCTGTTGATCCTCTAGCACATAGAAAAGAGGGAGCTAAACAACCAAATATAGCAAGTGTTATGAAAGGGGCAATGAAGTCTGCAAGAGATAGGTTAGCCAAAGCTACAGCGAAATGGCTAATTCACAAGAACATACCACCAATAGCAATAGATTCCCCTTATTTCCAAACAATTCTTGATGTTGCCGCTGAAGCTGGGTGGGGAATACAGTCGCCCTCTGTTTATGATGTGGGCACTAAATATCTCGAAGAGGAATATAAAGAAATAAAGGCATGGGTGGAGACCTTTAGGCCCATGTGGCAACATAATGGAGTCACCATTATGTGTGATGGGTGGACCAGCGGCACACAAACACAATTAATAAACTTTTTGGTACATTCAGTCTCTGGGTGTGTTTTTGTGAAGTCCGTGGATGCATCTGAGCATAGACGGACAGCTAAATATATACACTCTTATGGACAAGGTTGTAGAGACTGTGGGAGAGGAGCATGTTGTACAGATGGTTACAGATAATGGCGCCAATTTCAAGGCAGCCGGTGTGATGTTGGAGAAAAAGAGGCCTCATCTGTTTTGGACTCCATGTGCAGCACACTGTATAGATCTCATTATGGAAGAGATTGGAAGGAAGAAGAAAATTGTTGAAGTTATCAAGGCATGTAGAAGCATTACCAGATTTATTTATGATCATTCATGGCTTTTGAGCTTGATGAAAAGATTCACAAATAATCATGCCTTGATTCGTCCGGGATCAACTAGGTTTGCTACCCATTTCATTGCTATGGAGAGCCTTGTAAGGTTTAGAACATAGCTGATTCAGATGTTTGTATCAGAAGAATGGCTTCGTTCAAAGTGGGGCAATGCAACAAGTGGTCCGGAATTTGAGATCCCTAACTTGATGAGGGACAATAAGTTTTGGAAGAAAGTGTCTAATTTATTAAAGGTTTTTGAGCCTTTAGTTAGAGTGTTGCGGCTTGTAGATGGTGATGACAAGCCAACAATGTGATATATATATGAAGCAATGGATCGGGCTAAGCAAGCTATCATGGAAAATGTTAGATATCATGAAGAATATATATAGATTATTGATAGACGGTGGGCTGACCAGCTGCACCATCCATTGCATGCTGCAGGTACTCAATAGTTATATCTATATTTGATGCTTTTAAAGCAAGCTATCGTTCTTTGATTGATGTTTAATCATTTTGCATTTCAACTTGTTTTCAATGTAGGTTTTTTCCTTAATCCCGAATTCTACTACCCCAATGCCCAACAACACAGCGATGTAATAGAGACGGAGTTGAGGGTAGGATTAAGGCAAGTGTTGAGAAAATTGTTGGGAATTGGTGATTCCATCAACGCCATTCAAGAGGTGAGTTAGTGATTGAGATTTGAGATGACATATCACATATGTATATGCAGATATGCTTAAAATAGGTTCGTTAAACCTTTAATGATTTATTCCTAATTTTCACATTGTAGATATCTACATACACACAAAGGAAAGGAGGCTTTGCTGACCCAATCACACAAAGGGCAATTGGAAAAATGACACCTGGTATGAATATGATAACAAAAGACCCAATCACCCAACCTAATAGTCTTTTGTTATTTATCTCTCAATTGATTGGAAGGACTTAAGGAATATCTAATTTTATTTGTTTATTTTGAATCTCAGCTGATTGGTGGATGAATTTTGGAGAGGATACTCCAAATCTAAGGAAAGCGGCTGTTCGCATCCTTAGTCAAGTTACAACTTCATCAAACTGTGAAAGGAATTGGAGCACTTTCTCCTTGATCCATACAAAGTGCAGGAATCGGCTTACCATGCAAAAACTCAACAAGCTTGTGTATTGTCATTACAATTTAAAGTTGAGAAACAGAACGAGAGAAAGGAAGGCAAGGGATAGTCCGAACTATTGTCCTATTAGTTTGGATTACATATTCAGAGAGGACGATCCCTTGCTCCCATGGATAGCCGAGATAGAGGATCCATTACTAGATTCAGATCCGGGCTTTCAGGAGGAGGTTAGAGATTTACTTGATGAAGAAATGGATGAGGCAGGGGGTGCCCCACTTGGAGGAGAAGGCACAAGTGCACAGCCGCACCCACAATCTAGAGGGAAAGAACCTGCTATTCCTGCTCATGTTGTGTCATCTTCTGAGAGGACGAGTACCACCGTCTCTTCGAGTAGCCATGGTGGAGGAGATGGGGGAGATGGAGCAGGAGACACTAGTGGGACAGGTGCTCCTAGTGAATACTACCAACATGATCAGGAAGATGTCATTCCTGTAGAGGAGGTACAAGACTTTCCGGAAAGAATGGAAGGAAATCGTGGTTATCAACGGTGTCGGAGAGTCTCACCACCTGCTCCACATGCTCCTGGAGGTAGTAGTAATGAATAAGGAAATATGGGTGGAGGTGTTGGAGGACAACAAGCAGCATCATGGACTGGTTCGTGGAACCCTAGTTACAGTGGACAAGGACCCTCGCAGTATTTTCCATATGGTCAACTGCAACAAGGAGATGAACAGTCTTCTATTTCAGGGTCCTACTCATATGGTGACTGTGTGGGGAAATTCCCAAGAGAATCCTGGGCAAGGTGCTCCATCCCGGGCCCCCGCATCAGCAAGTCCATCCCGGCAAGTCTATCCCGGCGACTCCCCCAACTCGGCAATGCACGCCTTAGCAAGACCAGATACCCCACCTCGGCAAAGCATCCCACTTCGGCTGACCAGCTCGGCCCGACTTCGGCGTCCCAGTTTGGCGACAGTACCTGGCCCCTTCCACTTCGGCAACAGTGCCCTGACCCTACATCTCCGCCAGGTCTCACCCGGCACGACACTCCATCCCGGCCAAGCGCCTCATATCGATGAAAGTAGTGAGCACTGACAGCTGTCCTCCCATGGACGCTCAAGCACGCTATGGCCCGTGCGACAAGACAAGGGGGACAGCCCGTATCTCCTGACAGATCGCCCTCCACAGCTCCCAAAGCGCCAGGATATGGCCTAACGGGACAAGACAGGCTACGACGGGACCAGACAGGCTACGATGAGACCGCGCCTCCCTAGTACCTGACAAAGTGGGCTATGACAAGACAGCCAACAACCCGTTTGCCTCCTCCTCCTCTATATAAACACAGCTACCTCTCCAAAGGAGAGGAGGACGCCATTACCACTCTGGTATGCCATCTTCTTCCCCAAAAATCTCCTCCCTCTGCTTAGTTCATATACTAACTTAGGCATCGGAGAGCCCTGCGCCGCCCAGGCCAGGGTCCTCTGACCTGTATTTCTCCTTCCTTTTCTCAGGCTCCAGGCGCAGGCATCGGTGTCCCTAATCTCACTTGGGTAAGTCCTCTAAGGCACCCCCCATTATTGTGGGTCGTTATTTTTTGCACCTACAATTGGCGCCGTCTGTGGGAAAGTAACATCCCAGCCTTCCCAACCTTCTCAATCTTTCCAAACACCATGCCTCGAAGAACCAGAAAGGGAAAGGAACCTATCGCACTGTCGACCCAGCTGCCGACGGTCCCCCGCCGAGAGAGGTCAGGAGCAAAATCTGGTCCAACAGGCGACCAGCTTCAGGATACTCAGTCGGGTTCATCCTCCAAGGATTCGACCTCGACTCTACCCTCCGAAAGACGCACCCTGAAGAGCAGGAGCAACCGGGCCCATGGCGAAGGCTCGGGTAACGACCGCGACTCCAAAGAGTGGCTCGATCAACGCATAGAGCAAGCAGTACGACAGCACATGGAAATGGCCGACTACGCTGAAGTTCGGATGAACTCTAATGTTTTCGGCACATCTCCTTTCTCTCCAGAGATCAGAAGCTTCCCCCTTCCCGAAGATTTCAAAGTCCCGAGGTTCGTCATTTACGATGGAACCTCGGACCCAGCAGCACACCTCCGGCACTTCAGTCATAGGATGTCGATATGGGGCAATGCAGGCCACCTCAACTGCAGAGTCTTCTCTTCCAGCCTCGGGGACCTCCCCCTAAGGTGGTTTTTTGCACTCCCCCCGGGATCAATCAAAAGTTGGCAGCAGCTCCGGAGTTCCTTCTTGACGAAATTCCAAGTTTACGGGGTCATCCCCAGGTCAGCCGCCGACCTGATGGCCCTCAGAATGAAGCAGACCGAGAGCATCGCGCAGTTCGCCAAAAGGTTATGGGCTGTCTACAGCCAGATCGAGAGTGCCTCAGAGGCAATAGCAGTCCTGTCTTTCCAACAAGCCCTCGTACCGGGCAACGAGCTCCGAAGCAACTTGGTCATGTATCCCATGGTCACTATGGCTGCACTCATGACTAGGGTAAATCAGTTCGTCAGGCAAGAAGAGGACGAAGCCCGAGCCCGGCAGCAGTTCAACCTCCGCGACAGCGACCAGATCGCTTCCAGCTCGGCCGAACCTGCCAGCTCGGCCGACGCTTCCAGCTCGGCCGACGCTGCCAGTTCGGCGGACGCCTCCAGCTCGGCAGACGTCTCCAGCTCGCTAGCAGCCCCCCGCTCTGCAGAAATCTCTTCCAACACGGGGAGCAGTTAGGCGAACCTTTTTCTGTCACTTAGCTTCGACCGCCCGTTAGCTTGATCGCACGGTCCTCTACCGCCATCAGTCGTCCAGAGCCACCAAGCTCACCCTGGGGCCGTTTTATACACTCAGGCGTGACTCGCGTTCGGCGCCAGAGCAACCAAGTCCTCGGGTAGGCGCACCCAGGCTCCTTGGCCTCCAAACGACCTCATGCTGGTCCGTCCACGTGCTGGTCTCCACCTCACGCTGGTTTCGGCCTCATGCTGGTCCGTCCACGTGCTGGTTCGCACCTCACGCTGGTTTCGGCCTCATGATGGTCTCGACCGCATCTGACGACCTCATGCTGGTCCGTCCACGTGCTGGTCTCTACCTCACGCTGGTTTCGGCCTCATGATGGTCTCGACCGCATCTGACGACCTCATGCTGGTCCGTCCACGTGCTGGTCTCTACCTTACGCTGGTTTCGGCCTCATGATGGTCTCGACCGCATCTGACGACCTCATGCTGGTCCGTCCACGTGCTGGTCTCCACCTCACGCTGGTTTCGGCCTCATGATGGTCTCGACCGCATCTAACGACCTCATGTTGGTATCGCCCTCGTGCTAGCTACGCGCTTCACAGGTTTGGCCTCATGTTGGTCTCGGCCAGTGCCATCGAGACTGCCTTCGGGTTCGTACACCCAGGCTTCTCCACCTCGGCGAGTGCCAGAAAGACAAGTCACGGGTTAACAGCCCTGGAAAAGGCCTCGAGTTCGGACACTCGGCCAATTCCTAAACTCAGGGTCTTTACCCATCTCCAAGGGTTAACAGCCCTGGAAAAGGCCTCGAGTTCGGACACTCGGCCAATTCCTAAACTCAGGGTCTTCACCCGTCTCCAAGGGTTAACAGCCCTGGAAAAGGCCTCGAGTTCGGACACTCGGCCAATTCCTAAACTCAGGGTCTTCACCCATCTCCAAGGGTTAACAGCCCTGGAAAAGGCCTCGAGTTCGGACACTCGGCCAATTCCTAAACTCAGGGTCTTCACCCATCTCCAAGGGTTAACAGCCCTGGAAAAGGCCTCGAGTTCGGACACTCGGCCAATTCCTAAACTCAGGGTCTTCACCCATCTCCAAGGGTTAAAAGCCCTGGAAAAGGCCTCGAGTTCGGACACTCGGCCAATTCCTAAACTCAGGGTCTTCACCCATCTCCAAGGGTTAACAGCCCTGGAAAAGGCCTCGAGTTCGGACACTTGGCCAATTCCTAAACTCAGGGTCTTCACCCATCTCCAAGGGTTAACAGCCCTGGAAAAGGCCTCGAGTTCGGACACTCGGCCAATTCCTAAACTCAGGGTCTTCACCCATCTCCAAGGGTTAACAGCCCTGGAAAAGGCCTCGAGTTCGGACACTCGGCCAATTCCTAAACTCAGGGTCTTCACCCATCTACAAGGCTCTACGCCCTGGAAATGGCCTGGAGTTCCTACACTCAGCCTTTCCTAAAGCCCCCGTGTCTTGGACACACTCCGGGTCTACCGCCCTGGAAAAGGCCTCGAGTCCAAACTCGGTCGTTTCCTAAAGCTCCGGGTCCTGGACCCTGGAGAAGGCCTCGAGTTCGGACACTCGGCCGGATTCCTAAAGTCAGGGTTTTTACACCCCTCAAAGACCGTTGCCGAACTCATGCTCATCTCTGATCCACTGTCGCAAGGCAAAAGCAGTTCGTCTCGGCCAAAAGCTGGCCACTTCGGCCAATGGCAGCTCGACAAGATCGCAATAGAGACTGTTCCATATCACCTCCTCGGCTTCATGACAGTCCTCAGCTCGGCATCAGTGCCGGATTCCAGGTTGGCTGTTACTCTGGTTCCACCTCGGCCTCATGCCAGTTCGCAGCTCCACAGCAGCGCCAGCCTCCAGTACGGCAGGAAATCCTTCCTCCGGCCCGGCTGCAGTGCCAGTCTCCGGTTTAGCAGCAGCACCCAGTCTATAGCTCGCCTCCTTCTCGGCTTGCCTCCTTTTCGGCAGCAGTAGCAAGATACTCCTAAATAAATGAGCCATCTCTCTTGGCTTTCAGCAACAATGCACTCTCCAGCTCGACAGAGGCATCTTGTTACAGCTTCACAGTGATGCCAACCTCCAACTCCGGTCTATTGCCAGCCAGTCATCTCAAAAACTATGAGCAGCTCCGAGGCACAAGTGTTGTCCTCCATGGTACTTAGCTTCCGACCTCAATGAGGAGTCTAATGAGCTCAGAAGCTGGGGGGCTTTGTGTGGGGAAATTCCCAAGAGAATCCTGGGCAAGGTGCTCCATCCCGGGCCCCCGCATCAGCAAGTCCATCCCGGCAAGTCTATCCCGGCGACTCCCCCAACTCGGCAATGCACGCCTTAGCAAGACCAGATACCCCACCTCGGCAAAGCATCCCACTTCGGCTGACCAGCTCGGCCCGACTTCGGCGTCCCAGTTCGGCGACAGTACCTGGCCCCTTCCACTTCGGCAACAGTGCCCTGACCCTACATCTCCGCCAGGTCTCACCCGGCACGACACTCCATCCCGGCCAAGCGCCTCATATCGATGAAAGTAGTGAGCACTGACAGCTGTCCTCCCATGGACGCTCAAGCACGCTATGGCCCGTGCGACAAGACAAGGGGGACAGCCCGTATCTCCTGACAGATCGCCCTCCACAGCTCCCAAAGCGCCAGGATATGGCCTAACGGGACAAGACAGGCTACGACGGGACCAGACAGGCTACGATGAGACCGCGCCTCCCTAGTACCTGACAAAGTGGGCTATGACAAGACAGCCAACAACCCGTTTGCCTCCTCCTCCTCTATATAAACACAGCTACCTCTCCAAAGGAGAGGAGGACGCCATTACCACTCTGGTATGCCATCTTCTTCCCCAAAAATCTCCTCCCTCTGCTTAGTTCATATACTAACTTAGGCATCGGAGAGCCCTGCGCCGCCCAGGCCAGGGTCCTCTGACCTGCATTTCTCCTTCCTTTTCTCAGGCTCCAGGCGCAGGCATCGGTGTCCCTAATCTCACTTGGGTAAGTCCTCTAAGGCACCCACCATTATTGTGGGTCGTTATTTTTTGCACCTACAGTGAGTACGGTGAAACACAATATAATAGATATCCACCTCCACCTCCTCTAAGTTATGATGATGCAGGCCATGCGGCTACCACCTTCTTTGGATTGGTGGATCCCAATTTTTATCAATATCAAATGCAATATGATGCGAATACAAATGATAACACAGATGGGGATGAGGATAACAGTGCCTTGAATCTTGTTAGACGATCCTTTTGGTGGTGACCAAGGTATTCCTACTTCATTCACTTACTCTCTACTCTGTCATTTCTAAATTGGTGTTGACTGTTGACTTTTGACTGTTGATTGATGTTTATTTTGATCACTTCATAGTTCATTCACTTGATTGAGTTTGAACCTTGAATGTTGAAGTATTGATATTTGATATTTTGATTGTTCAATATTCACTAATGAGTAATGACTAATGAGTAATTGAGTAATGAGTAACTCTTAAGTCTTATGCAATTATGCCTTTATTTTATGTTCTACTTTTTTTTATGAGCTTTCCATTACTTTCTAAGTTAGTATGACTAAGAAACATGAATAAATGTGAAAAAACTAATAATTACTACTATTTTCTATTTATACAGCGATACAGGACTTCATATATTGAGGGCACCGCTACACCCACTTTTCTTACTTACTTTTGCAAAAGAACCACATATTCTTTCATTTTACAATTTTCTGGATTTTCTGGAATTTTTTTAGATTTTTTGGGCGATTATTTCAAATCGCACTGCTACGCTGCTACGTATCCCCGCTATGCTACATATCCCCCGCTTCGTAGCGTTTTGGCGGCGGGCCGCTACGCCCGCCGCTACCGCTATTTTCATCCTTGTCCATAACACCTGCATATTGATAGGGAAAAGCAATCAAATTTGATTTTACCAATAGTGCTAGAGGGCCCACCATTCACTATAGCTTGTTATTGGTTTTCACATGCTATTGAAAATCTCACAACAAAATGATGACCTGCTTGTCGTCCATTATTCTTGTTGTCGTTATATACTAATTTGAAACTTTATTTACATTTTCAATACACTAAACAATGAAGAATATTGCAATTTTCTAATTTCTAAATAATTTCTTAAACTATTTTCTTCTAAATAAGAAATGTGGAAGAAAACGAAAATATAATTATAAAATTGGAATATGAGCTGATCGACGCAAAAGTTCTAAAACCATAGTAAAATCAAGATACAAGATGCGTGCATATAATCTCAGACATTGTATAACCAAGCCTTGTTGATCCGTTAATGGTACAATAATCATTAAATTAAATGGGCTTGTGGCGGTAGGTCCTTCATCATTTACTTTTATAGTCTAAGGTCCACGAATTTTTTTCATAGTGGCAGTAGTCCTTTCATAAAAATGACCATCTGAAAAAGACATAAATGCCCCTGGACATGTCAACATAAAAGATTGTTTCGCTTAAAACCGTTTCAAACCCTTTCATTGAAACAGAAACCACATTCATCCCAAAAGCGAAACAAAAAACGAATCAAACTGCAAAAACCTAAAGTCTTCTTCGATCGATTGGAGAGAAACTTAATCGACTCGGTGCTTCTCGGTTTCGACCTGTGCAATAACTCTCCGGAAAAGATGAGAAAAGTTGTAGTGGAGATCTATGATGGGCCACATAGACTCGTTGGAGTCGAATAAGAGAGAAGTAGTCTAGGTTCTTTGTTTTGTAGAGTTCCAAGTACTGATCTCAAGGGTTGTAGAGTTCCGTTGCATTTCTCTTGTCTCGGTTTGCATGATCAAAAGCACATGGCCTTTTCTCCCATGATCTTGACAAGTGGCAGATAAGAAAAGAGATAGGAGAAAAGTTGGCTTAATTCAAGCCAAGCTACAAGAAGAAGATAGAAAAGGGGAAGAGGACGACTGAGCTTTTGCACGTGATCGGCTGTGATGCCCAACATCCACTCAGTCCGTATGCTAGCAAATTTGTGTGGGTCCAGACTCAGATAAATTTGTGTTGGTCCAGACTCAGATAAATTTGTTCGCAAATCAGAAAAGTTGTTCAAAACTCAGATAAATTTATCTGAGTTTTGGAAAATTTATCTGAGTTTTTCCAGAAGTTCAGATATGTTTGCTGAAAACTCAAATAAATTTATCTGAGTTTTGCATCTGAAACTGGTGTTTGAATGGCTGAGAGAGAGTCAGCCAATGTTTTCACAGATTTTAGGTAATCAGTAATGGGTGATGCACATTTTTGAATTGTTTGTAACTGGTTGTGAATAAGAGACCTTTGTGCTTCAGACTGCTGCATATGAGTCTATTCAAGAGAGAGCCAAAGTGAACGGGCAGTTGTGAATCCAAGAGCCTGAGGGGCAACAGTCTTGGCAAGAGTGGCATTGATGCAGCTGATGACAAATTGATCAATGCGAGTCCATCCTTCAAGGGTTGGATTTGGTGTTGCAATGCTATCTATAGAGATGTTGGCAGGAGCTGCTGACTTAGTACCATCAACGTAACACATGAGACCAGTGCTTTTCAAGATGAATTCCATCTGATATTTCCAGACTAAATAGATGGTGCCATCCAATTCAACGGAGACAAAATTGGTGATGTTTGTGATGGAGAGAGTTATTGTGAGAGAGGAAGAGGAAGAAGAAGTAGAGGAGGCCATGGTGGTTGAATGACGGCATCAAAGAAGAGAAACAGACGTGAGTCCTTGTAGGGCTCTGATACCATGGTGGCAACGAAACGTGCTCTGCAATGTTACTCCACAACCATGGAAAGGAACAGAAAATAGAAGAAATGAAAGAGAAGAATATGGAAGAAGTTCTCTGGGACAACAAAGAATAAGAAAGAACTTGGCCTGAGAATGAGGGTTGAAAGGGGCAAATTAGTCATGAAAATATATGACGTAGCATATTAGGGACTTTTCACCAAAATATCTTCAGCTGTCTGGACTAGAGACATTAGAGAAAAAGTTGTTGTCCTTGATGCCTTAGAAGACCGTGCGCAGGGACCTTTGGCTAATTTACCCTAAATTAAACCACTTTTGATTAACTGAAATTCGGTCACACAAGAATACTTACTTTTAATAAATTGTAATTTGAGCCAAAAATCTCACCTGTCTTCAAAGAGAAACGAAACATTTTCTTCAAATATGAGAGTTCTCAGCCTTCGTACTTCATTGAATTAACATGTTTTAATGATAAACTTAAAACTGAAATTAGTGTCCCCGCCTATTAAAAATATGAAATGCGCCATGGGACACTTTTTTTAATAGGTATTCAAAATGCAGTTCAAATTCAAGTAAAAAAGAAAAAAAAATGTTCCCTACCAAAAAATTAGACTCGGTAAAAAGTGGTCAGCAAAACATTTTCTCGACGAAATTATTTTTCGTCGGAAAAAAATATATTTTCGTCGACAAAATAAATTTTTTTTTATTTTTTACTTTTGCTGACGATTCTTTTCTTCGGCAAAATAATTTTATTTTTTTTATTTTTTATTTTTTACTTTTGCCGATGTTTTTTTCGTCTGCAAAACAATATTATTTATTTTTATTTTTTATTTTTTACTTTTGCCAACGTTTTTTTTTGTTTGCAAAATAATTTTATTTTTTTAAATTTTAATTTTGATTTTTGTCGACGTTTTTTTCGTCAGCAAAATAATTTTATTTTTTAAAGAATTTTCTTTTTTACTTTTGTCGATGTTTTTTTTCGTCGGCAATTTTATAATTTTTATTTTTTAATTTTGCCGATATTGTTTTTTGTCTGCAAAATAATTTTTTTTTTTACTTTTGCCAACTTTTTTTTCGTCGGCAAAATAATTTTATTTTTAAAAAAATTTTCTTTTTGCTTTTGCCGAATAAAAGAAACGTCGGCAAAAGTATTTTATATATTTTCTTAATTTCTCTTTTTACCTTTACCAACGAAAAAAACGTCGGTAAAGGTCTTCTTTATTATTTTCCTGTAAATATGTTTATACACCTGTATCAAAAATTAATAAACCTGTTCATATACCTATATTCAACATAAAAATGCAGTAAAACAAAAGTTACTAAATAAATAAACAACCATCTCCATTTTTCATTTAATCATTCATCTCATTAAACCAATATTACAATCAATAATGATACAGTCTCATATAAATGTCCAATATACATATATATATACAAATAAACCGAAAAGAAGTACAACACCCCCACAAGTCTGCAACCGACCCCAAAGCATCCATCAATCTGCAATGACAAAAACAACATTAAAATCTTTTCAATGAATTAAACTATAAATTAAACATAAACATGTATATATATATAAAACTTTTCCTACGTCTTTCTGCGGACTTTTTTCCGGCTTAAGTGTTGACAAACAGGCGGCTTTTGCGTCTAATTTGTTAACCAGAAGTCTGATTTACTAACCGTCAATTCCAACAAGTTATTTTCGCATTAAACAAGGTACCCATGCTGATTTCTGGACTGTTTGATAGCCATTTCCCGTTTTCAACCTACGACGGCCTATTTTCGAGACTAAGTGTTCAAAATTAAACGTTTTTAGGTCCAATTCTCTAACCGTGAGTCATATTTGCAAACCGTCAGTTCCTACAAGTTACTCCACCCTCGAGCGAAGTGTTCATGTTGGTTTCTGATTTTCTTCGTGGCCGTTTCCCGTTCTGGGCCCCTGGCGAGCCATTTTCGAGCCTAAGTGTTGGAGAATCCTATGTTTCGCTCATGATTTTCTAATCGGGAGTCCTATTTGCGAACCGTTAGTTCCTACAAGTTATTCTACCCTCGAGCGAAGTGCTCGTGCCGGCTTTCGATTTTTTCCGCGGCCGTTTCACGTTCCGGGCCCCCGGCGAGTCTTTTTCGAGCCTAAGTATTGGAAGATCGTATGTTTCGTTCGTAATTTTCTAATCGGGAGTCCTATTTGCGAACCGACAGTTCCTACAAGTTACTCTACCCTCGAGCGAAGTGCTCATACCGGTTTTTGATTTTTTCCACAGTCGTTTCATGTTCCGGGCCCCCGGCGGACCGTTTTCGACTCCACAAATTCCCTGTTTCATAGCTTAAATAATTTCTACCTGGAATTAGAACCCTGTATGTATTAGTACTGTATAAATTCAAGTGTAAATTTCTTGTTTCTTGGAATTTCAAAAGCCAACGAATTCTTGTAAAGAAACACAGAGTTCCTGACAAGAATTCTGAATTCCAGGACACCCTGAATTCTTTTCAGGAATTATTCTAAAGAAACAAGGCCTTAGTAGGCTCGAAAACGGCACGCCGGGGGTCCGGAATGAGAAACGGCCCCGGAAAAAATCGAAAACCAGCACGAGCACCTCGCTCGATGCGAAATTAACTTGCAGGAACCGAAGGCTCGTAAATCGGACTCTCGATTAACGAATTAAACCTAAAACGTTGGATTCTTAACACTTACGTTCAGTTTGGCATCTCTACTTTTCTCCTATTATTGGTTTAAAACTAATTGAATCCGGTTTTAGCATGTTTGGTTGAAGCTTTTACTGTGTCCATTTCAAATCTCATTAAGACAAATAATATATGTTTCATGAAGTCATGAAGTCAAAAAAAGTAGCAGATTCCAATCAGACAAACTCATCTGAAGCGGATAGATGCTTGTCACTACAGTGATATGGACGTCCTAATTGGACAGTCAAGTTTTTCAATTTTTTTTATTTATAGGACCCGAAATCATGATCCGGACTATTATATATTTGCAGAAGGTCAAACACGGCGACATGTCAAAATTTCAGCCGTTGATCTATCTCGGATCTCAAGATATATGCAGATAAACATGAGCCATTTGATCTAATATTCTGGACATTATGTGCCCCATAATCATGATCCGATCTGTTGATTCTCTTTGGATGGCCAAAAATGGTCCTAAGTCCAAAAATGAGCCTCTAAATCCGAGTGGATCTTGGGATAATTATAAAAATGTTTTTCACCGTTGATGTGCCAGGATTATTGACTCAGTTTTGAAATTGTACAAGGGCAGTGTGGTTTTTTCTTTTTTTCTTTTTTGTAAATTCAGCCATAAAAAATCATGATCCAAAACATTGGATATATTCAGAAGATCATGTATAATTATGGGTCCAAATTTTAGCCATTGGATCATCATAGATTTTGAGATATTTACAAAACCACAAACATTTATATCTACCTTTTTTAAAACCATGGTCATTGTAAGGTTAAACACAACTACAACGTAAAATTTTACCGATGTTTTTTTTTATCGATAAAATAACCTTCTCCCTGAGGTTATTTAAATTCAACTCAAACCCTCACATTCACCAAACCCCCTCTGAGTTGACAGGTATTTCTTTTTTAAACTAATCTGACTGTCATCCACTAATACAATAGTGTCTTGGTAATGTATAAAAACTTGGGACCTTTAATCTTTGGTGATCATTATTTTACTTAGACTATGTTTGACTACCTTAATCAATATTAAGAGCTTTTTATCCATCTATGCACTATGGTCTTTTGCATGAGGTAGTTTTTTGCAACTTTTTAAAAAATAATATGTGTGGTAGAGTTGTGGCAGCCGAGGCCCTATTGGATACAAAAGGACTCTAGTAATTTACTTATTATGAAAAAAAGATCATGGTTCAATTGGTCAATCTAGTGCCATTCAATGGATTGTCAGGATAGAAACTTAATTAACTATGCATTTCATAACTTTGGATTGGATAATAGAGAGCATCTCATAACTTCAGATGGCTACTCAATAACCAGGCATTGCTTTGAAACTTACCAATTTAATACAAATGGGCTTTAATTCTCAAATAGGGAGAAAATAATACAAAAGAAAATAAAAAAAAATTAAAAACAGTTTTACCGAAGTTTTTTTTGGTTGGTAAATAAACAAAATAAAAATTATAAAAACTTTTACCTACGTTTTTGTTTTCGTCGGTAAAGTAAAAATGAAAATAAATAAAAATTAAAAAATATTTTTATCGACTTTTTTTTTCTTCGGTAAATAAATAAAATAATAATTATAAAAACGTTTACCGAAATTTCTTTTTCGTCGGTAAATTAAGAATAAAAATAAATAAAAATTAAAAAATATTTTTACCGACGTTTTCTTTCGTCGGTAAATAAATAAAATAAAAATTATAAAAAAGTTTACCCACGTTTTTTGTTTCGTCGATAAATTAAAAATAAATATTTTTTAGCTACGTTAGTTTCGTCGGTAAATAAATAAAATAAAAAATATAAAAACTTTTACCGATGTTTTTGTTTTCGTCGGTAAAGTAAGAATAAAAATAAATAAAAAATTTTACCTGCGTTTTTTTTCTGTAAATAAATAAAATAAAAATTATAAAGAAGTTTACCGAAGTTTTTTGTTTCGTCGGTAAAATCAAAAATAAAAATAAATAAAAATTAAAAAATATTTTTACCGACGTTTTTTTTGCTTGTAAAGAAATAAAATAAAAATTATAAGAAAGTTTACCGAAGTTTTTTTTTCATAAGTAAATCTAAAATAAAAATAAATGAAAATTAAAAAGTATTTTACCGATGTTTATTTCGTCGGTAAATAAATAAAATAAAAATTATAAAAACTTTTATCGACGTTTTTGTTTTCGTCGGTAAAGTAAAAATAAAAATAAATAAAACTTAAGAAATATTTTTACCGACGTCTATTTTCATCTGTAAATAAATAAAATAATAGTTTAAAAACTTTTACCGACGTTTTACTAAAAAACGTCGGTAAAATATGGTCTTTTACCGACATTTTACTAAAAACGTCGGTAAATGGTTATCTTTACCGACGAATTTATTAAAACGTCGTTAAAAGTGCAACTTATTATAGTGATTATAATTCTCTCTTTTGCTTAGATCTGATTCAGCTCTCAGGGCTCAACTGAGCTCATATTTTCTTAATTTGAGCTCTTTTATTTGGGACCACCATTCATTCCTACCAACGATAATCACGACATTAACTTGATGTTGCACATACTTATGAAATCTCTAAATTTGAGCCTTGCAAGTTAAGACCAATTTTCATCCCTTCCAATCAAACAATGCGCTTTCTTTTTTACTTTTTGGCAATTTGTATTTGCATATATATATATATATATGAAATTATTCAAGTGTGAACTAGTTCTCACCTATTATATGAGAACTTTTTTGCGGGGCCTAACTAATAACCCATCCAAACCTAGCAACCAATAGAGAACTCCCTAATAGTCACTAATCCCAAGGATTGGCACACATTCGAATGGACTAGACCATTGGATCGAGGGTTAAATATATATTTTTAATATAAAGCCATTAAACTTGTGGGCCACGGATGAAGGGGTTAGGGGTATGGGTTTGGGGTCAAACTTTATACTTGGGGTGGTATGCACATAGATCTTTCCATCCCCCTTGGTCCCATCCCCCACTGGGGCCTACAATTGAGCTCCACAAAAAAGTTCTCATATAATAGTTCTCACATGAATATTATCTCTATATATATATATATATATGCAACTAGCAGAACCCTGAATCAAACTTGATACTAACTAGTCTGGATAACTCAAAGTTCGTATAAATGAGAGAAGTGAAACTCCAAATGGGGCCGACATATTAAAAATCTGAACTATTCCAAATCAACATCCTCTTCTTTTATATGGCCTAATTTTAAACAAATATGAGTGGCTCCACCCTAAGATTGAATATATAGCCGATTATGTATAAGAGGCATGATCTTTTATATTTTATATATAATTTTTTTTTATATAAGCTTAATCTTATAGTGGGGCTAACCCATATTAAAGTAAAAGGCCAGTATGATCTTTTATACTCCTTGAAAGAAGAGGGCTTCGATTTTGAGCAGTTTATATCAACAAAAGATCTCGAAAATGACAGCAAAATCACTTGACTCTAGTCAAGATTCTGTCTTCACTATTTCTCCCCAAAATCCCATGATAGTGTGACTCGTGACATCATGAGTTTTTCCACCCTTAAAATCCCATAATATCATTGTTTTTTCTTTTTTCCGTAGAATTTATAAAAAAAGGGCAGAGGCCTACGGCTCCTTCTGGTTGATTACCAAATGTAGATTTTATCTTTTGAGAACTAAGCTGTAATAAAAGATAATATCATATATTCCTTGTTGTTTACTTGCTATATTTCTCAAAAGTTTATAAATCTAGTGATATCATGAGTCATGGTAACATGGGTCTAAGGCAAAATCGTCAATAAAGTTTTTTACCACAGTTAAGCGATTCTACTATCATTTTGAGGTCTTTTATCATCATCTTGTGGGATCCAAATTTAAGATGGATTGTAATCATACAAATCTCTAAAATCTTAAATAAAGCATAAGTAGCACACTAAAATTTAAGGTCCTGGTATTGATTCCCAATTTTCCTCTCTTACGGATTCGGAGGTTGAGTCTACTAGTACGACCACTGTGGGCCACAAAAGTTTTATCCAACTTTTTTTTTGGATTCGGAGGGATTAGTCCAACCAAAAAAATTGAAACCATCCATTGAAAAAAAAAGTAAATAAATACAGAAGCCATTAGTCACCGTTGCATAGTGGATGGGTCCCATGTAAGCACAAAAATCTAACGTCATACCTCGAGGGACACAAAAGTTTCATAGTTACATGTGCACTTGAAATGCCATTTTTGCCAGAGCCCCCATTAAACACATAGAGTACTGTGAAAGCTTCCAAGTTTTCATGCTATACACAAACGTTCTCAAGGTTGTGGTCCAAAATTGTAGCTGGGAATATTGTAGCTGAGAATTCGTACCTGAGAAGCTGCGAATATTGTAGCTGAGAATTCTTAATTTATGATATCACATAGTTTATAATTTTATGTGATATTGTACAATTCTGGAGAATTTAGTTCATAAAAATTACACAGGTACTTGCTGTAAATTATTAGTAACTTTTATCACCAGGCACGATTATTAATGGCTAAAGGTTAGCTACAAACAGAACCCCAAATCTGAACCATTGTATTGACGTGATAATCTATCATTATCTTTTGCCCCACAAAAAAAGAAAAAAGAAAAGGGAGAGAGAATCTATCATTGTCTAAATTTCATAGTCACGAGAAACGGGATTAAAACGTAGAGAGTGTTGACTACGTTGCTCTCTTTTGACTGACATTCATCCACTCAATCTTGCCTAGCTGGTAGGATAGCTGATTTTTCTTTGGTCGTTGTCTAAGCCCTTACTTGGTGGGCATCGTAGCTCTTGTTTGTGATGTAAAACTGAAATTATATGGAAAGAATATATCATCAATGGGTGTTAACATCATAAAATTGACAGTGCTCCACGCCTCCACCAATCTGTTTCACCGGAATACCGACTATTGTTGCACTCAGTGTGGAGTCTGTATCCTAATAGTCTTTAAATTGAGAATTCTTAAGTTAAAAGAGTGGAAACCCCATAATGAGATCTACCAATTGAAAATCTGAGCCACTAAAAATGAAATCGTTCACCGTCTATAGGATATCTCCAAATTACACACTAATAGAATTCGGCCCCACCATAAAATTGGTCATATGGTGAATAAAGACTTTATTATTATTATTACTATTTTTTTTCTTGCTGAGAAAATGTTATTTTATTAACAAAACAAACACAAGACAGGCCTCAGACAAAACACAGGACATGACTATACACAAGTCTAACCACCCCAGTCCCCAAAACTACTTACATACAAAGACCTAGTACAGTTGTACTTCCCCTGGACTATTAGAAGTAGGATCATTTGTAGCATGACCAGTACATCAGATTCCCTGCTGCACCGTGTAACACTGTGGTTTAGGAGTCAAGATCGGCTCGACCTTTCCTTTGGATATGTGAATTGACAGAATAGATAATAGATGAAGGCCTTAGTCTGACCAGATGATGAGCCACTATATTGCCATCTCTTGAACAAAAGGAAATTTGCCATAAGTCGCATGACGTGAACATTTTCATAATTCTTTTCTATATATTCATTAAACTCCATGAGAAATTCAAAGCTTGGTCCAATGCTTTAAATATCCAATGCTTTAAATATGAGGGATGAATCACCTTTTACAATTACATTTTCAAAGCCTTCCTTGATATAAATACTCAAACCCTCATATAAAGCGCTTGCATCTCTGCCTGAAATTGGGAAAGAATTTGATTTGAATAGGCCATTATCATCTTGACATCAGCTCTAGTGAGAATGGAATCAAATGTTGGAAGAGATGAAGGATTAGATGACAGTGACATGACCACTTCCATAAAGTGGAGGATAAATGACTTGACCGAGAAATCAAAAGGTTGTTTTTCTATTTCCTTTACCCTTGGGCTTGGACCCAAGAGAGCCCGCACATGCTGGAAGACAGCCGACTCACGTGGAAAAGGAGCCCGTGGGAAGAAGCGCAATACTCAAAGTTCGAACTCTGGATAGCCAGGTGCAAAATAAGGTTGCTAACCAACTGAGTAATTGCACGTTCTCAAAGAATGTATTTGGTTGCACTTTGTAATAGTGGTTAGTAGCAAAACCCCGTGGATGACCACGAAACCACCAAATGCACAGACTGATATTAATTATTTTTAATAAATTTATTAATTAGTAAACTTGTGAGTCCTTTTTTTGTTGCTAATTTGATCTTTATGATTTTTTCCAAATGTTTTATTCTTTAGTTGAGGAATGAATTGATTAAGAAAGATCAAATGATCATAGACCTAACAAATTGACCTAATATATTTAAGTGGGACCAAGATGAATGGGGTTCATCATCCCTATTCTAACCGTTCATAAAATCATATGATGCGGGCTGGGACCCATTAATTGACTGATAAAGAACAAATGATCAAATGATCATAGACCTCTCAAATTGACCAAACCTAACATATTTAAGTGGGACCCCCAAGATGAATGGGGTCCACCAACTATATTCTAACCGTTCATAAAACCATATTATGCGGGATGGGACCCATGAATTGATTAAGAAAGATCAAATGATCGTAGACCTAACAAATTGACCTAATGTATTTAAGTGGGACCCAGATGAATGGGGTCCACCATCTTTATTCTAACCGTCCATAAAATCAAATGATGCGGGCCGGGACCCATTAATTGATTGATAAAGATCAAATGATCATAGACCTCTCAAATTGACCAAATCTAACCTATTTAAGTGGGACCCCCAAGATGAATGGGGTCCACCATTTATATTCTAACCGTCCATAAAACCATATGATGCGGGCTGGGACCCATGAATTGCTTGATAATGATCAAAGTATTAAATGATCATACACCTCACAAATTGACCAAACATAACCTATTTAAGTGGAACCCCCCCAGATGAATGGGGTCCACCATCTTTATTCTAACCGTCCATAAAACCATATTATGAGGGATGGGACCCATGAATTGATTTAAAAAGATCAAAGGATCAAATGATTGTAGACCTAACAAATTGACCAAATATTTTTAAGTGGGACCCAGATAAATGGGGTCCACCATCTCTATTCTAATCGCCCATAAAATCATATGATGCGGGCTGGGACCCATGAATTGATTGATAAATTAAAGTTCAAATGATCATAGACCTCATAAAATGAACAAACCTAATTTATTTAAGTGGGACCCCAAAGATGAATGGAGTCCACCATCTATATTCTAACCGTTCATAAAACCATATGATGCGGGCTGGGACCCATTAATTGCTTGATAAAGGTCAAAGGATCAAATGATCATAGACCTCACAAATTGACCAAACCTAACCTATTTAAGTAGAACCCTCCCAAATGAATGGGGTCCACCATCTCTATTCTAACCGTCTATAAAATCATATTATGCGGGATGGGACCCATGAATTGATTAAGAAAGATCAAATGATCATAGTCCATCCATGAAACAATATGATGCGGGATGGACCCATGAATTGGTTGATAAAGATCCATGAATTGGTTGATAAAGATCAAAGGATCAAATGATCATAGACCTCACAAATTGACCAAATATAACCTATTTAAGTGGAACCCCGAAGATGAATGGGGTCCACCATCTCTATTCTAACCATCCATAAAATCATATTATGCGGGATGGGACCCATGAATTAATTTAAAAAGATCAAAGGATCAAATGATCGTAGACCTAAAAAATTGTCCAAATAGTTTTAAGTGGGACCCAGATGAATGGGTCCACCATCTTTATTCTAACCGTCCATAAAATCAAATGATGCGGGCCGGGTCCCATGAATTGATTGATAAAGATCAAATGATCAAATGATCACAGACCTCTAAAATTGACCAAACCTAACCTATTTAAGTGGGACCCCCAAGATGAATGGGGTCCACCATCTATATTCTAATCGTCCATGAAAAAATCTGATGCGGGCTGGTACCCATGAATTGCTTGATAATGATCAAAGTATTAAATGATCGTAGACCTCACAAATTGACCAAACATAACCTATTTAAGTGGAACCCCCCAAATGAATGGGGTCCACCATCTTTATTCTAACCGTCCATAAAACCATATTATGAGGGATGGGACCCATGAATTGATTTAAAAAGATCAAAGGATCAAATGATCGTAGACCTAACAAATTGACCAAATATTTTTAAGTGGGACCAAGATAAATGGGGTCCACCATCTCTATTCTAACCGTCCATAAAATCATATGATGCGGGCCGAGACCCATGAATTGATTGATAAAGTTCAAATGATCATAGACCTCATAGAATGAACAAACCTAATTTATTTAAGTGGGACCCCAAAGATGAATGGAGTCCACCATCTATATTCTAACCGTTCATAAAAGCATATGATGCGGGCTGGGACCCATGAATTGCTTGATAAAGGTCAAAGGATCAAATGATCATAGACCTCACAAATTGACCAAACCTAACCTATTTAAGTGGAAACCCCCCCCCCCCCCCCCAAATGAATGAGGTTCACCATCTCTATTCTAACCGTCTATAAAATTATATTATGCGGGATGGGTCCCATGAATTGATTAAGAAAGATCAAATGATCAAATGATCATAGACCTAACAAATTGACCAAATATTTTTAAGTGGAACCCAGATGAATGGGGTCCACCATCTTTATTCTAACCGTCCATAAAATCAAATGATGCGGGCCGGGACCCATGAATTGATTTAAACAGATCAAATGATCAAATGATCGTAGACCTAACAAATTGACCAAATATTTTTAAGTGGGACCCAGATGAATGGGGTCCACCATCTTTAATCTAACCGTCTATAAAATTAAATGATGCGGGCCGGGACCAATGAATTGATTGATAAAGATCAAATGACCAAATGATCATAGACCTCTCAAATTGACCAAACCTAACCTATTTAAGTGGGACCCCCAAGATGAATGGGGTCCACCATCTATATTATAACCATCCATGAAACAATATGATGCGGGATGGACCCATGAATTGCTTGATAAAGATCAAAGGATCATAGACCTCACAAATTGACCAAACATAACCTATTTAAGTGGAACCCCCCAGATGAATGGGGTCTACCATCTCTATTCTAACCATCCATAAAACCATATTATGCGGGATGGGACCCATGAATTGATTTAAAAAGACCTAAAAAATTGACCAAATATTTTTAAGTGGGACTCTAATTATGGAGAGGTTTTAGGATAATTATGGTTGGTAATAGGGATCTCATTGAGAGATTTTAGAATAGTTATTATTGGTAATAGGGATATCATTGAGAGATTTTAGGATAATTCAAATTCTATTCAAGCAATTTCTATTTTCTAGAATACCATTGTAGGCTGGCTACTGCCACGTGTCCTTTTCGAAGACATGCCACGTGTCCTCCTCTAGGAAGTCTCATGAAGTGTATACATCCCTTTACATGTGCACTTGAAATGCCATTTTAAAGTTTGCCAGAGCCCCCATTAAACACATAGAGTACTGTGAAAGCTTCCAAGTTTTCATGCTATACACAAACGTTCGCAGTGGGGCGGGCTGGAGCGGGCCGGCGTGCCTCCTTTTTTTTTTTTTTGATAGAGTTATAGGCGGGCCAGTTTAAAGATTGGGTCGGGTAGGGTTGGCCCGACCTGTGTAATTTGTATATACTTTTGAAAATAAATGAAATGTGTCTGAGTGAACTCGATCTCACAACCATTAAGATGTGAAAGATAAACATAACCACTAGACCAACTAACTTTTGTATACTAATATTTATTCAAAAAAAATTAAAACTAGTTAGATGAGGATGAGAACCTAACCACGAATATTAAACTACTAGTTAGATTAGGATGAGAACCTAACCACTTTAGATGATGATGAAAAGCTAACACCTTTTTTATCCAACTTCTCACTCTTTCATTCAAACGACCTGATCAAATATAAAAATATCATATCATGTCATTTTTTTTACTCATTTTTCAGCCAAATTGAAATGCCATGGTTATGGATATTTCAATTGAGATGGCAAACTCAATTTCTATTTTTTTGGCTTAATTATCATGCATTAAACGAGAACTTAGCACGGTTAAATATTTCTACCTTTATCAACAATCATTTTAAGTCTTCCAAATGACCCACCATGAAACCACAACCTTGGACTTCATTTTATTTAGATTTGCATCAATTTCTTTATTTTTTAGTTATGGGTTTTTAGTCTTAGTCAATAATTCTCATTATCTTTATTATGGTTACATTATTTTTAATTCTTTTTCCTAGTGTTCATATCAATGTAAATATATGGCTTCATGTGATGTGATCGAGAGTGGAGTTATAGGTACATGTAACGAAATTATATTGAACTTAAATGACTGAATTACAAACATATTCCCGTGTTTAATTGTGAGCTTTCCAACCTATAAAGAATCTCAACTTCTCAAATGCTTAAGGGTTTTTGAACATAGATGAATCCAGGTAAGGAATTTCATTTGAGATTCTCAAATATCTCTCAAGACAACAAAATTAGTGAAGGCAAGGGGGCAAATTTAGTGAAGGTAAGTGTGTCACACCAAAACACTCCCCTTATTACTTCTCCCCAAAAACACATTGCCCCTCATTATTAGTGTGACAAATTTATACTAAAGTCCTACCTTACCAAGTTATGTAAGTGTTTTTTTATTAGAAAATGCTTAAGGTTGTCGGTTGGCTGGAAATTAAATTTTATAAATTAAAAAATATATAAAAAAATATTTTTTTTGGCGGGCCAGGCGGGCTATGCCTAGCGGGTAGTGCCAGGCGGGCCTAGCGGGCCACCGGAGTCAGCCCGTTTGCCAGGCGGGCCGTGCCAAACGGGCCAGCGGGCCAGCAAGGCTCGGCCCAGCACAACCCGTTGACTAGCGGGCCGGGCCGTGCTGGGCCGGGCCGACACGGCCCATTTGACATCTCTAGATCCAATCAATGATTTTGAAATTTTAGAAATAAAGCCAAATAGCTTGTTGTTGTCATTTCCTCGCTGGACCGTTCTTTCCTGCCTGCAGTACCATCCACAAGAAAACCATCACCAACCTCCATGGTGGAACTAAAAAAAAATTTATAAAATACTTAGAAAGGTAAATATGAAAATCTTCGAAACCATACAATGGAATACGCTAACTGTTGAGATAATTTAGGCTGTTGAGATAATTTAGGCAAATATTGATTGATTGTGATTGAGGAAGTTTAGGAGTCATTCCTAAACTTAGAGTTTTTGTCTAATTAGTCTTCTAATTGTAATATATATATATCGCTGGATTAATGAGAATGGGCAGAGGATTAAGCCTTTACATCAATCTTTCCATGGTATCAGAGCCATCATTTGAGATGCAGGCCTCTCCGCCATTGCCGACTCTGGATACAGAGCTCCAGTGACATACGATTTAACATCCTTCAATATATCAGCATTCGGATTCTGATGTTGCATCTGAGCCATCATTTGAGATGCAGGCCCATGCTGCAACAGTTGATTTGATATCATAGACTCTGGTTTTGAGACATTAAAGCTCTCACCGGGATCCGGATTCGGAAAAGCGAGGCTTAGACTGAGAAAAGTCTGTAGATCCTCGGAGTTGGAAGACTGAGACAAGTCTGTAGATCCTCGGAGTCGGAAGAAGAAGATACCTCTGGTGCAGAGCTGCAACGCACCACGAGCATCTAAACCTATGGCTGGTGACGATGAACAGCCGCCACCGCCACCTCTCAAAATCGAACCAAATTCCCCTTCCAAGATCACCTTGGCGATTTCATCACTCCAACCCGACTTCATGGAGACAATTATGATGATTGGGCAGCAGATATACAAACAGCATTGGAAGCACGACGCAAGTTCGAGTTCTTGAACGGTACCATCACCGAACCGGTTCCTCCATGTACTCAATCGGATTGGACTGCCATTAACGCCATGTTAATATCGTGGATTACGAACACCATCGCTCCCGAGGTAAAGTGCAATCTCGCCAAATATAGAGATGCAAAACGTCTTTGGGATACTCTTAAATCACGATATGCGGTTGTTAATGGTCCTAGAATTCAACAACTGAAATCTTCAATTGCTAAATGTGAACAAACACAATCTATGACTGTTTCTGTGTACTTCGGAAAATTATCTGCTTTATGGGAAGAACTTCATAATCATGAGCCTATTATTGATTGTTCCTGTTGTTCTTCTTGTTCGGCGGGTCGTAAGCATGAAGAGAGACGTGAGAATACAATGCTACATGAGTTTTTAATGGGTCTTTATTCTGAATATTATGCGCAAGTTCGTACCAATATTCTGTCCCATGATCCATTGCCGTCTCTTGATCGAGCTTACCAGTTGGTAATTCAAGACGAACGTGTCCGTCTTGCTAAATCAGCTACTGCAGAGCAGCCACCTGATGCTATGGCATTTGCTTTACGTTCCGGTGGCGGAAGGGGGCGAGGCAAGGTGGCAAAGCCAGACAGGTCTCACCTTGTTTGTACTCACTGCAGGCAGAATGGTGATGAGGCCTCTCATTGTTTTGAACTAATTGGCTACCCTGAGTGGTGGCCAGACCAAGCAAAGATTGATGGAGGAGGTGTTGGCCGTAGCAGACCTCCTGGTCGTGGGCGCGGGAACGCTCGAGCCAATGCAGTTGCTGCCAAGGTAGGGGCTGCTGGTTCTCTTGTTGCTGTCGGGCCTGCTGGCAGTGCTGGACACTCTGGCTCTTCACAACTCTTCTCGGCAGAGCAGTGGTAGGTCATTGCTGGGCTTTTTGGTAATACAAAAATCCCTGATGATCGTTTAAACGGTAAGTTCGATGATAAATTATGGATCATTGATACAGGGGCAACGCACCATGTTACCGGTGATGCTACATGGTTGTTTGATACTCAGGAGATTTTTTATTGTCCAGTGGGTCTTCCCAATGGTGAAACAGTCGATGCAACGCAAGAGGGTTCAGTTCGTTTGTCGGACAAAATTACTCTTAAACACATTCTTTATGTGCCACAATTGAGTTGCAATTTAATTTCGGTTTCACAATTAAATGATGATATGCAGTGCATTGTCCAATTTCACTCTTATATGTGTGCTATACAGGACCAAACGAGGGAGCTGATTGGAACGGGTGTTAGGCGGGATGGACCTTACTACTTCGGAGAAGCTAATTCGGTGCAACATGTTTCGGTGAATGGGGCAGCATCTACAATGGAATTGTGGCACAAACGAATGGGACATCCTTCTGAAAAAGTAGTGAAGTTACTTCCTCCTGTTAGAAATTCTAAGAGTAGTTTGAATAAGGCTTGTGAAGTCTGTTTCCGTGCTAAACATCCTAGAGATAAATTTCCTCTAAGTGACAATAAGGCAACTAGAATTTTTGAGAAAATACATTGTGATTTGTGGGGTTCTTACAAACATTCTTCCTCTTGTGGAGCTCGTTATTTTTTGACTTTGGTGGATGATTTTTCCCGCGCTGTGTGGGTTTATCTACTAGTTGATAAAACTGAGGTTTTTCGAATGTTTATGTCTTTTATTGCAATGATTGAAAGACAATTCTCTCAAAAAATAAAGGTTGTTCAAAGTGATAACGGCACTGAATTTAATTGCTCACGTGATTATTTCGCTGCAACTGGTATTTTGTTCCAAACTTCATGTGTGGGAACTCCGCAACAAAATGGGAGGGTTGAGAGGAAACACAAACATATTCTGCAAGTAGGGAGGGCTTTGAGGTTTCAAGCCAATTTGCCAATTTATTTTTGGGGAGAGGGTGTTCTTGCTGCTGCTCATTTAATAAATCGTACTCCGTCTCCTTTATTAAATAATAAAACTCCCTAAGAAATTCTTTTTTGTAATCCTCCTTCCTATAATGCCATTCGTACTTTTGGTTGCCTTTGCTTTGCTCATAATCAAAAGACAAAGGGAGATAAATTTGCCAGTCGAAGTAGAAAATGTGTTTTTTTGGGATATCCTTTTGGAAAGAAGGGATGGAAACTCTTTGATCTTGATACAAAGGAATTATTTGTTTCTCGCGATGTGAAATTTTTTGAAGATGTGTTTCCATTTATTGATACGGATGCAACGAATATTGTACCTAAAAATATTGTGCCCATACATGATGAAGTGCATTCTGATTTTGATGATCATGTAATTGAAGAAATTGAGCCACAACAGTCTGCAACCCATACCACACCACAACAAGCCCAAACAGATTCACCCTTGCTCCTTCCTCCTAATGACCCATCCGTGCAGGCCCACCCCCTTGATGAGCAAACCGCAGCGGCCCACCAGGCTGATCTCTTACCACTGCCTCTCTCTCCGAGCCCAAATACCGAGGCCCCCATGCAGCAGCCTAGTAACACTGCCTCAACACAACATACTACTTCGTCTGGGCCTCTTGAGCAGTTCGATGAGCCCACTAAAATGGGCCGTGGAATGAGGGATAAATTGCCATCTGTTTTGTTACGAGATTTTGTGACTCATACAGTCGTCGCTGGAAGTCCATCTCCCTCCACTTCGTTTCCACAGCATTCCTCAGGTCATCCTTATCCTATAGCACATTATATACATTGTGGCAATTTTTCTGTGCATTATCGAAAATTTCTTGTAGCTATTACTTCTGGTAAGGAGCCCCGGTCTTATAAGGAGGCCATGAAGGATGTTGGTTGGAAAGAATCTATGCAGGAGGAGATACGAGCATTGGAAGATAATGGTACTTGGACATTGGAAGTTCTTCCTCCCGGAAAACGTGCCTTGGGCAGTCAATGGGTTTACAGGATTAAATATTTTTCCAATGGGGATATTGAACGCCTTAAATCCAGATTAGTTGTTTTTGGAAATCATCAGGAAGCTGGCATTGATTACACGGAAACTTTTGCTCCTGTTGCAAAAATGACTACTGTTCGGGCTTTTCTTGCTATTGCAGCAACCAAAAATTGGGAACTTCATCAGATGGATGTTCACAATGCTTTCTTGCATGGGGATCTTGACGAGGAGGTATGCATGAAACTTCCTCCAGGTTTTGAGTGTTCCAATCCCAATATGGTGTGTCGTCTGCGCAAGTCTTTGTATGGGTTAAAACAGGCCCCGAGGTGTTGGTTTGCTAAGCTAGCCACAGCTTTGAAAGGGTATGGTTTCTTACAATCTTACTCTGATTATTCTTTATTCACCTACACTAGAGGAGGTGTGCAGCTCAATGTGCTCGTGTATGTTGATGATCTTATTATCTCTGGGACTGATTCCGCTGCTATACGGGTTTTTAAAGCCTATCTCAGTGATTGTTTTAAAATGAAAGATCTTGGCTCTTTGAAATATTTTCTTGGCATTGAGGTAGCTCGTAGTTCTTCTGGTTTGTTCTTATGCCAACGAAAATATACACTCGATATTATTTCTGAAGCAGGTCTATTGGGAGCAAAGCCATCTGGCTTTCCCATTGAGCAGAACCATAAACTCGGTCTTGCAAATGGCGAGTTGATATCCGATCCGGAAGCCTATCGTTGTCTTGTGGGTCGCCTAATTTACTTGGCGGTTACACGCCCGGATCTTGCTTACTCGGTGCATATCTTATCCCAGTTCATGCAGGGGCCTCGTGTTGAGCATTGGGAGGCGGCCTTGAGAGTTGTTCGTTACTTAAAAGGCACACCAGGTCAAGGCATTCTCTTACTAGCAGATACTGATTTGTCTTTGCAGGGTTGGTGTGATTCTGATTGGGCGGCATGCCCCATCACTCGCAGGTCTTTGACAGGATGGCTCATTTTTCTAGGTCATTCACCTATTTCATGGAAGACAAAGAAGCAACATACAATTTCGCGCTCTTCTGCGGAGGCGGAATACCGATCCATGGCTGCCATTACTTGTGAGCTTAAGTGGTTAAAAGGACTGTTATTGAGCTTGGATGTTCATCATCCAAAGGCAATTAAACTTTTTTGTGACAGTCAATCTGCTCTTCACATTGCTAAAAATCCGGTTTTTCATGAACGAACGAAGCACATAGAGGTGGATTGTCATTTTGTTCGTGATGCAATAACGGATGGTTTGATTGCTCCGTCGTATGTTCCTACATCCGAAAAATTGGCCGATATTTTTACAAAGGCTCTCGGCAAGAAACAGTTTGATTATCTTCTTCACATGTTGGGCATTTTGGATCCTCATGCTCCAACTTAAGGGGGGGTGTTGAGATAATTTAGGCTGTTGAGATAATTTAGGCAAATATTGATTGATTGTGATTGAGGAAGTTTAGGAGTCATTCCTAAACTTAGAGTTTTTGTCTAATTAGTCTTCTAATTGTAATATATATATATCGCTGGAATAATGAGAATGGGCAGAGGATTAAGCCTTTACATCAATCTTTCCACTAACCTATGTTGGATTATTAGTAGTTTAGATTGTGTCCTTGTTGTTTTGTGGCGTGTGAAGAAAGAGTGTGAGTGTGGTGAAGGTTTAAAAGATTGTCCAAGTGTTTTGATATTAGGAAAGGGGAGTGCTATTGGCACCGTAAATTTTTCTCTCCCTACCGCACTAGAAGACAAAAAACTATTTTTTCCTAAACTACCCCTCCCCTCCTCCCTCCTCCTCCCTCCCTCCTCTTCTCTTCCTCTCCCACCCTCCACCCTCTTCTCTCATCCCCCCCGTCTCCGGTGGGGAGGGAGCCCCGGCCAGCAGCCCGCGGCGGGAGACCGGCCAGCTACCTCTCCCTCTTTCTTCCTCCCTCCCTCCCTTTCCATTTTCTTTCCCTCTTCTCCCTCCCTCCCTCCCGCTCCTTCCCTCTCCTTCCCTACCCCACTCCCCCTCCCCCTGCCACTCTCACTCGCCGGCGGGGTGGGGGGGGGGGGGATCGGGCTGCTGCAGGAGGGCGAAGGGAAAGAAAATGGAAGGGGAGGGAGGAAAAAAGAGGGAGAGGGGGAGGGAGACCGGCCGGGGCTCCGCCGCGGGCTGCTGGCTGGGTCTCCCTCCCCGCCGGAGACTTGGGGGGGGGGGGATGAGGGAAGAGGGTGGAGGGTGGGAGAGGAAGGGAGGAGGAGGGGGAGGGATAGTTTAGGAAAACCCATTTAAAATTTTTTTTTTCAGTGGGAAGAGAGATTTTCATGGTGCCAATAGAGCCCCCGATAAGGAAATCTCTTGTCATCTTAAAGTTTGAATTATATAAATGTGTTTTGTTCTCCTGATTCAGAGCAGAGGCTCTATACAGCCATTTGGCTATGCAACACCACATACACAAAAGCGCACACACTCCAGACCTTTATATTTCTACAAACAAGATCATATATTTTATACAACGTCTTGCTTTTTACAGTTGAGTACATTAGATCTTCACTCCCTTTCAACTTTGATCTTCTTCTCTTCTTCAAACCCTAACTCAAGATAGATGTAAACAATCCTCTTTTTCACTATTTTCAATTTTCTCACAAAACCCTTTTAAAAAGTACCTATTTGACTCCTTGTTACATGGGTAATTTGCTTTCCAAGTAACCCCACACCACTCATATAACTAATGGACCATCTCTTTTGTGATATAAAGCCCAGTTAAGTGCCTTTTGGACCCCCCAACTCAAGAGGAGTATAAAGATCGAACCATAGTTACCTAGCTAGTTCGTTCAAGAGGCCTTCGAACTGCAAATAGTTCATTTCGAATAACTCACAGTTCAATTCGTGAAGTACTAATAGCGAACTAATTTCACGTAGTTCTCTAGTGAATCATATAATTATATTGCGGTGCTTACCTAAAAATACAAACCACTCAAAAGCATTATACCCTAATGTATTAATGCTGATCCAAACCTAACTCCGATCAAAGTTGGCCCCACATGAAGATTGATCAACAGTAAAACATGAAAGTTTACTTTGATTTTTATCATAACTATATTTTACATATAGTCAATCAATTGTGACCCAAACTATAATTGAAGTAGACTTTTGCCTATAGGATAAATGAATATAACAGTTATTTTCAGTGACTTAGTTTTTAGACAAGCACCTTGAGTAATTGACTTACAAAACGGGTACACATGAATTAATTCATCGAATTTGTAGAACTCAAACTTCAAATTAGTCGAATTGAGAAGCGAATCAAATGAACCTTCTCCATCGAATTTTATGATCAAATTAAGTCTCAAATTACAAATTACGAACTCGAAATGCAAATTAGTCGAACTACGAATTAGGTAATTATGGATAGAACAAAGTTCTAATGAATCCTCCTTTACCTAAATTCTCATGCACTTTCTAATACAAAGGTAGAAACCCATTCCTCCAACCACTCTGTCTGCACATACCACTCAGCTACCATCGACGACTGTCCACTGTCAGAAAATGCCGTTAAGCAAGGTAAGTGCGGCCCTGGAACACTCTCTCTCTCCAATTTAAAAATGTTAAAAGTTGTAAATTCTTTCTCTATCCTTGGAATGACAAGTGTTTAATAAATTCCCAGTCAACATTCCAATCATTATGTTGGTCCCAGCAATCCATGGTTGGTCCTATAATTATTCCCCTAGCAGCAGAAACGATGCAGCCGCTTTGCTCACTTTTCCCTTTCAAAGTTTCAAGGGCTCGATGCACCATCCACGTTCGCTTTCACATTCTTTTTTTTTTTTAATGCTAAGGGGATTTCATTTAGAGAGAAGTAAATATATAGCAAGACATGATAAAGATCCTCCAAAGGAACATCTCCCATTCAACAATAGAAAAAAAAAAATGCTAAAAGTATCAAATTCAGACTAAAGGAAACAACTTTAAAATCGGCCATAAATAATTACAAAAGGAATGCCAAGTGTTTAATAAATTCCCATTCCACATCAAAATTATTAAGGTTGTTCCTACATATAATTCCATGTCAAGGACTCCTTGCATCATCCAACTTCGCTTTCATATTAATTTTCATTCGAACTTGGAAAGCAAACAAAGAACATCCAAAACAGTGGTTGGACTTATCCTTTCTTGCCACTAGCCAGAAAAAGAAAATGTTCCTGGCCCATGGCAATAGGAAAAAAAATGTCCATTTCCTTTTGCCTCTCTCTGATTATGAATAAGAAAAAAAAGGGAATCTTACTCTCCAGCGTGAGTAGAGAACAGTGATGGTCTTGCTACTTTTTTCTTTAAATATCATCCATAGAAGAAGATGGAGCAAGGCCTTATCCTCGGTTGTTCCCAATTCTCATCCACTTCCTGACTTCCTAATACAGATGAAGAAATATACTCCAATCACTCTCTCTGCTAAATGCATTTTGGTCTTCCTACTCATCAGCTACCAACAACACTTGTCTACTTCATCTGAAAATGCTGCAAGCAAGGTGAGGACACGAACTACTTCTGGGCTCTACTCTCGTTTTCCACTTGAGAAAATTCAATTCTAAACTTGAAAATGAGACGTGCCTAATAAATTCTCAGATGTATATTATCTATATGGGTGAAAGGCAGCACAGCGATCTGTCGCTTGTGGTAGACTCACACCATAACGTCCTTGCTACCGTGTTGGGAACCAGGTAAATTCGCTGAAATTTTAATTTGTACAAGTTCAAGATGCACTACGATGCCATCATCAAGTGGTCAAGGTCTGGGATATGGAAATAGCTTCTTCCTGGAGTGATAAAGAGTCAGTTCTCATGCCTAGTGTTCGGACCTAGATACATTGTCTTTTTCTGTATGTGCGTGTAGGTGCAGAAAATAATGACCCACAATAAGAGGGAGCCTTATAGGACTTATCCGAGAAGATGATGGTGTCTGGGACGTCTGGATGCCGTCCGGAAGCCTGAAAGAGAGTAGCAAACGGTCAGAGGACCCTGGCCTGAGCGGCGCAAGGCTCTCCGATGCCAAAGTCAGTGTGGGAACTGGAACAATGGAAGGAGAGGGAGAAGAGAGACAGAGTAAGGGCTCTGTGAGAGAGATTATGCGTACCTTGCATGGTGTATGGGGTTCTATTTATAGAGGTTTGGATCGTATCTCTCAGAGGATATTTTGGTGTGGGTCCATGATTTGACTGGGAAGTCATGATCAGCCCACAAAGTAATAAATGCAGTCTAATCCGGCCCACTCAGCATTTAATGCTAGTCGGGTCAGCCCACATTGCATTAAATGCGTGTCTTGTTGGGCCAGATTGTGTTGGGCGCCTTTGGCGGTTGGAGTACCAGCGGATCTGCCCTCGGGCCTTGCCCTGATGTGGCCTCAGCCGCTGGATGCTGCCATGTCAGCGATCTGATGAAGATAGCGGGCGGCTGGATGTCGTGTCTGTCCCACTAGCTCGTGACCCTATCCCTCCACGTGCCAGATGACGTGGGGGATGAGGGGCGCAAGTGAAGGTCCTTTCTTGCTTCGGCTACTATCCTGGCTTCTTCAGCCGAGGTAAAGTCTTCTACCGAGATGGCACTGGGGTGGCCCAGCCGAGGTGGACTCCTTGCCGAGATGACGCCCGAGGTGGGCCAATTTGGCACTTGTGGCCCGGAGATGCTTGATGTCGGCCAAGGCCTCTGTCCTGGTAGCCGAGGTGGGATTGGTGCCACGTAGATGGCACGCGGATGGCACGTGTGAATGCTTAACCCCATCTGATGGCTGCGATTAGCTTAATCCTGTAGCTCTGGAAATCTCCCCACACAATTGCCCCCTAGCTTCTGATCTCGCGTAGAACGTCAGTGTCGTGAGGTCGGGAGCTATGTGCCGGGTCTATCTGGAGGAGAAAGCCTCTTTCGGCTCTGACTCGCTGTCGCTTTGGATGCTCAAGGTAATAAATGGCGTCCCCTATTCAATGCTGAAGACAGGTCGACGGCTCCACGCGTCATCTCTTGGCTAGTTGTCTGTCTCCTCGAGGTCGTACGCGCCGTCTCGTCAGGGGCGCAATCAATTTTTGAAATGATTTGCGCGCCGTTTCGTCAGGGGCGTGATCAATTTTTGAAATGATTCGCGCGAAATCCCAGGGGGCGCCCCCTGGCGCGCCCAACTAGGGCTTCTGGAAAGGGGGCCTCTGCTATATATAGGGCAGTCGAGGTCTGCTTTACCCTTCGTTTGCGATTCTGAATCAGAGGCGAGCGTCAGAGGTGGGCAAGCTACTGTGAGGGAGCTTCATCTGAGGAGTGGTGCGCTGCTGAAGTTGAGTCTCTTTGCTGCCCAGCATCTTCGTTCTGCTTCCGTAAGTTCCTTCTGCCTTGCCTCTTCTTCTGCGGGTTCCTCTGTTTTTAGATTGGGATAGGAATGGGGATTTACAGCCACTGGTTAGAGGGCGAGGCAGCGATCGAGGGTTTCAGGTTGGCCTTTAGGATCCCTGCTGATGTCCAAGTCAGGGGTGCTGAACCCCTTGGCTACAATCCTCGCGATTTTTCGGGAGGCTGGATGCCTTTTCCGCTGGTGGCTGTGATAGAAGGCGGGGTCCGATTCCCCCTTCACCCCCTTCTCAGGAGGTGCCTTAGTCAGTGGCGTCTCTGCCCCTGCCAACTGCTGCCGAATGCCTTCAAGATCGTGATGGGCACGGTCAAGTTGAATGAGGTCCTGGGCACCGACTTCGGCGTCTTCGACCTTGAGGATGTCTACGACATATGCAAGTCCGGAGATTCTTATTATCTCCGGGCTAAGCCAGGCCGGGACGGCTTCGTCCGATACTTGGAGGATTCGAGCAAGTATGCCGGAGACGATCTTCTGTATGTCTCGGGGAACTGGGAGTTTGGGGAGGCGGACACCGATAGAGGCTACCAGGTCCCTCGCCACTTCGGTACCATTCCAAGTAAACACCCTTCGTTTCTTTTCTTTTTTTCATAAGTTTCTATTTGCTCTGCCGCGCTAATGCTTCTGATTGTTGCAGCTTTGAAGGAGAGAAAACGGGCTGCCAGATACATTTGGAAGAGGAACGATGCCTGGCTCCGTCTGGTGAAGCGATACAGCGGTCATGACGGCAGGGCGGCTTGGTCGCTGCTAGGGTATCAGCCGAAGTACCGCGGGTATTTGAGGGGCACCGTAGAGCCGATCCAGGGCGAAGGTGCCGGACTCGAGGTCAGTCAGGAGCAGGCCGTTCCGGAGGTCGCGGAGCCCTCGCGGGTGTCGTCTGACGTTAGGGCCACGTCTGGAACCCTAGCTTCCACGTCGGGATCGAGACTTCCCGAGGTCTCAGGAAGGGAATCGAGTCAACCTGCCCGATCTCCCTCGCCTGGCTCTGAGATGAGGCACACCAGGCGTTTGTCCTTTGAGGACCTCGAGGCTTTGGCGCTTGGAGTGGAAGACGCCCGAGCCCCCCAGGAGCCGGTAAATCCTCCGAGGCATCCGTCTCCGAGGGCCCGGGTGGTTTCTCCTGCAGAGGTGGCGGAGGTTCCCGCGCCCCTTAGCCCTGTTGATCCAGGGGTACGCCTGCCCCCGGCTGAGGTTGAGCAGGAGGAAACTCGGCCGCTGAAGGTGCCGAGGACCGACGCGGGTCCTAGCTCGGCTGCTGCCTCGTTGCCCCAGGGGCCGCCGTTATGGGAGCCGAGCTTCATGCTTGGGCCGGGGAGGCCGATGACGATGGAGGATTGCATTCTTCACAAGATCGATCTCCCGGTCCTCGAGGCCCTAGGGCGAGCCTGCGCCCTTCCCCGGGACATGGAGCGGCTGGACAAGTACAGCGATCAGAAGCTGATCCTGTCGATGTTGCAGTCCAACTTCGTGGTAATTCTTCATTTCCCTTCGTCAAACCAGCGATTTAGCGTCTGACGCTCTTTGGATCTTTAACTCGTACATCTTGTTTCTTTGACAGGCGGCACAGAAGTCCATGGCCGTTGCTGACAGGATCCGAAGGTACAGCGCGGACGTTGCCGAGCTGTCCGCGGAGAAGAACGGCCTGCAGGAATCCCTGGACGCTGTTAGCCAGAAGTTGGCTAGGGTGGAAGAGGAATATGCGGCGAAGCTCGAGCAGGCGAGGGAAGAAGCCGAGGCTGAGAGGGCTAGAGTGGCCGAGCTCGAGGTCTCCATCTCGAAGATGGGAGACGATTACGCGGCCCTGCTTCAAGCCGAGTCCAAGAGGGCGGACGAGGCCGAGGCAAAGCTTGAATCCGAGTCCAAGAGGGCGGATGAAGCCGAGGCGAAGCTCGAGTCCGAGTGCGATGCTGCATTCGAGGATGCCAAAGTGCAGGTCACCGCCCACTACAAGGAAAGGGTTCTTGTTGTGAGGGATAAGGCCTGGGCGAAAGGGTGGCTCGCCGGTCTGAAGGAGGTCGGGGTCTCGGAGGGCCACCCCTCCTTTCGGGAGCCTCCTCCGTACACGCTTCCGGTGCCGACCTCTGCCCGTCCATCCGGCGAAGCTTCTGACGCTGCAGCCCGTGCAACTGACCGGTCATGACCTCGGGACCTCGGGATATTCGCTTTCTTGCTTTATGCCCTGTAATTTTCTTCAATTTGTATTTGCTGATCACTGTAATGAGTGAGATCTTAATACAATTGAAAGTTTCTTCAAATACTCGCGCTTCTGTCTCTTTTAAGCCTGGTACTTTGATGCCTGAGTTCGGCAGAGTGCTCCTTGTGACGGAGCGTTAGGACTGAGTGTCGAGTAGTCTTCTTGGGTGCTAGCATCGATACTCCGTACCTTAGGTGATTTTCTTTGGTATTCGCGCCGATCCTCCGTATTTTAGGTGATCTTCATTGGTATTTGTGCTGATCTTCCGTATCTTGGGCGATCTTAAATAGCGATAGATATGATGGCGCGGCTGACGAGGGAATCGGACGGATGTCTCCACGTGGCGCCATAGGGATCGCTGGTCGACTGTCGCGCGTCCCCAGTAATGTGTGGGAGACTTCGCCCTCATAACTCCTTTTGGAGACTGAGCCTTCTCCTTCCTATAAATAGGGGTGGCAAGCTTGCCATGGGAGAAGAGAAGAACATAGCAGTAGGAATCATGTCCGGGAAGTGTCTGAAATCACATGATCCGGGAGGAAACTTGCGCCGTTGGACGGCCATCCCCGAGGGGGGAAGGCTGTCGTGGTCTGCGCGCTCTCTGAAGGAACTCCCCGTGGACTACGCGCTCTCTGAACGCGGGTTCATGGCCATCCGCCCTTGGCCAGACAGAGTGAGGATGCACTGCAGGGGGGCGGTGGCGCGTTCTCGTCCGACGCGGCCCTGTGCGCCCGTCGTATGGAAGGCGGGATGAGGCCCCGCTGGTCCGGGAGGTTTCTTCAAGCTTGGCTGGTCCCATCGGCCGCCGAGGGTGTTGCAGAGCCCAGCGAGGTCCAGGGTCGCTCAGAACCTCCAGGCGGCGATCCGGCGTCCTCGAGCTTTCTGCCTGAAGAGTTGGTGAAGATCAGAGTCTCCTAGCCTTTATCCATTTTCTGTTTTTAGAGGACTGTGATCCTCCTTTCTGTATTTTGCTTTCTGTTCTGTATTTCTTGCAATGAAGCAGTTTTCAATGGATAAGAAGGAATTCTCTGGTTACCCAAACTGTGTACAGTGCTTTTGAGTTCTTTTTCTCATTTCTTTGCACTGTTCCGGAATGCTTGGGTTTTTGTTTGAATGCTGGCACTGACCTCGCCCGAAAGGACTGGCTTTGGCTGAGACGAGCTGCATTGTGCCGACGTGGACCCATTTCGTTGGTCTCGGCTCGGCGACCGTGAGTTCGGCAATGGCCTTCTGAGGGGTGTATGAACCCGGACTTTAGGAAACGGCTGAGTGTAGGAACTGCAGGCCATTTCCAAGGCGTAGAGCCTCGATTGTGTCCAAGACACGGGGCTTTAGGAAAGGCTGAGTGTAGGAACTCTTCCATGCCGTTTCCAGGGCGTAGAGCCTGTGTGTCCAAGACACGGGGCTTTAGGAAAGGCTGAGTGTAGGAACTCTTCCATGCCGTTTCCAAGGCGTAGAGCCTGTGTGTCCAAGACACGGGGCTTTAGGAAAGGCTGAGTGTAGGAACTCTTCCATGCCGTTTCCAGGGCGTAGAGCCTGTGTGTCCAAGACACGGGGCTTTAGGAAAGGCTGAGTGTAGGAACTCTTCCATGCCGTTTCCAGGGCGTAGAGCCTGTGTGTCCAAGACACGGGGCTTTAGGAAAGGCTGAGTGTATGAACTCTTCCATGCCGTTTCCAGGGCGTAGAGCCTCGATTGTGTCCAAGACACGGGGCTTTAGGAAAGGCTGAGTGTAGGAACTCTTCCATGCCGTTTCCAGGGCGTAGAGCCTCGATTGTGTCCAAGACACGGGGCTTTAGGAAAGGCTGAGTGTAGGAACTCGAAGCCATTTCCAGGGCGTAGAGCCTGTGTTGCCGGAGTCGACCAGAGAGAGAGAGATTGATGACAAGGCAAGAGCTGCTTTTATTGATTCTGAAGTTCATTACATCTTTAGAAATAAAATTTCTTCAGGTGGGATGCATTCCACGGTCTCGGCAGTGGCTTGCCATCCAAGTCCTCGAGCTTGTAGGCCGACTTTCCTGCCAGTGAGACTACTCTGAACGGGCCATGCCAGTTCGGGGCAAGCTTCCCCTCGTTTGGTTCTCTGTCGGCTGGCAGGGTCTTCTTTAAAACGAGCTCTCCCGTGGTGAACCTTCTTTCCTTGACATTTTGATTGTATGCCCTGGCTAACCGCTGCTGATAGTCGGTTAGTCTCAGGGCTGCTGCTTCTCGTCGCTCGTCCGCCAGCTCCAGCTCCATTGCCAGGTTCGTCTCATTCCGGCCTTGGTCAACCAGCTCTGTCCTCAGGGTAGGAAGGCCGATTTCCAAGGGAATGACCGCCTCCATCCCGTAGGCAAGGGAGAAAGGCGTTGCCGAGGTGGACCTCCTTGGAGTTGTTCTGTATGCCCATAGCACGCTCGGAAGCTCCTCTGTCCATCTGCCCTTTGCCTTGTCCAGTCGCTTCTTCAGGCCGTCCAGGATCACTTTGTTGAAGATTTCTGCCTGGCCATTACTCTGTGGATATGCCGGGGTGGAGTAATGGTTTCTGATGCCGTGCTCTTGGCAGAAGTCTTTGAAGGATTTGGAATCGAACTGAGTCCCGTTGTCCGAAATCAGGGTCCGGGGGATACCGAACCTCGTAAGGATGTTTTTCCAAACGAAGTTCCTGGAGTCCCTGTCCGTGATGGAAGACAACGGTTCAGCCTCTACCCACTTTGTGAAGTAGTCCGTAGCCACTATCAGCCATCTCTTGTTCCCTGGAGCTCGGTGAAGAGGCCCCACAATGTCCAGGCCCCATTGAGCGAAGGGCCATGGGCTAGAGAGGGGACTCAGATCCTGTGCTGGCTGATGGAGGGAGTGGGAGAACTTCTGGCATTTCTCGCATTTCCTGGCGTAGACCTGGGCGTCCTTTTGCATGTAGGGCCACCAGTAACCCTGGCTGATTGCTCTGTAGGCCAATGACCGACCTCCAATATGGCTACCGCAGATTCCTTCATGGATCTCGTACAGGAAGTCGTCCACTTTGGTTGGGTGGACGCATTGGAGGTACGGACCTGTGAAGGACTTCCTGTAGAGTTTGCCTGCTGGAGAGAGCCAAAACCGAGCTGCCTTGAGCCTGATCTTGTGGGCTTCTGTCTTGTCCTCGGGGAGCTGGTCGTCCTTCAAGTAGGCGACGATTGGATCCATCCAGCTGGGGCCGAGGTCAGCACAGAGGACAAGCCGAGATGAATGGAGTTCTAGACTTGACCTTGATACTGACCCGACCTCGATGGTCCTCTTCTTTCCTGCTTCAACGGCGGAGGCCAGGTTTGCAAGCGCATCTGCGTGCGTGTTGGTATCTCGGGATATTTGCCTGACCTCGGCTTTCTGGCATTGGGAGAGTAGTTTTTTCGCGAGGGCTAAGTAGGCCGCCATCCTGTCGTCCCTAGCCTGGTAGTCCCCAGCGAGCTGGCTAGTTACCAGTTGAGAGTCGCTGAAGATCTCCAGATGCTGGGCTCCGAGGATTCGGGCGCTGTTCAACCCTGCAATCATTGCTTCGTACTCTGCCTCATTGTTCGTCGCTTTGAAGTCCAAGGTGAAGGCTTGCTCTATGACCAGTCCCTCTGGCGATTGGAGAACTACGCCGAGGCCAGCTCTCTTGGAGGTGGACGACCCGTCGACAAAGATCTTCCATGCCGAGGTGGGAGACTGCTGGACTTCTGTTTCTACTAGCTCTTGCCCTGTGCCCCCCAGTGCCGTGCCGAGCTGGGTCGGAGCCGGGTTGGGGGAGGCGAATTCGACAATGAAGTCTGCCAGGATCTGGGCTTTGATCGTAGTTCGGGGACGGTACTGAATGTCATACTGCCCCAGTTCGACTGCCCACTTTGATATGCGCCCTGAAAAGTCAGCTTTCTTGAACAATGAACGGAGTGGGTGCTCCGTGATTACCACAATAGTGTGGGATTGAAAATAATGGGAGAGCTTGCGGGAGGCGGTGACAAGAGCCAACGCAAGCTTCTCCAATAGGAGGTACCTGGTCTCGGCATCGAGCAGGGTCTTGCTCGTATAATAGATCGGCTTTTGAACTCCGTCGTCCTCCCTAATGAGGACGGAGCTCACTGCGTGATCCGAGACCGCAAGGTACAAATACAAAATCTCCCCCAAAGTTGGGGTGGAGAGTAAAGGTGGTGACATTAAATAAGTTTTGAGTGCGGCCAATGCCTGGTCGCACTCAGGGGTCCACTGGAACTTCAGATTTTTTCTAAGAAGCTGGAAGAAAGGCTTGCACTTATCTGATGATCGGCTGATGAATCGATTAAGTGCGGCGGCCATTCCTGTGAGCCTCTGAACTTCTTTCGTGGTGGAGGGACTCTGGATGCCCTGGATAGCAGTGATCTGGTCCGGATTGGCCTCTATCCCCCTCCGCGTCACCAAGCTGCCGAGGAACTTGCCAGAGGCTACGCCGAAGGCGCACTTGGAAGCGTTTAGCTTGAGCTTGTAGGCGCGAAGGATGCCGAAGACTTGGCCGAGATCCGCCAGATGGTCGCTGGAGCACACAGATTTGACGACCATGTCGTCGATATACACCTCTACCGTTCGGCCGAGCTGGGCCTGGAACATCTTGGTGACGAGGCGCTGATAGGTCGCCCCCGCGTTCTTCAGCCCGAAGGGCATCACCTTATAGCAGTAAGTGCCGCGGGGGGTGATGAACGATGTTTTTTCCTCGTCGGGCTCGTAGAGCGGGATCTGATGATAGCCTCGGTAGGCGTCAAGGAAGCTCATTCGGTCGTGACCGGCGGTGGCGTCAATCAGTTGGTCAATCTTCGGGAGGGGGAAACTGTCCTTAGGGCAAGCCCTGTTCAGGTCGGTGAAGTCCACGCACACCCTCCACTTCCCAGTTTTCTTCTTGACGACCACCGTGTTGGCCAGCCATACCGGGTACTGGACTTCCCGGATCGCCCCTGCTTTTAGCAGGTTGTCGACCTCTTCGACGACCGCATCTGTCTGCTGCAGCCCGGTCCTTCGGGCCCTCTGCACTACTGGCTTGTGGTCGGGGTCGACGTTGAGCTTGTGGCACATGACCTCAGGGTCGACCCCGGGCATTTCACTTGGGTTCCAAGCGAAGACGTCCACATTCTGCATCAAGAACCGGGAGAGCTCGGCCCTTTCTTCGTCCGACAGCTGGGTGCCGATCAGGAAGAACCGGTCTGGGTCTGCCGGGTCCAACCTGACCTCGGCCAGGTCCTCGATGCTCTTCTTCTCAGGGTCCCGGCCGATCTCATCGAGGCCTTTCTCGAACTCGGCCAGGTTGACGCGCTCTGGCTCCTTCACTGCTGGGACAGCGGCCAGCATGCACTGCCTGGCCTGCTGTTGGTCTCCCTTCACTGTGACTACTTCCATCTTGCCTTCCTCGTTCTCATGGACGAACTTCAGCTTTTGGTGGAGGGAAGATGGAACTGCCTCTAGCTTGTGGAGCCATGTTCTGCCCAGAATGACATTATAGGGAGAAGGAGCGTCCACAACCAGGAAGTCGGCCAGCACGGATGCTCCACCAACTTGGGTTTCCAAGGTGATCCGGCCCTTGGGATAGACGGGCGTGGCGGATAACCCTAGCAAGGGTGCCCGGACCTCCGTGAGGTCTGCTTCGGAGAGCTTCATCCTCTTGAAGCAGTCGTAGTAGAGGACCTCGGAGGAGCTGCCGGAGTCGACGAGGATCCTCTTTACGGTGAAGTCTCTCAGCTTCATGGTGAGGAGCAGGGGGTCGTTGTGAGGGACCTGGACTCCCTCTAGATCTCGATCCGAGAACGAGATGGCTGGTCTGTCGCGGCGGGCTTTCTTGGACGCCGGAGCGAGGTCGGCTTTCATTACTTCTTTCTCGTGCGAAGCCCGCCTGGCTTCGGCACGGGTTTGAGAGCTTCCCCAGGACGAGGAAGCGGGAGCCGAGGACGCCAGATGGATCACGTTGATGATCTTTTCTGAGTCCTCGCTGTCTGGAGCCGGGGCCGTGCTCTGGTGAACCCGGCCCTCGCTGCCGCCGGCATCACCTTCCTTGATGAACTCTGGGATGTGGCCCTCTTTGGCCAGCTTTTCCAGATACCACTGCAAAGTCCTGCATTCCTCGGTCTTGTGCCCGTTGCCCTTATGGAAGGAGCAGTAGAGCTTGCTCCGGGTGCCTTCGGTGGGTTCATTCTTCATAGGCGGAGGGTACTTGAAGAACGGCTTGGATCTGATCTTGGCCAGGATGCGGTAGATCGGCTCCTTGAAGATGACGTTGACGCTCTGACTGGCGCTGGAGGGAGGTCTGGGCTTCCAATTGCCCCCAGACCTAGACGACGAAGGCTTCGCCGAACTGGAGACCCAGGCCCGCTTGGGCTCCTGCTTCTGGGAGGGCCTCCCACCTCTCTGCCGAGGTTGGTCACTCTTCTGTTCGGGCTCCGGATGCCCGTCCTGATCCTTAGCTCGGATCTCGTCTTCCTCCCGGGCGATGAAGCGCTTCACCCGGGACATCAATTCCGACATGGACTCTGGGGTGTCCCCGGCCAAGTCCTTCCGCAAGTCGATGCCGGGGATCAGGGCATGCTGGAAGGCGTAGATGGCTATCGCCTCTCTCGCGCCCTCGATCTGGCTGTAGATCGCCCAGAATCGGTGGGTGAACTTGGCGAGGGTTTCGCCCTGCTTCATTCTCAGGGCGATGAGGTCCCCTTCCTTCTTGGGGACGACGGTGTAGGCTTGGAACTTCTTCAGGAAGGAGAGCTGGAGCTCCTTCCAACTGGAAACCGACTGCTCCGGGAGAGAGCAGAACCACTTCAGGGGGAGGTCACCCAAACTGGAGGAGAAGATTTTGCAGTTTAGGTGACCCTCGTTTCCCCAGATGGACATCTTCTGGGAGAAGTGTCGGAGGTGTGCAGATGGGTCGGACAGTCCGTCATAGGGGACGAACCGCGGGACGGAGAACTTCTTGGGCAATGGGGTGTGCTCGATCTGTTTTGTGAAGGGCGAGCCCCCGAGATCAGTGTGACCATAGAGCTGCTTCTGGTCCCGCATGTCCAAGTTGTGCTGGAGAGCCAATCTGACACGTTTGTCGAATCGCTCTTGCTCATCGTCCTTCTCTGGAGTCTGAGCTCTGGGCTTCCGCTTGGGATGGCTCGGGCTACGACGGCTATGAGTTCGGCCATCGCGGCTGTGGTGACTTCGGCTGTTGCTCGAGCCTTCGTCACGAATCTGGCTCCGTTTCTGGTCCAAATGATGTCTGAGTTCCTCACGAGGAGGCTGGGCTGCCCTGCTGGGAGCGTCCTTCTTTTTCCCTTGAGGCTCAGAGACCGGCCTCATGGAGGCAGCATGTGCCGCCCTTAGCTGTTGTTGGACCCGCTGGAGCTCTTGAACTAGCAGCTCCTGCTTCTGGAGAAGAGCGTCTTGTGCTGCGACGTCTCCTTCAGCTGCAACAGCTTTATCTTTGCGGGGACGTTCGTGTCGACGCTCGTCGCGCCTGAGTGGCACGGTTTCGTCCGCTGAGAGCGAGGCCTCGACTCCCTCCTGGAATGGGATCTCGACAAAGAGTTGGGAGCCCAGGCGACCCTCGCCTGCGGATGTGCCTTGGATCGTGCGGGAGCGTCCTTGAGGAGGGACGTCCGTTGGCGGTGGTGGCAGCTCGAGCACTGCTCTTGAGGATTCTACGCCCTTCTTAGCTTTCGGAGGCATGGCTTCTTAGAGGATGAGGTTAAGAAGGTTGGGAAGGTTTTGAGAGGTTGGGATATTACTTTCCCACAGACGGCGCCAATTGTAGGTGCAGAAAATAATGACCCACAATAAGAGGGAGCCTATAGGACTTATCCGAGAAGATGATGGTGTCTGGGACGTCTGGATGCCGTCCGGAAGCCTGAAAGAGAGTAGCAAACGGTCAGAGGACCCTGGCCTGAGCGGCGCAAGGCTCTCCGATGCCAAAGTCAGTGTGGGAACTGGAACAATGGAAGGAGAGGGAGAAGAGAGACAGAGTAAGGGCTCTGTGAGAGAGATTATGCGTACCTTGCATGGTGTATGGGGTTCTATTTATAGAGGTTTGGATCGTATCTCTCAGAGGATATTTTGGTGTGGGTCCATGATTTGACTGGGAAGTCATGATCAGCCCACAAAGTAATAAATGCAGTCTAATCCGGCCCACTCAGCATTTAATGCTAGTCGGGTCAGCCCACATTGCATTAAATGCGTGTCTTGTTGGGCCAGATTGTGTTGGGCGCCTTTGGCGGTTGGAGTACCAGCGGATCTGCCCTCGGGCCTTGCCCTGATGTGGCCTCAGCCGCTGGATGCTGCCATGTCAGCGATCTGATGAAGATAGCGGGCGGCTGGATGTCGTGTCTGTCCCACTAGCTCGTGACCCTATCCCTCCACGTGCCAGATGACGTGGGGGATGAGGGGCGCAAGTGAAGGTCCTTTCTTGCTTCGGCTACTATCCTGGCTTCTTCAGCCGAGGTAAAGTCTTCTACCGAGATGGCACTGGGGTGGCCCAGCCGAGGTGGACTCCTTGCCGAGATGACGCCCGAGGTGGGCCAATTCGGCACTTGTGGCCCGGAGATGCTTGATGTCGGCCAAGGCCTCTGTCCTGGTAGCCGAGGTGGGATTGGTGCCACGTAGATGGCACGCGGATGGCACGTGTGAATGCTTAACCCCATCTGATGGCTGTGATTAGCTTAATCCTGTAGCTCTGGAAATCTCCCCACACAGTGCGGATTCCCTTTTTACTTGTATGACTTTCTCTTAACGTGTGCGGGCTCTTTTCTCACATATGTGAGCGGTCTTTCGCTCTCTCTTTGGTTCTAGTTCCCTTGGCTGGTACCAAAAAAAAAAATTCTATGCTACAATTTTTACATTTGGCTTTGGAAATTGCAGCAAAGAATTGGCAGCTGATTCGATCATATATAATTACAAACATGGTTTCTCTGGATTTGCTGCGCGGTTGACGGATTCTCAAGCGAAGATTATGGCAGGTTTATCTCAAATAATCCTTGTACATAGAATCTAGCCACCTTCCATGCTTAGATCCTGTAGACAACAAGATCTCCTTTCTTGCTTGGGTGCTGTAAACCATATGTCATTTGCATTTTAGAACATATATAGTGAGTATTGGGCATTTTGGATGTTTGAATGAGTTGGCCTGAGCAGATTTGCTTCAAAATGGACCGAAACTATTATTGAGCTTGCCGTGTGTCCTTTATAACTGTTCTCTCTTTCCTTTTTTTTTTTCTGTTAGAAAAACCTGGGACCTTTACCACTCTTCTTGCTTTGCCGATATGAACAGAGTTAAAATCATCTATAATTAAAAATCATGCACCTTTAATTAAAATGCACCTCAATAGCCAAGTGATCTTTTGAGTACAAACATAAATCTTTACCAACTTTATAAGTAAAAAAAAAGGCATTTAGTGGCTTATGTGTGGTTGAATGGACAGAGAGGCATAAATTTTTATTTTATTTTTCTGTTTTGATTAGCGTTGTCCAGTTAAAACTGCTCTCAACAATTCAAAAAGTTGAAGAGGCCATTTGAAAAACATAATGGAGTGTTACAGGTTTGAGCGAGCCCCGAATCACCTCAGGGGTCTTGGAAAATAATTTCAATGAAGATGGCTTTACCTTTGGGGTTTTTGTCCAAATTGTGAACGGACTTGGAACTAAATTGCTGAAAGGGGTACTAAAACCAGAGTTTGAACTTGAGCTTGTGTGACACATGTCAAGAGAAAGAGACCTTTAAGATACCCAAATCTATTTTAGAAATCTAAAACCTATCTATATACATATGCATTATCATTGATGAGATTGGTGTCTTCGAGTATGTGCTTCATACTATTAGCTAAGCAAAAGAGAACAAAAATTTGCGTATTGGAAGGCATTTGTGATCAGTAACAGCTAGCACTAGATGATAAATAAAGAAAGACATAATAGAGATGCATTAAACATTTCTATATGGCATGCACCCAACAATGGTGCCTGAGGAAAGTCTCCAATATGCATGTTGATAGCCCCTAAAGAGGAAAAGATATGCCAAATAGGACATGGACGAAAATAGTGACAAAGGAGCTGAAAAGGTGTAATCTATCTGAGGAGTTGACCAAGGATAGACTGAAGTAGGGAAACAAAATTTGTATAGATTGACCCAGTATAGTTGAGACTATGCTTTTATGATGATATGATGATGGTAATGATAACTCATGAATAACTCCTATTACCTAGAACTTAATTACATATGGCAAAAAATAGAAATAAGCAGTGTTATTGCAATTCACTACGTCAAAACACCCGAAATACCACAGTCATAGACTGTAGTTTTTTTAAAAAAAACCACTGTTGTAGCTGTCGTTTTTTGTGTCTCAATTTGGAGTGTAGTTTTTGAAAAACGACAGTCCTTATATGTGGTTTTTATTTTGAAAAGACCACAGTCAAGTGCTGTGGCAAAATTTATCTTCTAATACGACATTCATAGTCTGTTGTTTTTTTTTAAAGCTATTTTTTGGATAAAATCAAAACGATAGTCAATGACTGTGGTTTTTTTAATTTTTCCTAAAAAAAATAAAATATTTTAAATATTAAACTTGATTAATATCAATAACAATCCATTTAAACAACTCAAACAACCATATCTATCAACTATCTAAAACTCAAACATCCACTTATTAGCCACCCATACAATACCTGAATAACCATATTTCATTCATCAAAAGCACATGCATCCATATAATTAATATCCAAGTATCAACTAAAACCATGTCATAAAAATCCATCATCCAACATTAACTCAAACTTACACCCTCAAAACATTTACTTAAAAGTAAGAATAGAAAACAAATAAAGTATGGTCCTAATTATAGGCCAATCAAGTACATTTCATAGCATGACATCTCCTAACTTACGTTCCCCGTCGAACAAGTCAACACTCCCATCAACAATCTCATCTAACACAATCCTGTAGAAACCTGCCTCCGGTGACTCCGTACCCTTTAGTCTTCCATAAGCAATTATGTTTTTCTTTATCATGTGCTGCAACTTACACGAAGATGGGCCTCTTGTGTGTGATTGTTTGGTCCAAGTGTGCATAAGCACTCTGAGAACTTTGGCTCCCCTACACACATAATTAGGAACATATTAATTTTTATTTTATCCATGTAGACATTTCATTACGTTTACCTGAGAGGAGCTTCCACGTTCAGTAAAAGGCCGCATTTGTGTATTTGCTTGAGATAGGGATGCAAACATCTAATCCATCTCACACCTTAGATCCTAGACTCCACTTCTAGTCGTTTTTCCAAATTATCCACTTGAGCTTGTAGGATAACTTGCGATTCATGTTCCTTTCGTAATGCTTTCTTGTAAGGATCTAAATACTTGATGGAGGTCTTTGAAACTCCGTCACCCATGCCTTTTATGTGTCCACGATTATCACGATCAAGAATCTGTGTTAAAAAAATAAATGTCAATCCCCGTTCTAGATAGTATGTATTCATCACTATATTTGATGGTTAATAAAATCACCTAATACAAATATAATTACACCACATACCAAGGCTATGCATCATGATCTAAATCTTTATTTGCAATTGAAGGGTTGTCCTCATAAAAGCTAGCAACTCTTTCCTGTAAAAATTAAGATTTTTTTTTAAAAAAAGAGAGATATTAACTCACATGTAAATTAGAATTGGGGTTTGCATAGTACAAAAACTTCCATTCCTCAATGAGACTAGTATTTGAAATATTAATTAAAGAACATAAAAAAAATGATCAACAATATTCATCTAACAAGTCTATGCAATTTTCTGTACTGTTTGGGTATAGCAACATCAAATATTTTGGGCTGGGACATGCTTCATCCTACCCAAGACCCAAGTCCAAGGAAACTTGTGGGGCCCCTTGCATGCATAATCATTGTTCATGACTCATGGAGGATGGAAAAGGTCTATTTATGACCCAGAGGTAGTGAGCACAAAATCCTTGCCATCAGATCATCTTAACCTTCACTATTGTTGCCTTAAACTTGGGTTAGTAAGAGATTTTATGTTTTTCCAACTTCTCATGATGAATCCAACTAGTGCCAATTCATGGGTAGTCTGAGCAAGAGGGGTAGGATTGTTCACAGGTGGATCCCATAATCCAGGCCACTAATTGTATAACACCATCATCCTAATCAATATATTAACCACAATCTAACTAAATTAACAAACGGATGCAAATGCAAAACTACAAGTTCAAAATTAAGAAAGCCCTCAATCCACCAGAATAGGTGTGTGTGAGAAGCTCTGGATTGATCAAAGATATGGTTTTTTGTGGTACTCAACAGGAGTGTATTTGCTTTCTTTAAAGCAAACATGTTTCTATGGAGTTGTGTTAAGTTCAACGTCAACTTAATATGGATCGTGCTGGCATATCGTGGTTCATGAAATATTGCAAATTATTCAAAGGAGAAGTTTTACTTTAAGCTCCCTAATCCATACAGAGATCTAAAATGACTATAAATTAGAAGAAACTAGTTAACTACCAAACATTAGAAGCAAGTCTTTCCCTCTCCTACATTGGTCATAACATTATTTACATTAGACAATATCAGTGTGTTTCAGGACTCTAAAGTTTAACTGCAGTTAGCAGCCATCCTCCAGAAGCTCACTGATGAGTCTTTGAACTGAATAAAAAGTGATGGGGGATAAAAAGTGACACAAGCTCACTGCAGTTAGCAGCCATCCTACACAATGGTTAATGAACTGCAGTTAGCAGCCATTCAAGACAGCAATTGCAACAACCAATTAAAAGTGAGTTTCCAAAAAAATTAAATACTATTTTTTTAGCACTGCCATTCAATAGTTCCAATCACAATGAAGTGGGGATTGAAGGCAGAGGTAAAACCTAATCTAATCACTTCTTTTATCAAAAACAGTAAATTAAGAACTTCTTTAGGGTGTAGAGAACATTAACTCACCCGGCCAACATCAACCTAGATGTTTCTACAAAAAAAAAAAAAAAAAAAAAAAAAAAAAAAAAAAACTCACCAGCCAGACAGGCTAAATCCAGGCAAGAAAAAATAAATCACAGAATAGTAGAAAAAACAAATCACGAGCAAAACACAACCTTACCACTCTGAAAATTCGAGACTGTGCACGAGATTTCTGTTTGGGCAATTGTATTTAAAATTTCATCAACAATACTAATCACTTGATACCCTCTACATATCTGCTTTTTTAACATGACCAACATCAGTGCTAAAGATTTTTTCATACCTGATACTTTTCACGGTACCTCATTAGATGGCTTACTCCCTTCCAGCTGAGCAACATATCCAGGTCCATTCCGCAAGAGACAAGAAGAATAAGAACTTTCAACACATTTCTCACAACAGAAAAGAAAAGAAAAGAAAAGAAAATAAAAGGGGAAAACAGACAAAATAAAAATCTTATATTTCTTGTAGATTCGCTTGGTTACTATGTTCTTGGATTCATCATTAATACAATTTTTGAGACTTGAAACTCTTACGCCCACATGAGCTTAATGGGGATGCATTTAAAAAAAGATGGTTGCCTGCTCTTTCCTACATGCATTTGGACCCATATTAGGCGGGACTATAAAAAAAAATCTTTTTTCAAGTCATTTTGACCTTGATTATTAGAAAACAATTGAAGACATAGATTTGGAGAGGAAAGCCATTATCACCCTAAAAGGCACTTTTAAATTAATCCGAGGAGAAATGAGAAGACCCGGTCAAACTATATTTGTCACATGCTCTAGACAAATCCCATAGAATCCAAAGAACTATAGCTAAAAGAACAAGTCTATCAAGAATTCCATAAGGGAGAATCCAAAGCACTATATTTTAAAGAACCAAAGTCTATCAAGACTTCCATAAGGGAGAATCCAAAGCACTATAGTTAAACTAAAAGAACTCAAGTCTATCAAAGCAACTCATCTCTTATAATAACCAAATGAGACGAGCCATGTCTTGCTCAATTCTTGTCAGAATTGAAGAAACTTTAGAAGCCCAATATCCTGCAACCAAGATCAAGCAGCAAAAATAAACTAAGAGATCAAATCATGTTTTAGCATCAAACTTGTAAAATAAACATATCTCCATTCCATTTGCTTGCAGATCTGTGAAGTTCAAGTGGAAAAATATAACAGTCCAAACAATCAATGCAGGCTGAATGAAGGCAGAGATACCAATACAATGACTGTTGAAGCGACACAAAAAATAAACAAAAAAATAACAGTAATAAACTCATTTAAATCTAGGATTAGGATAAACATCAGGTCAGAAGGGGTCTGAGCTTGCAAGGACAGTTTTGGAGCCCAAAAGCCAACTTGGGTTGGTAGCCATGAATGAGGGGTTCTTCTCAGCTTGAGTTTGTGAGATGAAGTTTTGGGTTTTTTTTTCCATGTCAAATTTAAAAATTTTTGGTAGGATATTGTGTTTACTTTGTCTATCTTGTATTTTCTGTTTCTTGATTAGTTATATTATTCAGAATAGAAACAAGCAGTTGCATATGAAGTGAATTTGTGTGCTTGTTGTCATGCTCTCTGATCTATTTTTGTATTTATCAGTGGCTAATATGACAATATTGGAACCATTCATCTGCTCGGTCCAATTGTAAATGGCCATTTCATGCAGAAGAAACAAAAGGGTAAAAAATCACCTCGACCCCATAATTGAAGTTAAAACAAAACAAAATGAAAAACTACAGAGGAAACCTCAACTTACAAAGCCAATCTGGAAAATCTTCAAATCACTCTCTATGGAGATTTGCCCAGTCTCCATGAAATTCTCAAAGATCCGATCTTGAAGTTTAAAATCAAGAAGGAATTAAAGAGAGGGAAAAGGCTAGTTAAAATGCAGATCTGGAAGAATGCAGCTGCAATACAACACAAAAGCTAAAAGCTAAAGCCCTAGCTGCGAGATTCTCTAATTCCCAGATGTAGATTCCAAACAGAGTTCATAAACCCCAAAAGACGGCAATAAAAATTGTGATCTGGTAATTGGACAACTAGCATAGCTAGTTCTGTAGACGAAGAAACCAAAAAAAGAAGCTATAGAGAGAGAGATACTTACCTCTTTCAGATCCAGATGTAGATTGCGGTCGAGAGAAGAAGAAGAAAGAGGGTTTGTGCTAAGAAAGGTGGAGAAGAAAACTAGTAGTGGCGAAAAGAAGCGGTAGTTGAAATGTATATACGAGGAAATGGGTAGTAAAAACCAACCAATGAAAAGGGTTCTTACCTGAGTGATGGGTAGATGGTAATGGGCTATTACCAAAGAAAACCCCAAAAAAGAAGAAATCCTATGAAGATGGCTCCGCTAGGACTTTTAGTCATTGGATGGAGAGATGGGTTTGGAATGGAGTGGTGGGTTGGAACTTGCAGTTGTCGGATGATGAAGAGATTGAGAGATGGAGAGATGAAAAGTGGGGCTTGGATTTAGGGAAAACAAAGAAGAAGAAGGGAGGGTTCAATGATGAATAGATGGATTTGGGGGAAAATGAAGAAGAAGAAAGGAACGAAGAAATGGTGTTCGGTGATGGGGAGATTGGTTTTGGGGATTTTGTTGGTAGAGATGGTTCCATTGAGAGAGAAAAAGGGTAGAAACTAGAGAGTGGGAGGGAAAAGGGGAAAAAGGCGGGAGGGAAATAGGGGAGGGCGGGTCTCTCTTGGCTTTTTTCACACTAGATGAACGACACATATGGACTGTAGTTTTGGAAAAAAATGTCGCTAAAAATTCGACGGCTGACGGAAGAGGTATTTTGCACTTAGTTGTGTGGTTTTATCATCGTTTTGACGTAGTGATTGATGCAAAAGAATTTGGTACACCCAAGTAGCAGTCCACCCCTTTTTTTTTAAAAAGAAAAGCTAACTTGCTTTGGTAGGATAGATAAAATTAATTGAAGTTTGATAAGCAATTGAGTTGAAGTTTGATATATAAGCAATTGTGATCCATAATCCTCCATAGTGTGTTTGTAGCTTCTTGCTTAGTAAAATTTTCCTTTGCTAGAAACAGAAAAAAGGGAAGCAATGTGATATTTAGGTCATAGGTCATTGTTTCGATCTGGAAACAAAAAGGTAATTAGATGATTAACTAGAAGTTGATTTTAGGGATTTGTTGTTGAAACATTTTCATTTTGCAGAAATACCTGCATGGTAGATGTCATACCTAAAATGGTTCACAAGCTACACACCACCCGAAGTTGGGATTATCTTGGCCTCTCCTCTTCTCATGCAACTAATAATCCCTATCTCGAGAGCAACATGGGTGATGGAATTATCGTTGGAGTCATTGATAGCGGTATATCTCTCTCTCTCTCTCTCTCCCTCCCTCTCTCTCTCTTATTAACCTTGTTGCCTACCCAAATATTAACTCTCTCTTTTATTAACCTTGTTGCCTACCCAAATATTAATGAATTTTTGGGGCATAATGTATATTTCAAACAACCGTTGCCCGCATTCGTGCAGAAGCACGAAACCTGCAATCAAAGAATCATGCAACACAAGAGTGAGACGATGATTTTACGTGTTTCAGCAACACCGCCTACGTCCACAACAAGATAACAATAACTCACATATTGACTCTTTTCAGAGTCTGAAATTACAGATTACATGTATATATAATCCCCGCTTTTTTGTCGTAAGAAAGCCCTGGTACAATGACCAAATCTTGACCCCGAACCTGGGCATTGGCCAACCCAATGAACCACTTTGGTAAACCGGAATGCAAGACATATATAAACCCAACATTAACACATAAATCAAAATCATACTATTCACAAATTATATGTATATAAAAAAAAACACATCATATGGCTATTTCCAAAATAATTAACTTTTCGTATAAATTCATATGAAAAGTGTTAAAAATAAAACTGAATAAATGAAAATACCAAAAAAAAAGTTAGAAAGCCAACAAAATGGAATAAAAAATATAAATAATGAATCAAGCATACGTTCTTTAGCATCATTATGGGAATGTCGCATTCCCTCTCCCATTCTGCATATCTATAAAATCATTTCTCTCTCTATCTCCCTCTTCTCTTTACCTATATCTAGATTCTCTCTCACAAAATGGCCACCAAACCCGGTTTCTCACTTGAGAAATGACCTCAAAAGCCAATATTTAACATTTTTTTTCACTATGACTTAGCGATTTGGGATCTGAGTTCAACATGGACCTTAGAGCTCAAATTGAGTTGACCCATTTGGAAAACAAGCAGTTTTTTTTTTTTTTTTTTATAATTTTTACTTTCTGCTGAAAGGCAATTTTTTTCCTTTTGCCAATGGATCCAGAATTCAAAACTAAATATAATTGATGACCCGCCATGACGTGCTCCTTTTTTTTAAATTTTTTTCAAAGATGTGCTCCTATTTAGTGGTAAGTTTGGTAGCGGTGTTTTGGGATTCATTTATGTCTCTCTGTATGCATGAATAGGTGAGTGGGAATTTGTTCTTTTTCTCAGCTCGTGACAATTATTAATAACTTTATATAATTAGTTCAGGGATTATAATATACGTACACGTGTGTGCGTATGTGATGAACAGGTATCTGGCCAGAATCTAAAAGCTTCAGTGACCAAGGATTAGGACCAATCCCTTCCAGATGGAAAGGTGCATGCGTGGGTGGGGATCAATTCAATTCATCACACTGTAATAGGAAACTCATCGGAGCCCGTTGGCACAACAAAGGGGTAGAAGGTGAAATAAGCACCACAGTAGCCATGGAGTACTTCTCCCCTAGAGATGCAGTCGGACATGGTACCCACACTGCCTCCACAGCTGTTGGTTCCATGGTGCATGATGTTAGCTTCAAAGGGCTTGCGCTAGGGACTGCCAGAGGGGGTGCACCGCGAGCCCGATTAGCCGTGTACAAGGCCTGTTGGAATCTTCCTGGAAACGCTGGTGCTTGCACCAATGTTGACGTACTCAAAGCTGTGGATGAAGCTATACATGATGGTGTCGATGTGTTGTCTCTCTCAATTGGGGGACTGAGCCTACCTTATTTGGCTCCAACAGCCGACATTGGGTTGCTTCATGCTGTGGCCAAAGGGATTACTGTTGTTTGTTCAGCCGGAAACGACGGCCCGCGTCTACATACGGTAGACCATATTGTACCATGGATCATAACAGTTGCCGCTAGCACCATGGATCGATCTTTCCCCTCTCCTATCATGCTTGGGAACAATCGGACAATTATGGTAACTGATTCATTTTTGAAAGCTATATCCAACATTCATGCTTACGATAAATATAATCCCCTTACGAAAAAGGCACTAAGCAAAACAAAAGATGCAAAGATACAATGAGAGTAAACACAGGGCACAAAACAGGGTACTAAGCAAGGATGCTCTAGGCAGCTAGTTGTATGAATCAGCTTGCCTTTGCAAGTTGAGCATGAAAAAGATGGCATATATGATCACCGGGTTTCATTTCTTTCCTAAACTAGTCCCTATTGATCGATGATCAAAATCACAGGGTCTTGAACCTTGATCTCGACGGTTGATTTTGATGTTCATGCATGTGATGAGGGCAAGGGGAATGTTCCGAAATCTTGTCCTTTTAAAACATTCTGGGCATCTAAAAACATTGCTTTGTTTTTCTTGTAGGGTCAATCCACATTTACTGGACACAAGGAGACCGGATTCAGAGACTTGGGGTGTCCTGGGGATTTTACTGCTACTCCGACCTAGTGAGAGATTGTTATTTTCTTCTCCCTTTATAAAGTTTAGATAGATTTGAGTTGCTTGAGTGAGATTGTTTCATTTATTTTTCAAGTCAATTCTGAGTGGTTTTAGTTAGGTTGTATCATTTATTTTGGTGTCATGGTCTTTTTCTGTGCTAGGCCCTCACGTCCCCAAAAATACAACCAGGGGATAATGTGAAAAATAAAAATAAATTTTATTTTCTTGTATTTAATGCAACATAAGCTCCCAAATATGGACCCACAAAATCTCAAAACATGGTGAGTCATAATAAAATCTTTGCAGAAGCGTTAAATCAATTGGTATCAATATCCAAAACCAAACCAACACATAACCAACTAAATAGTTAAGGTTAAAGTTGCCAAAATAACCTTAATAAAACAACTAAATAAAATATATTTTGGAATTAAATAAACTAAAGAGTCTAAGATGTCGATATCTCATGCGCAGACTCAGACGGCTCCGTAGCCATCTCCGGCACTCCACTCAAGTTCATCAACTGACTTAAACATTTGAAACGTTTGACCATACTCTGTCTCCACGGCAGGGTAGAGATATGCACCAATAAATAAAATAAACAACAAACACGAAAGCATAATTTATAAATAAAATACAAGATCAATAAGAGTAATGATAGGCAATGATCAAAGAGAATTACACTGTGATAATGACGAAAAGAACGTATAATCTAAATCCATTCTACACAATAGAGAAATACAATAATCACACAGAAGCAATGTCATTGCTTTGGGTGGTCAGCCCTAACTATCTAAATCACGTCGGCGGTCATAAACCGATTGATACTCTGGAATACCGGTCAAACAGTTAATTACGGATATAAGTGTCCGCACACATGGTGATCAACCATCCAATTACAACTACAATCATTCGAATATGACCCAATCGATATATATATATATACACGGTAAAATTCAGGTGGGAACTAGTTCTCACATATTATATGAAATTTTTTTTGTGGGGTCCAATTGTAGGCCCCATTTGGGGATGGAATAGGTGGGATGAAAAGGTCTATGTGAGACCACTCCAAGTATCAAGTTTGACCTCGAACCCATGCCCCTAACCCCTTTATCTGTGGCTCACAAATTTAATGACTTTATATTCAAAAAAATATTCAACCCTTGATCCAACGGTTCAGTCCATTCGGATGTGTGCCAATCCTTGGTATTAGTGACTATCAGGGCGTTCTTTATTGGTTGCTAGGTTTGGATGAGTTACTAGTTGGGCCCCGTAAAAAATTTCTCATCTATTCTCACTACTTGAATATTTCCCATAGATATATAACATAGGAGAATAGGAAACCTAAGTTAAAGTGAAGGGCTGGGTCACAACAATATATAATCGAATACCAACAAATCATTCGAATAAACCTCCACAATATCTCAATCAATTGCCAATCCTAAGTCAAACATAAGGTCTTGTACCCAACATCCACATGAATGTCTGATAGATAAAAGATCTACGCATCCCTTCATAATCAATGGTGCGCATACCCATTATTTTTAAAGATGGGTTGAGATCAAATCCACTAGGATTTTCCCGATGTCATACCAGGCACTAATCCCCATGTTGGTAAGATACCGTGTGCCCAGATGGTATTTACTTAGGTCTAATGATTCAATCAATAGGATCCAAAAATATAATTTTAACACATAAAAAATCAAAGATACCATTCAAAATTAATTTGCAAATAATAATGATAAATAACAGTCTTAGTTTATAATTTTAGAAAACTTAGGGCCCATCTTAGTATATTTCCAAGAATATAAGTCATAGGATGCAATTAGGTTCATTAAAGACTAAGGGTCTTTTTATAAATTCTAGAAACTATGTATGAGGTAGGCCTATGTCACGACCTGATCCCGAGATCTGATTACTTCGGACGAACCCCGAGTTGCAAACTCATACTTACTCCCGTAAACTCCGAATTAATATAAAATTAAAATGAAATCTACAAGGGATATCAATCACATAAACCTGTCACATGTATAAAATTTGCGGAATACAAGTTCTTTATATAAACATAAAGTCACATACATATTCAACTTCTAATCTCTATCAACCACTGCACACTTAATACAATGCAGAGGACACTATTTACAACTCAAAATAAAGTTATTAACTTTCCAAAAGTCATTTTCTAATATTCGTACTCCGAGATCTTGTCCATTCGATCAAACCTCTTGGAGGTATCAGACGAGCCTCCTCAATTGGCGGCGTGGCCTCTGCAAGACCGACACGGGCAACTGGGCCTGCGATGTCATCTATAACACCGTGAACACGATGGTTCAACAATGTATATACATTTTTATGATAGTACAAGCTATCAATCAGTTAATCAATCCTATACGAATCAATATCATTATCAATGTTGATACAATGTAGTCAAGTAATAATAAATACTATATGACTATTATCATAGTATTCAATTCATTTCATTTCGATTCGATTCTTCCAATGGAAGCAGTAAGTCAAGTACTATCATTAAATTGATATCTACTATGACACTCAATTCATTTCATTTCAATGTTTCACTTTCTATTATATAGCTTGTATGACTTGTCAAATGGGTGGAATTTGTCAGTGTCTTGATCAGAGATCACTAACTTTCCACGAGGCTCCGGAACGCCCCATACATCTACTACAATATGAATTATTCAGTTCATTGTTACATTTAGTAACTATTTAGTCAATTCATTAATTCATTTCATTCCTTAATTCAATTTAGCTCAACAATGAGCTTAGGGAAGCATTATACACGTGTAGCTCAATAATAAGCTCATGAACTACAAATTCATTTCTATGTGGAAATCAATCAAATCCTATTCAGACTTCTAAACTAACCAATTGAGTGAAACCCTCGTTATCCAATGCACGTGTTAATTTTGATGAACATCACTTAATAGATATTATTTGTGCATTCGGAGGACTTAGTTTACACTTATGAAGGCTTAGACATTAACAAAGTCAGCCTATATAGATTAGGCTTCAATTCAGAAATATCAGAACTCAATTATAAATTTTCCTACATGTTCGGTAAGCTTGTCGGCTGACCGAAGCCTTCATCTCGGCTGACCGAACTCAGTTCGGTCAGCTTTCCAGAACCTTGCATTTTCTTTAAATTTAGTGATAATTAGCTCGGTCACCATGTCGGTCGATCCTCGGTCAACTGTGGTCCACACTTCAAAAATCTCAGAATTTCTGATGCATTCAGGGATGTTGGTTGGCTTGTCGGTTGGGTCTCGGCGAACCGAAGTCCCCAGTTCGGCTAGCTTTTCAGAAGCTGGATTTTCAGCCCATTTTCTATCAGGTGATGTCGGTTCGGTCTCGGTCAGTTGTCGGTCAGCTTTCCAAAGGCTGAACCAATCTGAAAAATAAACGCAGACCATGTCGGTCATGTTGTCGGTTCGGTCTCGGTGAACCGACCTCCGCCCAGAAAGCTCACACTTCGATCCAAAACTGGAGATTGCTTTTCCTATTACAAAAGTCCTGAATAAACAATCTGTGTATACAATATGTATAGATTAAGATTTTCTTTTCATGCTCTGGGCATTTTAATCCAACAATCTGTGTATACATTAACTTGTACCTGAAGTGAAGAAAACTCTAGTGCAAAGTTACATATACACATGTTTTTTTAATTTCTATGCTAATTTGATAAGGGTACATAAGTTAGAATCTAATACCAGCATTCAAGAAGGGTACATAAGTATGGTGCAAACTTGACCTTACTTTCAACATTCAAGAAAAATCATAAGAATATCTTACCTAGATTTGAAAACACAAGAATCTGACATGGTATTCATGTCAGACACTTGTACAGCTCATATCAAAGAACCCATGTTACAATTTCTATATGTATTTGTGCATGCGTTTGTGTGCTATCTGACATCATAAACAAGTATTTAAATATGTGCCAAGATCCTACTAACACCAGGGCACCAAAAAGGAAGCAGTTAACATTCTAGAACATGATGACTTGCCTTTGTGGCAGTGTAGAAATAAGGTGCGAACTTATATTTTGATTTAAAACAAGATCCATCCTATAGCAAAGAGAAAAGACATTATGATAAACAAAAGACAAAGTCAACACTATTAGATTGATGACTATATCCTCTCTTGCTATTCAAAAATCAGTCATAAAAAGAAAAAAAATGGGGGAAGATATCAAAACTTACCAAGAAATCTACCTGATTATCATTGTTGATCACTTTGCTTTGCAGGTCTAACTCGGAAGTGAGGGTGCAATGGATGTTGAAGGTAAAGAGCTACCGCGCCTTGTGAATGTCTCCCGTGAAAACTACCTGGTTACCCACACCACAAGAAAGCTGGATCCATGAATGCGTTGGTCAGTACTATTCTTGGCATTCAAAAATGCACATTTTCTTCAATTGAGGGTATCGACTAAGGTGGTCTTGAAATTTCTTTGTTTATAGGTTCGAGTGTCTACAGTCCTCACAAATGCGCCCTTCATTTTGAATCTTGATTGTGACCACTACTTCAACAATAGCAAGGCTATCAGAGAGGCAATGTGTTTCTTGATGGATCCTCAGCTGGGTAAGAAGCTTTGCTACATCCAGTTCCCACAGAGGTTTGATGGCATTGATCGTCATGATCGATATGCCAACCGCAACGTTGTCTTCTTCGATGTAAGTGTGTGTTCAATTTTGAGACTTTGGGTCAGAATTCAGTTAAATTACAATGTTAGAAATTCAGTGTTTGAATTAACCTTGATAGCTGATGAGAGAGTTCCATGCATTCATGCATATTCGATTAAAGAGATAACAAATATTTAGCACAATGAGAAACAATCAAATAAACTATGGTTTCATAACCTTCAAGATCCTAACCTGGTTTCTACTGCATTTTCATATCAAAACAAACCAACATCCTAATCTATCCTCACTGCCTCCACCATGATGCCTTTCCACCTGCTATGGTTCTAGCACCATTTTTGAAACATGAGCTGAGGCATTTTACTGAATCAGTGATAGTTCTTTATTAATTAACTTTGACAATACTTTCTATTAGTCGAATTTGATTAGATTTATTCAATATTGAACATAATATTCTCATGGCTGCGGATCAACATGAAAGGTCTAGATGGAATCCAAGGGCCGGTTTATGTAGGAACAGGGTGTGTCTTCAACCGGCAAGCATTATATGGTTACGACCCCCCGGCAACACAAAAGCGACCCAAGATGACATGTGACTGCTGGCCTTCCTGGTGCTGCTGCTTTTGTGGTGGTTCAAGGAAGTCTAAATTGAAGACTGAAGAAAGAAGAGGATCTGGAGGATCCTTCACTTGTATCCATTCCTGAAGGGATTGATGGGTAGGCAAAACAGGACTCCAACTATTGTCGTCCTATGGTCTATTCTTCTTGCCTCAATTTTCTCCTTAGTAATTTGGGTCAGGATCGATCCTTTCTTGCCCAAGCAACAAGGGCCAATTCTTAGACAGTGTGGGGTGGAGTGTTAGACCCCTGGCCCTTGAGCTTTTTTCATCACTTTCTTCAATTGTAGCTTATTGTTTCAGTTATTTTTGATGCATAAGCCCCAAATGTTAGCTGTATGGGTTGAGGTAAATGAGTTGTATTTTTTAGTTGTAACTTTTTTATGAATAGTGTGAAATATGCACCCTTTGTCCATGTAATTCCAGTGGTTATCACAGTTTATTTCAGTTTCACTGAGTTTACACCCGGAAGAAATTTCGTTGATGGGCAACAACTATGGGGAAAAAGGCATAGTTTTTCCTTAGTATTTGTTCGACCAATTTTACTTTCTTTCTAGAAGTAGTTGTATCCATTCAACCTTAAAATATTGCTACATAAATGTCACCTGAAAGATGACATACTAGACATTGCAATGGATCAGGCCTGCATAAAAATCTGAAAAGGCCCAAGAATGTAAGAAGAGAGTAGTCCTTTGAAATACAGGGCCATTAGGAGTGTAGAAAATATAAAACTCACTACATAGAATCATACCATATGATACAATTAATCACCCTTCTAAAGAATTTGAAATGCATAATTCTTCTTAATCTAGCTGGAAATATCTCTAGTGCCATTTAAAATTGTAAGCCCAACTTAAGCCATTGCCTCGCAAGTCAGAACCAGTACCTATAAGATGCTGTATCTTATACAGACCTCCAGCAATTCGATTTGAAGCCAGAGATTCGTGTAGAATCATGTTGAAGAAGTCCATTAAGGAAGTGCAGACCCATCTCAAGACGAGCTTATTGTTTAGACAGTAGACCTCTTTAATGGTATCCTTACATTTGATGTTCAAGAAGGTGTAGTTTGTATTTATAATTCTTTTGTTTAGTTGGGCTGTTCAGCTCCATGTCTTTAGGACGTTCTTCATTTGTTAGAATTCTTTCTATTAGCCGTCTTCGGTCATTTTGTAATTGCCACTTTAGGCTTTCTCTGTTTTAGTCCCTGTTTCTTTTTTGTTTGTAACAAGATTTTCATACTACCTACCAAACATCATATAACATAGAACTGATAGAAGAAGGATAAACACAAGTATCTTTACAGAAGAAAGATAGTATAGAGTCCTGAATTAGTACATCTCACATAAAACTGGCTATAAATAGGATAGCAATTGAGTAGGGTCAGTCGTTTGTTTACAAATGGCACACAATCAATGAGCAAAATAAGCCTAGTGGAGAATTGGACAAATTACAGTCTTCAAAGGAAAGCAAGTTTCCAATTCTATATATTTTTATGGCCCTTATCCATGGTCCCTTTTTCAATGGTCTCTTTATCTACAGCCGTGACCCCTTTTTAATGCCCTCTTACCTATGACCATGAAAACATTCCGTTAACCATTGTGTTAAACTCTCTCCCTCTCAAAGCCGTATTTCTTATGAAGCACTCTGTTGTTCTCCTCGGCATGTACTGCTTCCAAGGTAGAAATAAAGAGGAAGTTGCATCAAATTGCCCCATGCATTCAAACAACACCACTTTTTAGGTGTTGTTTGTCTTTTACACGTGATGTGAAGATGTCATTTACATATTGTAGGGACGCGAACTGAGCAGGGGAGCCCGGCGTGGAGGGGTTGCCTCGCGTGCGGTGCCCACCCAGCTGGTCCCCCACAGGGGATAGGCGGAGCCCAGGGCCCCGCGCCTATTGTGTACACTCGGGCTGTAACCTCTTGGTTGTAACCCTTGTGCGTTTGTCCCAGGGTGGATTCGGAAATCATGCACCCCAGGGGCCTTCCCAGGTTTCGAACCCGAGACCTCCTGTATAAAGGATAATCTGGGTGAGTTCTGGTACCACTTGGGCTAGTAGCTCAAGTGGTACCAGAACTCACCCAGATTATCCTTTATACAGGAGGTCTCGGGTTTGAAACCTGGGAAGGCCCCTGGGGTGCATGATTTCCGAATCCACCCTGGTACAAACGCACAAGGGTTACAACCAAGAGGTTACAGCCCGAGTGTACACAATAGGCGCGGGGCCCTGGGCTCCGCCTATCCCCTGTGGGGGACCAGCTGGGTGGGCACCGCACGCGAGGCAACCCCTCCACGCCGGGCTCCCCTGCTCAGTTCGCGTCCCTACAAAAAGGCCGGCCTTTTTTGTAGGAGGGTATCCGAACTGTGCGGGGCTCACCGGCGTGGAGGGGTTGCCTCGCGTGCGGTGCCCGCCCTTAGCTGGACCCTCTACAGGAGGTGGGACCACCATCCGGGCACATTTGTATACACTTTGGGGGGCTTACCACTGAGTGCCCTTAATCATGCGTTTGGCTCCGTAGAGTGGCCTCCCCAGGACTCGAACCCGTGACCTCTCACCATGTGATAAAGGTGTTTTGGGAAGCATCCTGGTACCACTTGAGCTAGTGTGGGGAAAAACCCAAGAGAATCCTGGACAAGGTGCTCCATCCCGGCAAGTGTGGTCTCGTGCTCCACGTTTCCTATGCTCAACTCCCCTCACCTCGGCAAGATCCACTTCGGCCAAAGCATCCCACTTCGGCTGCCCAGCTCGGCGACAGTACCACACCCTTCCACTTCGGCAACAGTGCCATGGCCCTACATCTCCGCCAGGTCTCACCCGGCACGACACTGCATCCCGGCCAAGCGCCTCATATCGATGAAAGTACTGAGCACTGACAGCTGTCCTCCCATGGACGCTCAAGCACGCTATGGCCCGTGCGACAAGACAAGGGGATAGCCCGTATCTCCTGACATATCACCCTCCACAACTCCCAAGGCGCCAGGATATGGCCTAACGGGACAAGACAGGCTACGACGGGACCAGACAGGCTACGATTAGATCGCGCCTCCCTAGTACCTGACAAAACGGGCTACGACAAGATAGCCAACTACTCCTTTGTCTCCTCTTCCTCTACATAAACACAGCTACAGCTCCAGAGAAAGGGGGGGACGCCATTACCACTCTGGTATGCCATATTCTTCCCCAAAAATCTCCTCCCTCTGCTTAGTTCATACACTAACTTAGGCATCGGAGAGCCCTGCGCCGCCCAGGCCAGGGTCCTCTGACCTACGTTTCTTCTTCCTTTTCTCAGGCTCCAGGCGCAGGCATCGGTGTCCCTAATCTCACTTGGGTAAGTCCTCTAAGGCACCCCCCATTATTGTGGGTCGTTATTTTTTGCACCTACAATTGGCGCCGTCTGTGGGAAGGCAATATCCCAGCCTTCCCAACCTTCTCCAAATCTTTCCAAACACCATGCCTCGAAGAACCAGAAAGGGAAAGGAACCTATCGCACTGTCGACCCAGCTGCCGACGGTCCCCCGCCGAGAGAGGTCAGGAGCAAAATCTGGTCCAGCAGGCGACCAGCTTCAGGATACTCGGTCGGGTTCATCCTCTGAGGATTCGACCTCGACTCTACCCTCCGAAAGACGCACCCTGAAGAGCAGGAGCAACCGGGCCCATGGCGAAGGCTCGAGTAACGACCGCGACTCCAGAGAGTGGCTCGATCAACGCATAGAGCGAGCAGTACGACAGCACATGGAAATGGCCGACTACGCTCAAGTTCGGATGGACTCTAATGTTTTCGGCGCATCTCCTTTCTCTCCAGAGATCAGAAGCTTCCCCCTTCCCGAAGATTTCAAAGTCCCGAGGTTCGTCATTTACGATGGAACCTCGGACCCAGCAGCACACCTCCGGCACTTTAGTCAGAGGATGTCGATATGGGCAGTGCAGGCCACCTCAACTGCAGAGTCTTCTCTTCCAGCCTCGGGGACCTCCCCCTAAGGTGGTTCTGCGCACTCCCCCCGGGATCAATCAAAAGTTGGCAGCAGCTCTGGAGTTTCTTCTTGACGAAGTTCCAAGTTTACGGGGTCATCCCCAGGTCAGCCGCCGACCTGATGGCCCTCCGAATGAAGCAGACCGAGAGCATCGCGCAGTTCACCAAAAGGTTCTGGGCTGTCTACAACCAGATCGAGAATGCCTCAGAGGCAATAGCAGTCCTGTCTTTCCAACAAGCCCTCGTACCAGGCAACGAGCTCCGAAGCAACTTGGTCATGTATCCCGTGGTCACTACGGCTGCACTCATGACTAGGGTAAATCAGTTCATCAGGCAAGAGGACGACGAAGCCCGAGCCCGGGAGCAGTTCAACCTCCGCGACAGCGACCAGATCGCTTCCAGCTCGGCCGAACCTGCCAGCTCGACCGACGCTTCCAGCTCGGCCGACTCTGCCAGTTCGGCGGACGCTTCCAGCTCTGCCGACTCTGCCAGCTCGGCGGACGCCGCCAGCTCGGCGGACGTCTCCAGCTCGCTAGCAGCCCCCCGCTCTGCATAAATCTCTTCCAACACGGGGAGCAGTTAGGCGAACCTTTTTCTGTCTATAGCTTCGACCGCCCGTCAGCTTCGATCGCACGACCCTCTACCGTCATTTCGGCGGCACGGTCCTCTGCTGTCATCCTTGATCGCACGGTCCTCTACCGCCATCAGTCATCCAGTGCCATCGAGCTCACCCTGGGGTCGTTTTATACACTCAGGCGTGACTCGCCTTCGGCGCCAGAGCAACCAAGTCCTCGGGTAGGCGCACCCAGGCTCCTTGGCCTCCAAACGACCTCATGCTGGTCCGTCCACGTGCTGGTTTCCACCTCACGCTGGTTTCGGCCTCATGCTGGTCTCGACCGCATCTAACGACCTCATGCTGGTCCGTCCACGTGCTGGTCTCCACCTCACGCTGGTTTCGGCCTCATGCTGGTCTCGACAGCATTTAACGACCTCATGCTGGTCCGTCCACGTGCTGGTCTCCACCTCACGCTGGTTTCGGCCTCATGCTGGTCTCGACAGCATTTAACGACCTCATGCTGGTCCGTCCACGTGCTGGTTTCCACCTCACGCTGGTTTCGGCCTCATGCTAGTCTCGACCGCATCTAACGACCTCATGCTGGTCCGTCCACGTGCTGGTCTCCACCTCACGCTGGTTTCGGCCTCATGCTGGTCTCGACAGCATCTAACGACCTCATGCTGGTCTGTCCACGTGCTGGTCTCCACCTCACGCTGGTTTCGGCCTCATGCTGGTCTCGACAGCATTTAACGACCTCGTGCTGGTCCGTCCACGTGCTGGTCTCCACCTCACGCTGGTTTCGGCCTCATGCTGGTCTCGACTGCATTTGACGACCTCATGTTGGTATCGCCCTCGTGCTAGCTACGCGCTTCACAGGTTCGGCCTCATTTAGGTCTCGGCCAGTGCCATCGAGACTGCCCTCGGTTTCGTACACCCGGGCTTCTCCATCTCGGCGAATGCCAGAAAAGCAAGTCACAAGGGTTAACAGCCCTGGAAAAGGCCTCGAGTTCGGACACTCGGCCAATTCCTAAACTCAGGGTTTTTACCCATCCACTTGGGTCTAACGCCCTGGAAAAGGCCTCGAGTCCAGACTCGGTCGTTTCCTAAAGCTCCGGGTCTACCGCCCTGGAAAAGGCCTCGAGTCCAGACTCGGTCGTTTCCTAAAGCTCCGGGCCCTGGGCCATGGAGAAGGCCTCGAGTTCAGACACTCGGCCAGGATTGGGTCTACCGCCCTGGAAAAGGCCTCGAGTCCAGACTCGGTCGTTTCCTAAAGCTCCGGACCCTGGGCCATGGAGAAGGCCTCGAGTTCAGACACTCGGCCAGGATTGGGTCTACCGCCCTGGAAAAGGCCTCGAGTCCAGACTCGGTCGTTTCCTAAAGCTCCGGGCCCTGGGCCATGGAGAAGGCCTCGAGTTCAGACACTCGGCCAGGATTGGGTCTACCGCCCTGGAAAAGGCCTCGAGCCCAGACTCGGTCGTTTCCTAAAGCTCCGGGCCCTGGGCCATGGAGAAGGCCTCGAGTTCAGACACTCGGCCAGGATTGGGTCTACCGCCCTGGAAAAGGCCTCGAGTCCAGACTCGGTTGTTTCCTAAAGCTCCGGGCCCTGGGCCATGGAGAAGGCCTCGAGTTCAGACACTCGGCCAGATTCCTAAAATCAGGGTTTTTACACCCCTCAAAGACCGTTGCCGAACTCATGCTCATCTCCGATCCACTGTCCCAAGGCAAAGGCAGTTCGTCTCGGCCAAAAGCTGGCCACTTCGGCCTATGGCAGCTCGACAAGATCGCAGTAGAGACTGTTCCATATCACCTCCTCGGCCTCATGACAGTCCTCAGCTCGGCATCAGTGCCGGATTCCGGGTTGGCAGTTTCTCTGGTTCCACCTCGGCCTCATGCCAGTTCGCAGCTCCACAGCAGCGCCGGCCTCCAGTACGGCAGGAAATCCTTCCTCCGGCTCGGCAGCAGTGCCATCTCCGGTTTAGCAGCAGCACCCAGTCTATAGCTCGCCTCCTTCTCAGCTTGCCTCCTCCTCAGCAGCAGTAGCAAGATACTCCTAAATAAATGAGCCATCTCTCTTGGCTTTCAGCAACAATGCACTCTCCAGCTCGACAGAGGCATCTTGTTACGGCTTCACAGTGATGCCAACCTCCAGCTCCGGTCCATTGCCAGCCAGTCATCTCAAAACTATGAGCAGCTCCGAGGCACAAATGTTGTCCTCCATGATACTCACCTTCTAACCTCAAAAGAGCAGCCTATTGAGCTCAGAAGCTGGGGGGCTTTGTGTGGGGAAAAACCCAAGAGAATCCTGGACAAGGTGCTCCATCCCGGCAAGTGTGGTCTCGTGCTCCACGCTTCCTATGCTCAACTCCCCTCACCTCGGCAAGATCCACTTCGGCCAAAGCATCCCACTTCAGCTGCCCAGCTCGGCGACAGTACCACACCCTTCCACTTCGGCAACAGTGCCGTGGCCCTACATCTCCGCCAGGTCTCACCCGGCACGACACTGCATCCCGGCCAAGCGCCTCATATCGATGAAAGTACTGAGCACTGACAGCTGTCCTCCCATGGACGCTCAAGCACGCTATGGCCCGTGCGACAAGACAAGGGGATAGCCCGTATCTCCTGACAGATCACCCTCCACAGCTCCCAAGGCGCCAGGATATGGCCTAACGGGACAAGACAGGCTACGACGGGACCAGACAGGCTACGATTAGATCGCGCCTCCCTAGTACCTGACAAAATGGGCTACGACAAGACAGCCAACTACTCCTTTGCCTCCTCTTCCTCTACATAAACACAGCTACAGCTCCAGAGAAAGGGGGGGACGCCATTACCACTCTGGTATGCCATATTCTTCCCCAAAAATCTCCTCCCTCTGCTTAGTTCATACACTAACTTAGGCATCGGAGAGCCCTGCGCCGCCCAGGCCAGGGTCCTCTGACCTACGTTTCTTCTTCCTTTTCTCAGGCTCCAGGCGCAGGCATCGGTGTCCCTAATCTCACTTGGGTAAGTCCTCTAAGGCACCCCCCATTATTGTGGGTCGTTATTTTTTGCACCTACACATATATATACTTTGTAATTTATTTTAATGATGAATTAGTGGTTGAGAGTGATTTTCCCTATGATGTTGCTTGGGTTACTTCCAAAGTTGCAAGTCCGGGGAAGCTTCATTTCTACTTCAATGAAATTATGAGAATCATCTTCGTTGCAAGTGGTATTTAAGCATGTTTTTCATTTAGCAAATGATTTGGCAGATTCGTTGGCTAAGCATGGGGTGGATCATTTAGTTTCGTTTTTAATATTTATGCATAATTTTCTTCTATGTTCCGGGTACAAGACTCTTGTACGGTTGTTTCCTCATTCCTTTTAGGCTGGCTGGTATTGCTCTTGTACTTTCTCTTTCTAGCATACCAGTTTCTATTACCAATCCAAAAAAAAAAAAATACATATGTTGAATGTTGCATATATAAAACCTACAAATTTGGAACACAATACCCTATTTGTTTGGAAGAATCATTGTTCGAATGACATTTGTAAGATTTTCATATATCTCAAATGATGGACCGGCGCTTCCGCTCGGTTCTACCGAGGTCGGCGGACGTGGGAGTCCGTTTGGGTCCGACCCTTTCGTAACCGGGGGGCAGAGGCGTGCATCAACATTTCTTTTGTGTGGGTGTGCCGGATTTTCTATTTTACTTGGAATTGCAAGTGGTGATCCGGAGATCAACCTTCGCAAGTAAAAAGGAAATCAACTTCTTTCAAGTTTTCCATTGCACATATATTTAAGAAAAGAAACATTTTCTTGATTTGCCGTGAAAGGCAATTTTTTGGCATTTATAGCCGATTTTGGCGTTTATAGCCAATTTTTGGCGTTTATAGCCGATTTTGGCGTTTATGGCCGATTTACAATCCTTATCAATAATGAAAGACAAGAGTTGTGATTTTTGTCTCTTTTGAAAAAATACAAACTACAATAAAAAGCAAGAAAAGGAGGATCTAACTTATCAGGAGATTGTGGGGGACCCGTTCAGATTGACGGTCGCAAGCCATATGTGGACTTCGCCATCATCCATGCAGATGAGAACAGAGGATGCTATTGATTCGCTTGGCTTGGCTATAACTTCAGGTTTTTAGAGGATAAATACCAAGATGAGGTCCTATGTCCAATAAAAAGCCAAGTAGACGGGCTGAAAAGCCACGTCTAAGCCATTGGAGGCAGAAGGAGAAGGCAAGGACCTTGGGGGGGGGGGGGGGGGTGGGGTACCCCCCAAGGGACTTTTGTCACCTTGTAGCGGTGGTCGGTGTAGAACTTCCGCAGAGTCTTCTCTCTTTTTTTTAGATTTCTGATGCCTTTTTCTGTCTGAGTTTCCGGATTTTCTGCAGTCTGTTGTGTGTTTTTTCTTCTTGGAGTGCTCTCCTATTTATAAGCTTTTTGGTAGCCATTTAGGGGGGTTTACGGGCTTTTATTGTCATTAAGCCGCATAATGGGAGGAGTTACAGGATTTAATTCCTTTATTTTGTAACTCCTTTTTCTGGGCTTCTGATTGGCCGGAGGAGATTGAGGGCATTTAATCGCCTTTAATCACCATGATGGGAGGAGTTTCATGGGTTAAATGCCATGAATCTCTTGACTTGTAACTCCCGGAAGCTTGCTTCTGATCGGGTCGTCCAAAGAAATAGATTAATGACTGTAATAAAGCTAGTCAATTAATCGCATTAAGTGGTCGCCGAGCAGTTGAAGAGTCGCGGGCCGTGCCGCGTCTTTTGGGATTCTTCTGGCGATGATCATCGATGGATCTTCATGCAGATCGACATCAGATGACCATGTAACTTCAGGTGTTGGTTGCCAACAGCGGGTCGGTGTCATCTGTCCTGTCGATTTCTCGATCGGTCGGGTAGAAAGCACACTTTTTTTGGTTGACCGGTTGGCGATCAATGTTGATTTTGATACTCTTGATGATTGACCTGTGTTTTTTACGGATGTCAGAGGATTTGGTGTCTCAAAAATATGAATTTTGGAAAATACCAGAGGTCGGATGCTTCGAATCGCGAAAAAACGGCGAAAAACGGGGTTTCCGGGGCCCTCCCGGCGATCCCGGGCTCCAGGGTCGTAGGGGCCTGCGACCCTGTGGGGGGGGTTCCCCCCCTTTTGTCCCGTTTTGTGTCCGTTTTTTCTTTTTTTCGATTCTTTTTTCTTCTGTATTTTTCCTTGACATTTTTGATTATTTATTGGCCTGATTTTCTTGTAGAAAACCTGATGAGAATCCTTGCATTTTATTTTGCAAAGTTTCTAATTTTTCTGAGAAAGCCGAAGACTTTGTCGCTCAGAGCTGCCGATTTTCCGTTAGAAGCTGAAACTGGGCCAAACAATGTCGGAATGACCTGAAATTTGGTATGAAGCCTCTTGAGCAATAAATAAGACCAACCATAGGATTGAAGCTGTTTGGGGTCCTATCACCGGTAGACTTGCTTTTGTCGCTATGAAGATGTCGCGGCTTGATGTGCGGTCAACCGATGTCTGATTGACTTGAAATTTAACAGGGAACCTATTGGCGTCATTTTAAGATGATCCATAGGCTCTGTCTTGGAAACCATGGTCTCGGGGAGCTTTGCTGCCGAGAGGCTTGATTTGGCTTTCGAGCGTCAAAGTATGGTCAAATGTTGTCGAAATGACCTGAAATTTGACGTGTAGCCCTTTGTAAGCATTTTGAAGCCGTCCATTTGCTCTATCTGATGAGTGATGACCTCGGTGGTTCTCGCCGCCGAGAGGCTTGATTTAGCTGTTCGAGGGTTGATGTGGGGTCAAACGTTGTCGGTTTGATTCGGAACTTGACGTGGAGCCTTTTGGAAGTATCTCGAGACCATCCATCGGCTCTGATCGAAGATTTGGTGTCTCCGATGCTTTCGCCGTCGGGAGCTCCTTTTCAGCTGCCGGAGAGGCAAAGTTAGGCCAAATGATTTTGAAATGGCCCGAAACTTCTTGTGTACTCCTCTTTTGGCTGTCTTGAAGGATCTTGCAGTTTTTGTTTGATTCTGACAAGATTTGATTTTTTGGAAGTAGCATTGCCTATTTATGGCAGGTTGCGACTTCATGTTGCTTTTTGGATCTTAAAGAGGCAAAGTGATATTTTTGGTGTCAGCATCAAAATATGTGAATATTTAAGACATGAAAGTAATATTTTCGGATTTAATGGGTCAATAAAAACGGTGTGGACTAAAATCTGGGGACTATAGGAGTTGAAAACAATAAAAGTCAATGATGGGGTTTGAAACTAGGACTTCTGTTGAAACTTGCACTAGCACCTCTTAAAACAAGAGGTGTGTAACGGTTTCACGCTTCTTTAGGTACGTCATGGGCGGATACAGGGGGGTGCTGGGGTGGGCTGCAGCCCACCCAAGCTTTTAGCCAAAAATAAAAAATAAAAATATATATAGTATTATAACTTATCAAGTAGTACTTTGTCTGTTTGAAGAACAGTAAAGTAATTGATTATGTACTCATAGTTGCTAAATCACAACCTAACTTACAGCCTTTGATAGATTTCACCCTCTAACTAAGTCACATTCAGTATAAATCTAGCTAGTGTTCAACGAGTCATATAAGAAAATGCTTACATATCGTAAATGGATTCCATATCGTAGTTTACAAAATAAGAAAAAGCCTACTTGGACAAACTTTTTGGCCAGAATCTTGGACAAACCCTATGATATCCCCTTGAATATTATCCAAGGATATCATAGGGTTTGTCCAAGATTCTGGCCAAAAAGTTTGTCCATGTAGCACTACTGACAAAAGAATGTGTTCAAAGTTCACCGAATTACGAAAAGCACGACTAAGTTGAAATTTTAAAACTAGAATATAACGACATGTACATAACATGTTGGTATACATACTTGAATATTATCCTAAGATATCATAGGGTTTGTCCAAGATTCTGGCCAAAAAGTTTGTCTATGTAGCACTACTGACAAAAGAATGTGTTCAAAGTTCACCGAATTACGAAAAGCACGACTAAGTTGAAAATTTAAAACTAGAATATAACGACATGTACGTAACATGTTGGTATACATATATATCATAATGTAATATGACATTGTCGTATAAATTGCCGGTGGCACTGGGTTATGCATTCCAAAATTTAAAAAACGTGAAAAATAATTTTTTTTTAATATACGTAGTGCAGCCCCCCCTTATTGAATTCCTGGATCCGCCCCTGAGGTACGTGAGTTTTCATATGAAAATGACCTCATTCACACGCCCTTTTCATACTTCATTTACGTATTACATGCATAATGAGCATAAACAAACATAATCATGGTTTCAAAATGAGTGCAACCAAACCACCCCTCAGATAGAACATGGTTCCAAAATGACCACAGGAGGCAAGTTTAGGCACCAAAACTCGATTGCATGGAAGAATTGATTAAATTGGTGGAGATGAATAGATGATAGCTTGCCTTTGAATCAACAAGTGAGATGAACATGAGGTCTTATCTTTTGGAATGGAACATATCTCAAATGATTGCCTCAAACGTGGTTTTTACTCAATCTCACTGTTCCCTGTCTCAATGCAATCCGAAGCCATACTTTAGCAACAAAGGTCTGTGTTTTGCATTGTAAGCAATCGGTCGAGTCATCCACCCCAGCTGTCTATATAAATATCTGTGGCAAGCCAACCACCCCATTTTGTTCTCAATCTCATAGACATTAGCAAATTTGTGAATAAAGTATACAGAGCTCATGCTTCAATTTGAGGACTGGTATGATATGCTAATTTAGTTGGCTGAAACAAGCCATATATAAACAAAAAGAACACAAGCATCACTGAAACAAATGGGTTATTTATTAGAAAGTGACTTCTGGCCTTACCTGCACACTAAGAAGATGATTGAAATGAAATGTAGTTGATATTGTTCCAGCAGCCTTTAGAACCAAACAATCAAACCAATTCAACAAATGTTTCGTGGAGAGGAAGAAGGCCTGCACTCAACTCCCTTATCGGTGACTGCATCTGCATTAGCACAGCCTTTAGTATTTTTTTTTTAAATCCACAATTCCACAGCTCTCCCTGATTATTGCTGGTATCCACTATTCCACAACAATAATCAACAGATGATAAGATCTGGAATTGCATTTACTCCATATATCCAAAGTAGAAAAATGAGGAATTTTCAAGAACCTATATCATTAAAATCATTAGATTAAAGGGAAAAACAAGATTTTTTATTAAGAGTTGCTCTGCAGAAAGCAACCGGAGAAAAGCTTCCACAAACAGAAAAAAGAAGCTAAGTTTTCAAGAACCCATATATGTAAAATCAGTAAATGGAAGAAAAAGAGGATCTTTTATGATTATTATGAAAAACAGCGTGGGCTTGGAGTAGGTACAATACCAGAGGCGGGCCTTTTCTTCTTCTTCTTCAAGTTATGTGCTTGTCCAGAGATTTTACGGGTATTTGGAGAAGAACCCAAGTTAGAAAAGGCTCTGGATCGATTTCAAGACCCTGCTTGGAATCGAGAAAAATCTCCTCCATGTCGGGAGAGGAAAGTGATGCATCGTTTTCTTCCTTGTGGAACTTGGGGAACTCTGGATCTGCCGCAGCAAAGGCAGCTATCGTAATCGCCTCTGTTGGCGGCCTTCTCCTTAGCCGGAGAATAGAGGTCGCTGCTGCCCGCTGGTGCGAAGACACCATCTTTGAGTGCTATGATGGATGCCATGCCCAGCCTGTTGATTGAGAGAGCGAGAGGAAGAGACGGTGTCAATCTCCTGCTACCGTACCGGTCGATTAGCAGAGAGAGAGAGGAAGAGAGACGATGTCAATCTCGCTGCCATGCCTGTCGATTGGGGGAGAGTGAAGAAGAAGAGAGACGGAGGGTGCGAGAGGGCTAAAAATCGATTAGGGTTGGAGTGCGGGAATGAAAAAAAAGTGGGTTTCGGGGGAGGGCAGAGCGCGGGAGGAGGGGGAAAAACGCGGGAAGGAAGGAAAAACTGATGCAAAAGTGGGTTTTGGATTTAGCGACCGCTATTGGCGGTCGCTAATGAGGCATTCCTCCGCCTCAAGCGGCCGCCCGCTTTTTTCTCTGCGAAAAAGAGTTTTTCTAGTAGTGAGAGGGCTGAGGTTGTGAGGGAGAAGGAAATGGAGGGATGGCTGACAAAGAGATGAGGGATTGTTGGGCGAGAGAGGGTCAGAGAGATGAGGGATTGAGAAGAGGCGAGGGAACTGGAAATGATATGCACTTGAGCGGGCCTGAGAAATGGAAAATGGGGCGGATACAGTGGAATGTTATTTTTGGGGCTGAATTGATTTTGAAGGCCCGAGTTAACTTTTATTCTTCCAAAACAAAAATAATGAAAATATATTTTTTCAAGTTAAATAAATTATCAAAATTTGGCAAATTGACATTTGCCGGCGATATAGGTATTTCGCCGGCAAAAAATATATCCTTTGCCGACGACACAAATATTTTGCCGGTAAAACATAACCTTTGCCGGAGAGAGAGAGAAGAGCGCGCAAGAGAGAGAGTGAAAAGAGGGGTTTCGGTGGCGGGAGAGGGAAAAAAATTCGGAAATTTATCGACAATTATTTTTCGTCGCAAAAAATAGAAATTTTCATCGGTAAAAATTAATTAATTTTTTTTTTTGAAAAAAGTAAAAAAGTCTACCAACCTTTACCGATGTTTTATATTAAACGTCGGTGATAAATTTTCCGACGCTAGTTTTCGTCGGTAAAAAAAATTTTCCGACACGTTTTGTCAGGGGCAGACACGGGTGAGGCAAAATGGGATTTGTTGCCACTAACTCTATTGGTGGTGGGAACAAGTAAGATATAGCCACAAAAACACTGGCCGCGGTAAAAAGTTCGATGCTAAAAGTCTTTTTTTTGGTAGTGTGAGCAATAGGTTCTCGGTGGGTATCGTGAGAAGAAGAAGGTGTGTGAAATTTTTTTGGTGTCAAGATTTGGGTTCTCAGTGGTTATCGTCTATCCCTAATTTGGGGTTAAATTTTGGGTGTCAAAAAAAGGGTGCGAAATATTTTTGGAATATTAATTTGGCGGGTTTCTTTTTTTACGGCATACGAAATGTGGGCTGTGAAAGCTGATTAATCTTACAGCTTCTCAAAGCAGGCCGTGAATTTAATTTGAATGGCTTGGCCTTTTACAGCGTGCAACATGTGGGCTGTGATACCCTAATATTTTTACGGCTTGCGAATGTGGCCGCAAATGCTCAATAATTTACGACGTCCTAAATGCACGCCGTAATTGATAAGATCTCACGGCGCGCAAAATGCATGCCTTAATAAGAGAATTTTTTTTTCTCCACAAAAAATGATTCATTGGACCTTTGTATGAAATTAGACACCGTTTTCAAAATGACCCTTTATAAATTGAGTCGGATATGCCATTGCCACCTGAACTTAGGGTGGCAATTGAGTAACCGATCATCCTGAGTATCTAATGTCTCCAAATAAATGTGGGCATGGAACCTAGTTTTGGATTCGGCAAAAATTTGGATTGGGATCTTAAACATTCAGATCTGAGAATCGGACATGTTTCAACCTAAGGATCCAGATTCAAGATGATTATATTCACTAATTAAAAATATATAGGTTTTAAGGGCCTACCATAGCTTGAGTTAAATTCATAGTTGAGTCTTCACAACTTTAATCATAGTACCGTTTAATAGCATCATATGTACATTTACAAAACTTATATCCGATCATATTAATGCACTCCACATCTCATTTTGGATCCGAATCTAGAACTTGATCTGGTTTTTCTTTTTCTTTTTTAAGTTGATACCTCATTTAGATACAACACATAGGTACTGTTGTCAGATCTAGATCCAAATCTATAAAGAAAAATCCTAGTCTGGATTCAAGATGATTATATTCACTAATTAAAAATATATAGGTTTTAAGGGCCTACCATAGCTTGAGTTAAATTCATAGTTGAGTCTTCACAACTTTAATCATAGTACCGTTTAATCGCCTCATATGTACATTTACAAAACATATATCCGATCATAATGCACTCCACATCTCATTTTGGATCCGAATCTAGAACTTGATCTGGTTTTTCTTTTTCTTTTTTAAGTTGATACCTCATTTAGATACAACACATAGGTACTGTTGTCAGATCTAGATCCAAATCTATAAAGACAAATCCTAGTCTGGATCAACCATGGCCCTGCCCCAAGTCTGAGCCATTTGCATTGAGCCCAGCCCAAAAATCAGAAGGGATCTTGAATTATTGGGTCAAGTTCAGGTGGGTTGCCCACTCCTAGGTCTAAGGATACTCCCGGACCAGGTTGGATAGGAACTAAGCCAGTGCAAGCCCTGCCCATTTAGCTCTCAAGTGTAGTGTTATAGCCCAAATCCAATACTTGGGCCTACAATTTAGCCTGAGACCCAGCCCATTTTCCAAAGCACAAACATCAGTATCTGTTAGATTTGTTGCACTACATTATCCCTATAAGCATTTCATAATCGGGCTAGACACCTTGGCCCAGGTACAGTCTAAGGGCCCAAAACAAGAACCCAAATCCAGTCCAATGTGGGTGAACCTCTGCTGCCGCTCAGTCTGGCCGAGCCCAGGAGCATCCATGCCTAGGTGCAACTGTTTTGTGGAGGCTGCCCATTCTTGGACCTAAGCATAACTTCCGACAGGCCCAAAATGAAAGCTTTCATGGATATCATACATATCTTATTCAGTCCTGAAACTCTTAACCCGCCCTCCTGAAGTGGAAATCAGGTCAGACTCAATCGACTCGGTACCCTTCAGTTGAGTTTTGTGTCAACCTGGACAGTTAAGGGTGAGTTGCTCGGACTATTGTGAGTGGCCCCCTGTTGGTCAAGCAATCATGTGCATAAATTCATCCAGGAATTGTCTACATGATACATCTGGTAGCCAATTTAGCCTTTAGATTTTCCAGCATCCAAAGCCAAAACTGTTTAGACCTGTCAACTTTAACATGATAAAGATGCTACAGACCACAATAAAAACAAATTTTGATACAAACGTAGGACGTTTACGTGGGTCATTCCTCATTTCTACTTTATTACAGGATCAACGAATGCGTGATGCATGGGATCAGAGGCCCAAAGTTTAACTAGATGATGATGAGATGAGGTCAGTCTTTGGACTTCTTCCATCAGCCAGATGGTAGCTTCAGCTTTAACATGGATGAATGATGGTATCCAAGGGTAGGTGTTCATCATCTGTCCCAATCCTCATCCCATCCCACTGTGAGCGTGATGTTGGTGAGGTAGTGTAACGGCTGTCCATATAATTTCTTTAATGATTTGGCTAACCCCTGCCATGTTGTGAATGGGATCACAGACCCGCGATTAGTAGGGATAGGGATATGCTTCATGTATTCCTGATACATCACTACTCTTTTGATCACTGCAGCTGCACCATTTAACATGTTTATACCATCCAGCACTAATTGCAGAGAGGCCTATGCACTACTAAACAATATCAAAGCAGACCATATACAGCTATAAGATAATAAGAAAGCCGCACAAGGAATACGAAATGCATCATCTGGATATACAGGTTCTATTCAGTAGGCTCCATTATCCGGTGATCTAGACCATGTTCTTGGTCATGGGATACTGTTCATGGGTCTGACCGTTTGAGGCATCATGAGCCACGACATAGAATCATTGCCTAACATGAGCACTGCCAAGGTTTTAATCGATTGAATCACATCACAATTTGTTGTTAGGTTTGAATATTTGAGTCTAATTGTACCATGAATCTTATTAAAAAAATCGTAAAATGTTTTTTTTTTTCACACTTCTAGGATGTAGAAAACTTTTTAAAAATATTAGAGGATTAATAGATAAAATGTTTAAAAATATGAAAGGAATAGTAGATGTGTGTGGGGAGATTTCCAGAACTCTAGGATTACGCTAATCACAGCCATCAGATGAGGCTAAGCACTCTCACGTGCCATCCGCGTGCCATCCACGTGGCACCAAACTCACCTCGGCTAACAGGGCAGAGGCCTCAGCCGAAGTCAAACAGCTCCAGGCCGGTAGCGCCGAGCTCGGTCGGCGCTAGCGGCCACCCCATGTGCCCATCTCGGCTGAGAACTCCACCTCGGCTGAAGGAGCCGGGACGAAAGCCGAAGCACGAAAGAACCTCCACTCGCACCCCTCATCCCCCGCGTCATCAGGCACGTGGAGGAATAGGGGCGCGAGCTAGTGAGACAGATGCGACATCCAGCCGTCCACAATCTTCGCCAGATTACTGACAGGGCAGCATCCAGCGGCTGAAGCCACATCATGGCAAGGCCCGAGGGCGGATCCGATGGTACCCCAACCGTCAAAGGCGCCCAACACAATCTGGCCCAACAAGACGCGCATTTAATGCGATGTGGGCTGATCCGACTGGCATTAAATGCAGAGTGGGCTGGATTGGACCGCATTTATTACTTTGTGGGCTGATCATGACTTCCCAGTCGAATCATGGGACCCACACCAAGATATCCTCCAAAGATACGACCCAAGCCTCTATAAATAGAGCTTCATACCACATGCAAGGTACGCACAATTCAACCCATAGAGCCGTTACTCTGCCTCTCTTCTTCCTCTCCTTCCATTGTTCCAGTTCACTTACTGACTTTGGCATCGGAGAGCCTTGCGCCGCCCAGGCCAGGGTCTTCTGATCGTGTGCTCTTCTCTTTCAGGCTTTCGGACGGTACCCAGTTATCACCACTTTGGATAAGTCCTCTAAGGCTCCCCAGTTATTGTGGGTCGTTATTTTCTGCACCTACAAGATGATTCAATTCATCCATATCATCAATATAATGACACATAACAGGATAATAAATAGTATGATATACAGAAGCCAATTGACGTATGTAAATATGTTTAAGATACGAAAAGGTCACCAAATTAACTTATGTAAATATGTCAAAGATACCAAAAAGTTACCAAAAGTCACCAAATTATGAGGATTGAGAACTTGGTTATATATAGTCCAATATGAGTATCCATCAAAATTTAAAAGTGTTAAATTATTGAAAAGAAAACTTTACATATGGATTTTCCAATGAAAATTGCAGTCTCTATGGAAACCAAACCTTTTGCAAATGCTGTACAGAATCATGTACAAAATATCTTCTTCGATCTGATCATGATCAGGCACTTATTCTGATTTTCTTTCCTGCTGGGTTCAGGCCTTCAAAAAGCACAAAACCCATCTTTTCTTTCCCAAATTTCTCTATGAAGTTATATGTGTGGGTATTAGTGAAAGAGCAAATAAAATGCCTTCTTTGAAAGGCATAAGAGTAAAAAAATAAATTAAATAAAGAAAAAATAAAAAAGAAATAGAAGAAAATTGGTTTTTGACCGAAGTTGCTAATATTAGACTAGATACAAATCGTAGGATTCATGTGAATCTTATAAGTCATGTCAAGACTCTCAAGATCCATTTTGGAACTTCTAGACGTGGCCTTCTCTTTTCAAAGGACTCTTCGTTACAGCTTGTTGCCTATGCTGACGCCGATTTGGTAAGATCCCCTAACACTTGTTAATCAAGAACTGGTTGGTGTGTCTTTCTAGGAAATTTCCTTATTTCCTAGAAATGCAAGAAACAGGATAGTGTCTCCAAGTCATACACAGAAGCTGAATATTGATCCATGTGCTTTGCATGCTCTGATATCATCTAGCTTCGAAGTTTACTTTAATATGCAAGGAGGTCTTGAGGTCCTGGAACTTCCGAGAGGGTTCTTTCTGTTTAAATTCGCAGCAGAAGCGGACCTTTGCCGGGCTCAGGAGGGTTCGCCTTGGACTGTCGCTGATTCTCCTCTAGTGGTTACCGCTTGGGTCCCTAACTTCGACCCACATCGTGCGTTCCTGGGGGCAGCACCGCTATGGATCCACCTCCGAGGTCTTCCTCTCGATTTCTGGAGTGAATCGGTAGTCTATGAGAACCTATATTTGCATGGATCCAGTGACATGGAGCTTAGGGAGACTGGGCGAAAAGCTACAGCGGCAATGGTTCTTGTCACGCCCCCAAGATTAGGCCGGGCCCAACCCGATCCCAAGGGTGTGAGAATTGAGGTCAATTAAAATTTTTCAAAATTCTTCTCACCATTCATACTTGAGACCCCAATTCCGGGTGGATCGAAGTCCGTGGTGAGGTTATGTATGATGATCAGTCACCATAATCTAATCATGGAAGCATCAAGAAACAAACAACTTACGCAGATGGTAAAAACATAACCATCAAGATAGCAGAGCGGATGTGGTACAGAAGTGCATAAGTTCAAATAGGTTTACAATGTCTTAAATTAAGTTAAGGCCTGACACAACCATGACATCAAAATAAAAGGGCTATAGGCCCAAAGGTAACAGTCTCAAAAGTCTGCTGACATGTATGGTTCTACGGCGCTAAGCTCGACAGGTCAAACTATGTTGCCGGCGCTCCACTTAGCAAGTCCATCATCCGGCGGAACCTCCTGCCCTGCCTCGCCCTCCGGCTCGACGGGGGCAACGGTACCTAAGCACCAAATGTAGCACCATCAATAAATGGCAAGTAAATAGATATGAGTAAAGGCATAACGTGTGCCAATCGAGACCAATATGTGATAAAGTACGTAAACACTGAATAAACGAAACATAATAATAAACTAACCCATAAATAATCAAACCATCATATGTCATCAAAATAAATGCAACCCAGGCGAACCCGATACCCAGACGAGTTGGTCAAACAAATGCAACCCAGGCGAACCCGGTATCCAGACGAGCTGGTCAAACAAATGCAACCCAGGCGAACCCGGTATAGTGGCGTACGTCCACCCCCGATCTGCAGACGGTAAGTACAAACCATATACACACAAGCCTACACATATACACACACACTCAAACCCACGCATACACATATACCCAAAACAAGGTGTTCGGTTAGCCTCTCATTGGGTGTCCTCATCACATCGTCAACAGAACTAAAGGGGAAGGCCACCAAGTGAGCGTAAAAGTATGGGTTATAAACTAACGAAGGAAGTGGGTGTATACACTAATCATGTAATGTATAGGGAGTCCTAAGCTAACCTTAATCTAACCGAATCATATGGTCAAGGGCCAAGGGGAGTAGGTACTAACCAACCTAAAGCTAAGGTCAAACATCATATGAAGGGCCCATGTTGTCTATCACGATGGTTACGCAGGTCCGGGATGCCTTTGGTAGTCATTTGGTGCTTTTGAAGTTGTTGACACCCAAAGGACCCGCTACACCACCCACATAACCCAACATGGGTCTCCCGTGCATTATCGCACAATCCACAATGAGGTGCTAAGCCTACGCACCCCCCTATCTAAATGTCCAATTCATATTCATAGGCCAGTTGGGGCTAGGGTCCAAATTTCAGCGGGTCGTATCATGACATAAATAGTAGATTAATCTAGTTTCAGGTCAACAGGTTGATTTGGGAATTCCTAAAGATATCATATGATTCCACACAATCATTAGGGAGAAAAAGAATCATTAAATAATTCAAAGGGGTTTTTGTGTTTAGTATAAAGTAAGTGGCTGGGTTAGAATCCAAAAGGAACCACTTGTTCCTAAAAGGTGTAGACATAACTCATACCTCGTAATTGGGATTGTTTCACACCTTATCCTTGAATTATACATGGATGGTGGGCCATGGGGGAAATCTCATATGATGCCTAACAATACTACATAATCAACCATGGGCTTGTTGTAGTTATTTCAAGAAGGGAGGGTTGTTATGAATTTATAAGGTTGTCACATGACACAACCAAGGTGAGGAACAACTGTTCCCAGATTTAAGGAAATGGGAACTCACGCCTCCCATTAATGGGTTGGCTGGATGGTGGATCCAGATGGGCCCCACCCACAAAGGGACCAGACCATTGAGGTTGCCCATGTGCCCCCTTCATATGATCAGATCAAATGCCCTATCCAGTGGAAGCAGGAGACCTTGATATGACAATGACGAAATGAAATCCAAACCTATGCAACTACAAATCTATCAACTAGTAATAAACTAATGAGTTAGTTAATGAAGCTTAACAAAAGAGGAGTATAACTACAATGGCATAAATCAAACATTTTCATCAATTTTGTTTTATATAACTATCCACCATTAATGCATTTTAAGCTCACAGCCACCAACCCAAATATCACAAATGCACATGATAGAGAAGGTTAGCACATTTAAAGCATTAGAACCAACCAAATAAACATGCCTACACCATTAATCATGTCTATATACTTGCCTTTGGCTTAGATGAGCAAAAACCCCTTTCTTAGAGCCTAGGGTTACCTCAAATCTTGCTCTCCACACCTCCCCACTTCAAACCAAGCAAAGAACCCACTTCCTACATGCCAAAATGAAAGGGAAAGCCCACTAAATCACCAATGCATGCTCCTAGTGTTGAAAGAAGCAAACTACATGAGTTTAAAGAGAGGGTTTGCTTACCTATTGATGAGAATGAGAAAGGAGGAAGATGAAGGAGATGATGGGGAGACTCTTGATCCTTGGGGAAAGCATTGGAAACTCTTGGAAGCCCTAGCTTGGTTGGTGGAGAAATGGGGGAGAAGGAGTAGAGAGGTTGTAGAGAAGAGAATGAATGAAATGAAATGGGGAAAATGGGGCCTTAGGGTTTAAAAGGGGGTTTTCTTTTAGGAATTTTGCACATAAGGCCAAGTTGTTAGGAAGTTTACAAGAAAGTCCTTGGCAAATGGGTATAGGCTCATAATGAATGTGCCTTGGGCCACAGGGCCAAGGTGGGTCCAAGTAAGTATGACATGCATGACCAACTACCTAATGCACCACACACCACTAATCCTAGTGCTTAGGAGACTAAACCCAATTAAGCACCCTAAATTCTAGTGATTAGTGACTAAGCCCCTCTAATAAAGGCATGAGACCTTACAGTTCTAGTTGAAATCAACATGCAGAAAGGATTAACCCGAGAGGTTATCCTCAAAGTTGGCACTGACTCCAGGTAGTCATGAGAACCCGCCACTGGAGTGCCAAAAATGTAAGAAACTCCAGCTAAAGGTCCCACCATGCATCTTTTGTGACTACGCACCCCCACCACAGAAGGATCCAAGGCCACTGGAGTAAGGGAAGGCCCCCCTAGCCCTTCAGGGGAAGGGTCCCCACCCACCCGTGGATATTATGGAAGACTCTTCAGATGAGGAATGGCAGGAGGTGAGACACCAGAGAGGAGGCCGGCATCCAACGTCTAGCCACGGTCGCCATCCTATGACGTCGGGGATCAAGATGGGCCCCATGACAGTACTGTATCACCCAACCCCGCAACACTTACCAAGTGGAGCAAGCAAGGACCCACGTGGCCACACCTTTGCGCACCATATCCAAGGAAAAAGCCATGCAGGGGGTGATTCAGATACAGCGGCATGCTCAAGGCAGGAAATGGCAACTTACAATCATTTAGAAGGACATTCAAAAGTTTCCTATCATCAAACAAAGTGTTTAACCCAGTATGAGCCCAAACAGAACACCATGTGTAACCAAGATACTGCCTCCCAGGCTATTATCAATTCCAAACCACCCAATCCACCCAATCAGATCCAAGATGAAGATCCCACTCCAAATATTGCCCACAGATCCAGCATTCATTCGATACAGGTCCGTTCAACCATTCGGCAGGACCCTGGCAAACAACACCTACTTGCATGTAGGCCTACCAGACATTTTTATACAAATACGTCCCCTTACGCTAATCTATCCACTCCAAAAGCCTTGCCTCCGTCCACTTCCACTTACCAAGATGCAACCCAGCCCCACGAGACTCCGGCCCATCCAACCATACCCTCTACGACCACTGCCACCACCCACTCAGCTCCCTCACCCGCCATTGGTACACCAAGGCCTCTATCCCATACCCAGCCCTCTACCCCAATCACTATCCTGGACCGGACCGGCATTCCATCCCCTGTAGGGACCTCTGATCCCTCCAACCTTTACTCCATTTTACCCAGACCTCACTCCGCTCATGCCCCCCAGCCCTAACCTTCTGATAACCTTCACTTCACCTCAACCCCTGTCGTTGAACACCCACTCCACCTTAACCCTAAACAACCCTTTGCCAGCCAATCTCCTCATCGACCCCTTCTCCAATTGGTAATGGCTCCTTGCTTGGAAATTCCCAATGACAGGGGTCCTCTGGACTCCTATGCAAGCTCTCATTTCACTTCCCTCCCCACCCCACCGACCAACCCACCAGAAATACCACCTGCAATTGGATTCTGGATTCATCACATGACCAGCTTGTTGCAACAACACCTGAGGCACCTTCAACAAGAAGCCTTCCAGGCAAGAGGAAACTTCCAACCAACAATCCGGCAGAATGTGGACCTGGCTCTGACAAGCTCGGGGACTGGAAATCATTTCGGCACGACAGGAGGAGACGATGTATCTACGGAGTGCCTCCACCTTCCGAACTCCTTAGGCAATGTGATGCTGGAGGGAACAAGCCTCATTCAGGATATAATCAACAATGCCGCAACACCTCCGTCCTGGCCAAATTCAAGGCCACCAGACCGCATCTAAAGTTGGAACTGAAGCTTAAGGACCTCAATCTGGATTCTTGGGACCTTCTCCACCAATTTATCAACATCCCAAAAGGTAATCACTCAACACCCTCTTCCATTACTATTGTCCCTTATATCAATGATAATCTGGAATGTACGAGGAGAGAGGCGTAGGGTGCTACACGGCCACATTCTTCACTTGCTGAGCAAATTCAAACCTTCCATCATGATTCTCCTTGAAACGAAAGTTGAGAGCGTCTCAAATAATCTGACATTCAAACTTTCATCCAACCATCTTTCCTCTTCTACCACTGTTCCTAGAATGGGCCATGGGGGTGGTATTTGGATTTGCTGGGACCCTTCTAGCATGGACGTGGAACTGTTAAACCAATCTGAAAGTCCTTGTGGGAGTCCAAGATCCTAACCCTAGAGGGGGGGGGGGGGTGAATAGGGTGAGCTACTAATAGTGACTAACTATGACCAATTTTAATTTTCTATAAACTAACTAGTCACTAGTGATGATAACAAGCACAATGCGGAAGCTAAATACATACAATCATCACAAGAGCATGCACCACAACACAATATTTATAGTGGTTCGGCCAACGTGCCTACATCCACTACCGGCTTGTGCTCTCACACCCCACCGGATTTCCACTATTATGCTTTTCAAAAAGGCTAAGCAATAACCTCTACAACTATGCTTTTCTAGGCTAAGCAATAACCTTACAATGATGTTTTTCTAGGCTAAACAACAACCCTTACACAATGCTTTTATATGGCTAAGCAATAACCTTACAATCAAATGATTTCTCAAAGAAGGTGTCTTCCAAAGAGCACTCTCAGAGATTACAATTAAAGCACTATTACAATGCCTCTTTAATAGGCTAATTTGAAAGTGAAAACTAAACTCACACAACACACTAATGAGTGCAAAGATGTATGCTAATGAGGTGTGTGTGTGACAACTTCAATCAAGTTTAAAAAGAAAAGTCCAATGAATATATGCTCAAAGCAATTCAAAGATTAAAGCACATAGAAAGAATTGATTGAAGTTTAAATGCAAATCACATGAACAAATACTAACTTGTTGATGATTAAAAAATAAAGGCTCACAAGTTGTATGAAATTAATTTGGCTTAAACATGTGATGCATTTTTAGTGTTCTTTTCAAAAACAAGATTTAACAAAGGTTTTAAAAAGATTGAAAACAACAATGATGATTCAAACAAGTTAAATTAACATGTTATAAAGAAATCAAAGTTTTAAACATAACATGTTTAACAAAGTTTAAAACTAAACTAAGTTTGAATCAAAGAAAAGAATTCATTACAACTTAATATCAAAGATTGAATGGAAGTAATGAATTCATTTCATCATAGTTATCATGCTAAATACATTTACCAAAGATTTAAAACCAAGCATGAAACATATGATTAAATTAAGCAAAGCTTACTTGGAGATTTAACTTCATTAATCCAAGCTTGAGCTTTACTAATGACCCTCTTGGTCTCTCTTAGTTCATCCCCTTTTTCTTCTCTTCAAACACCTCAAAGAGTGCTTAGAAGCTCCAAAATGTTCAACACTTTTTCAATGGGAATGAACCCCTTTTTATACTAAAAAGTTGAGTTCCTGCGTGTCCTCTGTAAGATCCCGACCCCAGTCCTTTTGTTTAGCATTGTTTTAATCGTGGTTTAGCTTGTTAAGTGAGATTTGATTTAGTTTGATCTTGTTTTTGAGTTTGAATAGATTTTTCCTTAGTCTTTGAGATTTTGTAGACCGTTGACTTTGGTTTGACCGGGTTATATGATATGTATTTTTTATGAGAAATTACTTTTAATTTCTAAAAATTCTGAATTTGGTATATTTTGACTTATTTTATGAAGTTTAACAACTTTCATGTTTTGATCATTTTGATTTGATACTCAGAAATCACGTTTTTCGAGGAAAAAGGGGCAAAAATGACATTTTCACTAAATCTGTCCATGAATTTCGAAAATTTCAGAATTTGGGGAAAATATACTTTTTGGAAAGTAGATATTTCGCCGATCGTTTTTGTCTTCTTCGTCGTTTTCGTTCGGGACCCGCAAACATTAGTTTCAGTCTTGGTGAGTTTGGGGCCCATGGGGCCCAGCCCATTTTCTCTATAAAACCCATGGATCTCTCTTCTCTTCTCCCATTCTTCATTTCCTGCAACAAAAAGGGGGAGTTAGGGTTTCTCCCAGCCACCTTTCTCTCTCCTCATGTATCCCTTCTCCTTTGATGCTAAATGGAGATTTGAGCTCCTCTTCTTCTTCCCCATCTTCCAAGCTTCCCCTAGATACCATTTTTGAGATGTTTGAGCTTGAGAAGACCCATCTTTCAAGCTCTTCTTCTTGTTTGGGACACCCAAAGGTTAGCATTGGTTTTCTTTTCTTTAGATCTTTGTTTTCCAAACCATTTTGAAGGGTTTTATCATTTATGCAATGGGTTTTTATGGAGGTTTGCAATGGATGGATTTCTAGGGTTTCTTCTTGAGCCATTTTGGGGATTTTATGATTTGTGGAGCTTGAGGCCATAAGTGGACTTCATGGAGTGTTTTTACATCTTCTCTTGACCAAGGCAAGTGAATTTTCAATTAATATGATGTTTGTAGGTTTTTTGTTTGGTTCCATGGCTTTCCTCATGTGTTCTAATCCTTTATTAATTATGGATTTATTTTGAATGAATGGAGTAATGTTATGTTGATTCCCACTTAGTTTGCTATTGTACAATGAGTTGGGAGTTTGGCTTTCACTTTGTTCATCTTGTAAAATTAGTCCTCTTTATGTTAAGTATGGGGTTCAATGAAAGGGAGAAAACTTTGCTTTGAAAAGTATTGTGTTTGGGCTAATTAGAATGGTTGTGAATGGTGATTGATGAGTTTGGAAGGTCAAGGAAGGGCCCAAAGTATCTAGGAAACTTGTATGGAAGATTGGAAATGGAAAAGGATCAAGAAAATCAGAAAAAAATGCAAAGGAATGAAGTTGTCTGCACTCGGGCCGGACTGGGCAGGCCCAGTCCGCTCGAGCGACCCACTGGGTCGCTCGAGCGGACCAGGCACTGTCTGGGTCCGCTCGAGCGACCCACTGGGTCGCTCGAGCGACCCAGCTTCTGTCTGGGTCCGCTCGAGCGGGCCTGGGTCCGCTCGAGCGAGCCCAGCTCAGTCTGGGCTGGGTTTGGGTCCGTTTATGGATCAGTTTGGGCCTGTTCTTTGGGACTTCTTTGGGCTTGTCTTTGGGCCTGTTTTAAGTTTAGTTTTGGGCTATTTTAAAACTGGTTATTGGGCCATTTCAGATCTGATGTTGGGTCACCTTTGGGCCTGACATTTGACTATTTTTAATGACTGTTTTGTGGGCCTGTTTATGGTTAGTTTGAATTGATTTTAAAACTTGTTCTTTGGACCTTTTAAGGACTGGTTGTGGACTGTTTTTAAACTTGCTTTGTGGGCCTGGTTCAGGATAGTTTTGGGGTTGTGTTTTAAGTTTGTTTGTGGGCCAACAAGGGTTTAGCTTTGAGTTGTTTTAAAAATCTGTTTTGCGGGCCTGTGCGAAGTTTGTTTGGGCTGTTTTAAGAATCGTTTCGTAGGCCATTTAAGGATTTGTTTTGGACTGTTTTTAAACCTGTTTCATGGGCTTGGTTAAGGTTCAGTCTTTGGATGTTTAAAAATCAGTTTTATGGGCCATCTTAAGATCAGTTTTTGGTTGTTTTGAGAACTTGATTTGTGGGACATTTAAGAGTGGTTTTTGGACTGTCATTTGAGACTGTTTTGGACTCGGTTTAAGGCCAACTATGGGCCTGTTTTAATGAGATTTGAGATTAATTGGGATACTCGGAAATTTGTGAAATGGGAATGATGTGAGAATGAGTGCATGTGAAATTACCTGGGAACCGTTCGGGTCTTAATGCGCACTTATCATTTAAATATTATGGATTTTCATTGGCATCAAACGCACTTTTTATTAATTAATGTTTAAAGGTTAAATGTGCATTGAGATGGTCCCTTGGTAAGTCATTAAGTCATTCTCCACTATCCATTCCATTTCAAGTCAGAAAAATGTATTGTATTTGTATTTGCATTTGTATTTGTTTTCTTTGGTGAACTAATCTAAATAGCATCGGTGATTTGTTATAAAATCATGTGTCTTCCCATGTTCGAAAGGGTTGGTCGTATGATTTTATACAAATCACCTCGATGCGTATTTGAACGGTTCATCATCGAAATTCGTATGTTTTCTCCGATTCGATTTGAAAAGAGATTGGAGTATGTTTGTTACATTCGGGATTTCTTCGATAAGACTATTGTTTTGACAACACTAGTATTTGTAAATAAAACCTCGAGGCAAGACGGGGCCAGAGCTATGTGGTGCGAGCCCATGAGCCAAAGAGGCTATGACTTCGAAAACAAACCCCGAGGCAAGACGGGGCCAGAGCTATGTGGTGCGAGCCCCTGAGCCAAAGGGATTAGTATTATGTTAGATTTGTATCTGTTTGAGTTTGAAAACTAAAGGCACCACTAGGCTTAGGTCACCTTGTCGGGCTGATCACCCGGCTTGGGATCTTTACTCTGTCCGCCAGCTGCAGCTTGGATTCTGTCTGTACCGACCATGGCAACGGTAATTATCTGCCGGTCCCATTTGTATGGCTACGGTTCGGATACCTTTGATCTGCCGGTCCCATTTGTATGGCTACGGTTCTGATCCTCTGTTTAGTACCACGTTCAGTGGCTACGCTCTGTCTGCTCTTATCACTTCGGTAATAGGAGGATTTAGCTATTGGTGGTCGCCTAGGTTTTATCTGCATATTACTTTAGTTATGATTCTTGTCGGTTATGCTTTTTATGCTTGATTTGTTTAATGTTACGATATCGACCTTTATCGCATTGTTTCTACTGTTCAGTTTTAAATGTACTTCCAATTATTAAATGCTTCGCTTAGGTGGTTATCTTTTCGAGATATTTATGCTTTAGACACTGTCCGTTTATTTGTCTCGATATTTATGTTCGGACTTTCGACCGTTTTAGCATGTTTTATTGTCATTATTGTTTAGACCATTTATTCGGTTTTACGATGATTTCGTCTGGTTTTATGTACGTTCTTTTATTTCATATTATTTGTTTATTTGCTTGCCAGACCGTCGTGTCTGACCCCTTTTTGTTTGGTGCCAGTTTTCTTCTCTTCTGTTTGTAGGTGTTTGATCAGAGGAGGCGGTGGGACCGCCGGTCTGACGTGAGAGGCTGCCGTTGATATCAATTAGATGTCAAGTATGGCACCGGAGTCCGTATCTAATATTGAGGGTAGTATTCTGTCTAGTTGGATATTTTTGTATGGCTTTATCAGCCTTTTTCTTTTGGGTTTGTAATTAAGACATTTGTTAATTGTAATCTGAATATGCGGGAAATAATAGATTTGTTACTACCAGCTCAGTGTGTTGTGATTGATGGCTTTGTGATATTGGTTGCGTGCGACACGGAACCCGATGGCCACGGATTCCGAGTCGTAACACCATGTTTAGCTTCCGCGAAAAATATACTCTGATTGTGTTGGCATGTGATTATCCTCATTCACGCGGATCTTGGGAACTATACAAAAAGTTTCAAATTATTCCAAAATTTCGCACCCCGAGATCGGTTCGCTGCAGGTCCCGGTTTCGGGGCGTGACATCCTCGGTCGACCCCCAGCTTGGCTCGGTCGACCGACCCTTAACGGTCAAAAATCAGACCGTTTGAAAAATGCTCAACGGACACTTTCTCGGTCAACCCACAGTGTGGTCGGTCGACCGAAAGCATGGGTTCGGTCGACCGACCACACTGCGGGTCGACCCGAGCCCAAGGACCAAAAATCCTATTTTTTGCATATTTAAAGAGATTTCTTTGTGGGATCTTTGGGCCACTAAATCAAGCTTGGAAACATGATTTTAAATCATTCTAAGTATTTTAAAATCATGAAACATAAAAAGCCACAAATCATTTGAAACTTTAAAACTTAGGCTAAGCTTGAATTTTGAAATTCCTTTTTACAAAATCAATTGCATCCAAAATTAAAACCAATTCATGCATAAAACATGAGAAAATAATGCATGGATAAAATAAGATTTCAATGTTTTCTAAAATAATGCAAGTGTGAGAAATCAAATGATGATTAAAATGATATGCATCCATCAAATTGCAATACACAAAACTCCTAACAATCTCCCCCTTTGCAATTTGATGGCAAACCTTAACTTAACACTAAACCTCACACTAAGTCTTCAGCTCCTTGGCTTGACACGGCTTGAAATCTTCGGATGCTCCTTCACTTAGCTTGGGCTTTAGCTCTTTTGATCTTCATTCTTCTTGTCCTTAGCTCCAAGCTTTCTTTCTTTTATCTTCTCTCCCCCTTAGACCAAGCACTCTCTCTCCTTGGTCTTTCTCTCCCTTTGCCATTGAATGCTCTCTCCCCCTTTGATCTTTCTCCCTTTTTTAGTAGCTAGAGCATTTTCTCCCCCTTAATCCTTTCTCCCCCTTTGCCATTAAATTGCAAAGGTAGCAATTGAAGAAATGTACCTACACACATGAAACAAGGAAAATACCTTTAGTAGCACCTGTTAACAAATGAAATCGAAAATGAAATACTTAACAGGCTATTATGCATGTGAGTAAGTTATAAGGGAATAGCAATGGTGAATTTGATCATCTCTAATGCTTCCTTAGAAGGTTTACTCCCCCTCAATCCATAATCTTCTTTTGTCATACTTTTGACAAGAATATAACTATTAGATGCAAGAAGAAGATGGTTTAACCAATTGAGGGATAACTTCAAGGGAAGGATTAGATACCAATTGATAATGATTAACTATAAGGCTCAATGATCAAATTACCAAATTGGAGAGAAACCAATTGACCTATAAGCTTAAGGAAAGTTGAAGAGTAAGGTCAAAAGGTTAACCTATCATGGATACCAATTGAAATAAGAACCATATCAATTGAGATTTAAGAGTATGACTTATTAGCTCAATCACTCTAAAATGGACTTAAGGAATGTAACTAGAAGGATTAATCCAAGTTAGAGCTATCCATGATGATAAGGGGTTTACTAAACATAGCATCAAATATATAACTATGAAAATCATATGCTATGTAAATTTTGAAATCATTTCACTCAATCATAAAATATGACTATCAAGTGTAAGATGAGTGAAATGAAATTCAAACCATGATGCCTACCTCAATCATTAACCAACCAAGATTATTAGCACATAAACATGGTGGTCACGAGATTTAACCAAATAAGCAAGAGAGGTGGCAAACATGACCATTTATGAAGCTAATGGAATGTGACATGGAACAAAGACATATTACTATCAAGTTTAATCCAATGTGCACAAGGTTTATCACAAATATATAACATCAATTGGAAGTTATACTAATTGAAAATGATATCATTTGATTACCAATTGAATATGGAACATGTTTGAGAGCAAGCATGTGACAAACACAAGATTCCATCAAGCAACATAAATGAATATTCATCACTTTAATGATATAACTATTAAGCATAGTGATGAAAATGAGAAATTGCATTTTGAAAATATATGACTTATAAGAATATGCAATTTCCAAAGTGTCAACCATATGAATACAACATCTAAGAAATCCATCATTCAAGAGATATAACTATGTAATTCAAGAAATGAATTTCAAAGAGGTTCATATGATCAAACACTACTATGAGGTTGAAACATGTATAAGTATGACAAATACACATGAATCAAACAACATAACCATCCATTTCACAAAAATGACTAGAAAGCATAAAGGATGGATTTGGGTTCTAGTATGGTTACAAAAAAAAATAATTAAAGAACACAACCATACATGGAACAAATAAAACATTTGCATAAAGAATGTAACTAAAAGAGCAAACATGCAAATAGTCTATCACAACATTCATTTCCATTAAAGGATGACATAAGCAAAAGCATAAGGAAATGAAAACATGGAACATGCTTTGATGAATACAACAAAAAGTTTTAAAGCATTTCCATTCATGCAATCTTCAAATCATAAACAAAATCATGGGCATAATGTATATGAAAATAAAGAAAGCACCTTATCAAACATCAAATTGTATTCTAAGCAATATCACTACCAAGAATCATACAATTTGATTTAAAAACCATTCAACTTGCATTTTAAAAGATATAACTTAATTGGAAAACATACAAGTTGATCTTTTCAAAGTAATTTTCCATGTGAAAGTATAACGTAAAAATTCATGGAAAAATTAAATTGATTTAAGTCATTTGTTTTTCAAAATAATCTAACTAAGATATACAAACAAATGATATTGCAACATCAATCGATTATGAAAGATCTAGCTATGAAAGCTTTGAACCCATAATCAATTGAACATGTAGAAATGCAAACAAGATGTGACTATAAAAAGCAAATCTAACATGTGAGAAATACAGTCAAATGATTTTGAAAACCATGAAATGTGACTTAGGGAAGTACATGAAGACAAAATCAAATGATCATAAAGAAACAAATGCATTTTAAAAAATGTAACTAAGAAAGAACATAAAATGCAAATGCAATCATGACCAACAAAAAGATTTAACTATTAAGGTTAGGTTGGTCAATGAGGTCCAAGGCCTTAAGGTTTGTCTATTTGTCTAACTTTGGGAATCCACCTAAGGTCTTGGGATGGATGAACTTTGAGGTCTAACTTAAACTTCTCACCAACTCTAGGAGATTTAACTTGATAAATTATTAACTTAGACTTATCACCATGAGATATAGATTTAACTAAGTTTAGCTTAGATTGGTGATTAGTCTTTTGGTGAGTTTGCTTCTTTGGGGTTTGAACCATTTTTCTTTTCTTCTTATCTCCTCCCTTTAATTGACTTTTGAATTTCAAATTTATCTTTGCAACTTTCTTCAAAAGTTCTTTCATTTGTTGAGTTAAGGGAGGTAGGTTGAGAACCTTTTTATTTATAGATTCTTTTAAACTTGATTTAACTTGTTTAATCTTTTTAGAATCTATTTTAGGAGACTCCTTCTTAATTGATTTTACTTGTTTAAGCTTCATGGAGTTCTCCTTGGTTTTTGGTGTCTTATCCATCAAAGAATTTGATTTACCTTTCTTTGGTTCAAATATGGATTTAGACACATTGCTTCTTCTTTGTTTGCACTCAAACCTAAAATGTCCTTCAATGCCACAATAATTACATTTAGACATGGGCAAAGAAGTGTGAGTGCTAGAGAATGAGGACTCACCTTTCACAAAAGTGTTGGTGAATTTAGGGTCATATGAGGTATTCCTATCAAATCCAAGACCCGTCCTATCTCCTTTTGATTTACCCAATTTAAATAGCTTTTCCAATCTTTCTTCACTTTGGGTAAATTTGCACTCATACTTTTGTTTGTATGTTTCAAGTTGAGTGACTTTGGTTTTAAGGGTTGAATTCTCATTTTTAACTTTAGTTAGTTCTTGTTCAATTCCCTTAAATTTGATTAGCTCTTCATTGGCAAGTTTTAACTTCATTTCAAGTTCATTAACAACATTAGATCCAAGTTCTAAGGTGTTTAACTTATTTTGAGCATTAGATAAATTTTCTTTAGAGATAGTCAACTTAGATTCAAGATTGTTAATGTTTTCATCTTGCCTTTGTAATTGATCTCTTAGTTTCAAATTTTCATTTTTAAGATTATCACAACCTAACTTTAATTCAACTAATTCATCTTGAGCATTTTGTAGGTTATGCAAAGAGATCATAAACTTAGAGTCTACACAATTTATTAATTCTTCTTTCTCTCTAAGTTCATCTTTTGAAGAAACTAATTGTTTGTTTAGACTTTTAGATTTTTCTTCTAATCTTTTATTCTTTTTAACAAGCTCTAAGGCAAATGTACATAATTCATCATAGGCTTGTTGAATGTCATCTTCATTTTCATTAATTTCTTCTTCTTTTAATTTAAGTTTAGATTCAAGTTGAGATACTTTAAATTCAATGTTTGAATCTCCAATAGATGGAAGAAGAAGGGATCTAGAAGAATCTACAAAGTCTAGCATAGTGGAATCCATTCTAATGATTTTCATAGAAAAACACAACTAGGGTTCTAACTCTAGGTTTTTACACCAAATCAAGAGTTCCAAACACTTGATCCTAATCAAGAGCACGAGGCTCTGATACCAATTGAAAGTCCTTGTGGGAGTCCAAGATCCTAACCCTAGAGGGGGGGGGGTGAATAGGGTGAGCTACTAATAGTGACTAACTATGACCAATTTTAATTTTCTATAAACTAACTAGTCACTAGTGATGATAACAAGCACAATGCAGAAGCTAAATACCTACAATCATCACAAGAGCATGCACCACAACACAATATTTATAGTGGTTCGGCCAACGTGCCTACATCCACTACCGGCTTGTGCTCTCACACCCCACCGGATTTCCACTATTATGCTTTTCAAAAAGGCTAAGCAATAACCTCTACAACTATGCTTTTCTAGGCTAAGCAATAACCTTACAATGATGTTTTTCTAGGCTAAACAACAACCCTTACACAATGCTTTTATATGGCTAAGCAATAACCTTAAAATCAAATGATTTCTCAAAGAAGGTGTCTTCCAAAGAGCACTCTCAGAGATTACAATTAATGCACTATTACAATGCCTCTTTAATAGGCTAATTTGAAAGTGAAAACTAAACTCACACAACACACTAATGAGTGCAAAGATGTATGCTAATGAGGTGTGTGTGTGACAACTTCAATCAAGTTTAAAAAGAAAAGTCCAATGAATATATGCTCAAAGCAATTCAAAGATTAAAGCACATAGAAAGAATTGATTGAAGTTTAAATGCAAATCACATGAACAAATACTAACTTGTTGATGATTAAAAAATAAAGGCTCACAAGTTGTATGAAATTAATTTGGCTTAAACATGTGATGCATTTTTAGTGTTGTTTTCAAAAACAAGATTTAACAAAGGTTTTAAAAAGATTGAAAACAACAATGATGATTCAAACAAGTTAAATTAACATGTTATAAAGAAATCAAAGTTTTAAACATAACATGTTTAACAAAGTTTAAAACTAAACTAAGTTTGAATCAAAGAAAAGAATTCATTACAACTTAATATCAAAGATTGAATGGAAGTAATGAATTCATTTCATCATAGTTATCATGCTAAATACATTTACCAAAGATTTAAAACCAAGCATGAAACATATGATTAAATTAAGCAAAGCTTACTTGGAGATTTAACTTCATTAATCCAAGCTTGAGCTTTACTAATGACCCTCTTGGTCTCTCTTAGTTCATCCCCTTTTTCTTCTCTTCAAACACCTCAAAGAGTGCTTAGAAGCTCCAAAATGTTCAACACTTTTTCAATGGGAATGAACCCCTTTTTATACTAAAAAGTTGAGTTCCTGCGTGTCCTCGGTCGACCCCCAGCTTGGCTCGGTCGACCGACCCTTAACGGTAAAAAATCAGACCGTTTGAAAAATGCTCAACGGACACTTTCTCGGTCAACCCACAGTGTGGTCGGTCGACCGAAAGCATGGGTTCGGTCGACCGACCACACTGCGGGTCGACCCGAGTCCAAGGACCAAAAATCCTATTTTTTGCATATTTAAAGAGATTTCTTTGTGGGATCTTTGGGCCACTAAATCAAGCTTGGAAACATGATTTTAAATCATTCTAAGTATTTTAAAATCATGAAACATAAAAAGCCACAAATCATTTGAAACTTTAAAACTTAGGCTAAGCTTGAATTTTGAAATTCCTTTTTACAAAATCAATTGCATCCAAAATTAAAACCAATTCATGCATAAAACATGAGAAAATAATGCATGGATAAAATAAGATTTCAATGTTTTCTAAAATAATGCAAGTGTGAGAAATCAAATGATGATTAAAATGATATGCATCCATCAAATTGCAATACACAAAACTCCTAACACAATCTACCTAACACATTACTCTCACTCGAACCTTTACTGCCGGTAGGGAGACTAAACGCTTCTTCATGGCCAGTTATGCTTCCCCGACCTGGCAGGCTCGTCGGAATCTTTGGGATGACTTAATCCGGTTCAAAAATACCCACTACAATTCCAGGACTCTCTGGCTTCTGATGGGCGACTTTAATTGTATGTTGGGGCCTCATGAGAAGCGTGGAGGCCTTCCCACGGGCTTTGCGAGGGCCCTGCAAGATTTTCAAAATTTTATCGCTGATGTCGAACTTCAGGATCTAGGGTATCATGGTTCCCCCTTCACTTGGTCTAACACGCGGACGGGGCCTACTAGAATAATGGAATGTTTGGATAGAGGTCTCGCCACAGCTGCGTGGCTGCAAAGCCATGGGGACTGGTTCATTGATCACCTACCCCGAGTGGGGTCCGACCATAATCCTTTCCTCCTTTCGAAAGGTCAGCCTCACACTCCTTTGGATCGCCCTTTTCGTTATGAGAATATGTGGCATTCTCATCCGCAGTTCGAACCTTGGACCTTAGGATCTTGGCCTCGCCATCATCTGCCCCTGGTGGACAAACTAGGCATCTTGGCCTCAGCCCTGTCCGATTGGAACAAATCTTCCTTTGGGAACATATTCCATGAATAGGAAAGGATCCTCCGAAGGATTCAAGGTATCCAGCTAGCTCCTTACTTTACCTCATCCTTTCTCCAAAACCTGGAGAAGGAGCTACAGTACCACTATGCTCTTCATCTGCAGTAGGTAGAGCAATTATGGGCCCAGAGGTCTAGGATTAACCAGCTCCATCAGGGTGATTGAAATACCCGGTTCTTCCACCTGGGGGCGAAGATCTTCCATAGAAAGATGAAAATCCATTGTTTTAAAACTGAACAGAGCACCCTCATCGCGGATCAAAGGGAGATGGAAGACAATCGCGGATTAAAATCCTGGTTTTCTGCTACAAATACTCACCAGTGTCCTCAAGACCTGATGATGCCTTCTAGCATAGAGTCCGGCATTACTGGAATGGAAAATGATAGCCTCAATGCTATTCCTTCAGCCAATGAAGTCAGGCATGCAGTTTACTCTATTAATCCTTGTGTGGGGAAATTTCCGAACTCATCAGAGTCCCGGCCAGATGCTCCATCTCGGGCTCCCGCACCAACTAGATCCATCTCAGCTAGGCACTTCACCACGGCAGAATCCACTTTGGCCGAGTGCTCCATCTTGGCACCTTTGCCAGATCTCTCTCTAGCCAAGTCAAGTCGTTCTCGACCTCGGCTACCCAGCTCGGCAGCAGTGCCAGGCCTTCCACCTCGGCAGCAGTGCCAGGCCTTCCACCTCGGCAGCAGTGCTAGGACCCTCCATCTCTGCCAGGTCCTCACCTCGGCTAGACACTCCATCTCGGCCAAGAGCCTCATCTCGGTTAAAGCACTGAGCACTGACAGCTGTCCTCCCATGGACGCTCAAGCACGCTACGGCACGTGCGACAAGAAAAGGGAACCACCCATAATCCCTGACAGATCGCCGTCCACAGCTCCTAAAACGCCATGATAAGGCTCGATGGGACTGCAATTAAAGAAAAGTAGGCTACGATGGGACTGCGCCTCCCTAGTACCTGACAAAGTGGGCTATGACAAGACAGTCAACCACCTCCTTGCCTCCTCTCTTCTTCTATATAAGCACAGCCACAGCTCCAGAGCAAAGGAGGGCCAACGAGTACACCACTCTGGTATGCCCATCTTCTTCCCCAAAAATCTCCATCCTAATGCTTAGTTCCCACACTGGCTTAGGCATCGGAGAGCCTTGCGCCGCCCAGGCCAGGGTCCTTTGATCCCCTCTCTGTTTCTTTCTCCCCTTTCAGGTTCCAGGCAGCTGATCCTCATCAGTTCTTTGGATAAGTCCTATCAGGCACCCCCTATTCTTGTGAGTTATATTTTTTGCACTTACAATTGGCACCGTCTATGGGAAAGATCAAAAAGTCATCTTCCCAAACACCATGCCTCGAAGAACCGAAAAAGGGAAAGAACCATCAACACTGCCAATGCAGCTGTCGCCGGTCCATCACCAGGGAAGGTCCGGGGCAAGGTCTGGTTCAGCGGGCATCCACAGGCAGGAATCCCAGCCAGGTTCATCCTCAACGGGACGGACGACACCTTCCAGGCGGGATGGCGTTCGACTGGGGTTTTCCCAGTAAAAGGAATCCCAGCCAGACGAACCCCATCATCAGATTGATGACGACAACCCGCTTCTCGCAAAGATCAGGGCCCAAAGCCTTACGATACAAGCGCAGGGCGAGTTGATCCGTCAACTTCAGCAGCAGATACAAGACAGAGGAGCAACCTCTGCTCCGCCCTCTAGTTCCTCAAAAAGGCGAAGGCAAAAGCCAAAAGATTGGCTTGATCAGTACATCGAGCAAGCGGTTCAGCGGAATTTGGAGATGGCTGGTCTCACTCGAGCTCTGCTAAATCCTCACGATCTCGGCATATCCCCTTTCTCTCCAGAAATCAGAAACTTCCCCCTTCCTGAAGATTTCAACATCCCGAGGTTCGTCGTTTATGATGGGACCTCGGACCCAGCAGCACACCTCCGGTACTTCACTCAGAGGATGTCGGTGTGGGGCAATGCAGGCCACCTGAACTGCAGAGTCTTCTCTTCCAGCCTCGGGGACCTTCCCCTAAAGTGGTTCTGCGCACTCCCCCAAGGATCGATCAAAAGTTGGCAGCAGCTCTAGAATTCCTTCATAACGACGTTCCAGGCTCACAGGGTCATCCCCAGGTCGGCCGCTGACCTGATGGCCCTCAGAATGAAGCAAACCAAGAACGTCACGCAGTTCGCCAAGAGGTTTTGGACTGTCTACAGCCAGATCGAAAATGCCTCAGATACAATAGCAGTCATGTCTTTCCAACAAGCCCTCCTACCAGGCAACGAGCTTCGAAGAGACTTGGTCATGCATCCCGTGGTCACTATGTCAGCACTAATGACCAGGGTAAACCGGTTCGTCAGGCAAGAAGCAGACGAAGCGCGAGCCCAGGAGCGCTTCAACCTCTACGAAAATGACCACACAGCTTCCAGCTAGGCGGATGTCTCCAGCTCGGCAGCAGCCTCCAGTTCGGCAGTATTCCCCAGCCCGGCAGAACTCCCCTCCAGCTCGGGAGGCAGCTAGATGTCTCCTATCATCACTTAGCTTCGACCGCCCGTCAGCTTCGATCGCACGACCATCTACCATCATTTCTGGCGGCACGGTCCTCTACTGTCAGCTTCGATGGCGCCATCAGCTTCTATGACACCGGCACGACCCTCTATTGTCGGCTTCGATCGTACGACTCCCTATCGTCATTTCAACGCACGATCCTCTGTTGTCAGCCTTGATCGCACCGTCATCTACCGCCATCAGTCATCCAGAGCCCCGTGCTCCTACATCTCGGCCGCGCGCCAGATCTCGATCTCTTGTGTCTCGGTTACTGTGCCAGATCTCGACTTCGTGCATCGCGGCAGCAGCGCCAGATTCTCGACCTCATGCTGGTGTCGCCCTCGTGCTAGCTACGCGCTTCACGCAGGTTCGGCCTCATGTTGGTCTAGGCCAGCGCCAGAGAGACTGCCCTCGGGTTCATACACCCAGGCTTCTCCATCTCGGCGAGTGCCAGAGAGACTAACTTTGGGTTCATACACCCTAGGACTGACCTCGGGTTCATACACCCAGTCTTCCCTAAACTTTGGGTTCATACACCCTGGGACTGACTTCGGGTTCATACACCCAGTCTTCCCTAAACTTTGGGTTCATACACCCTGGGACTGACTTCGGGTTCATACACCCAGTCTTCCCTAAACTTTGGGTTCATACACCCTGGGACTGACCACGGGTTCATACACCCAGTCGCTCCTAAAACTTTGGGTTTATACACCCTGGGACTGACTTCGGGTTCATACACCCAGTCTTCCCTAAACTTTGGGTTCACGCACCCAGGGACTGACTTAGGGTTCATACACCCAGTCGCTCCTAAAACTTTGGGTTCATACATCCAGGCTCCTCCACCTCGGCCAAAGAGACTGCTCCACGTCTCCTACCTCGGCCAATGGCAGCTCAACAAGAATGCCGAAGAGACTGTTCCTGTAAGACCCCGACCCCCAGTTCTTTTGTTTAGTATTATTTTAATCATGGTTTTTCTTTTTAAGCGAGATTAGAGTTGGTTTGACTTTGTCTTCGAGTTTGACTAGATTTTTCATAGCCTTGGAGATTTTGAAGACCGTTGACTTTAGTTTGACACGGCCTTTGTAAAATGTATTTTTATGAGAAATCACTCCTGATTTCTAAAAATTCCAAATTTGGTGTATTTTGACTCATCTCATTAAGTTGAACAACTTTCATGTTTTGACCATTTTGATTTAATGATCAGAAATTGCGCTTTTCGAGAAAAATGAGCAAAAATGACATTTTCACTAAATCTGTCCATAAATTTCGAAAATTTCAGAAATTGGGGAAAATATACTTTTTAGAAAATAGATTTTTCGGTGATCATTTTTGTCTTCTTCGTCATTTTCATCCGGGACCCACAAATATTAGTTTCAGCCTTTGTAAGATTGGGGCCCATGGGACCCATCCCATTCAACTCTTTAAAGGGGCAAATGGGTTTCTTCCCCATTCATTTTTCCTGCAACGATTCCAGCAAGGGCTGGAATCATTCTTCTTCATTTCCAGCCACTCTCTCTCCTCATGTACGTGTTCTTCTTGGATGCTAAATGGAGATTTGATCTCCAAGTCTTCTTCCCCACCTTCCAAGCTTTTCAAGGATGCATTTTTCAAGAGATTTGAGCTAGGAGAGACCACTTTTCCAAGCTCCTCTTCCTTGTTTGAGCTACAAGAGGTTAGTAATGGCTTTCCAAACTTGAGATCTTTGTTTTCCTCTTCATTTAGAGTGTTTTCATCACTCATACAAGAGTTTTCCTTGGAGATTTACAAAGATTGATTTTTCAAGGGTTTTCTCTTGGATATTTTTGGGACTTTTGTAGATTTGGGGCTTTGCTATTAGAGAGGTGCTCTTGGAGTGATTTGTTCCCCATCTTGACTTGAGGCAAGTAAATATTCAGATATTGTGGTGTATGTTGTTTATTATGAGTATTTGTTCTTCTCTTAAAAATTATGAATTTCTACCTTGGTTTATTGATTTGTTCTTGAAATGTTTGAGCAAAGATTTATGTTTATGGTTCTCTAGTTTATGATTCCAATAATCTGAGATTTTTATTTAGTAATGAATCATCTTTGAATTTGTTATGCACATTTCAGATTTTAATGTTTTGATGGATAAAAGTGCCTTGTTAGTTTATGATTCCAATAATCTGAGATTTTTATTTAGTAATGAATCATCTTTGAATTTGTTATGCTTATTTCAGATTTTAATGTTTTGATGGATAAAAGTGCCTTGTTAGTTTATGATTCCAATAATCTGAGATTTTTATTTAGTAACGAATCATCTTTGAATTTGTTATGCACATTTCAGATTTTAATGTTTTGATGGATAAAAGTGCCTTGTTCATGCTTGAATCTTGGAAAGAATGGAATGATTTAATGTATGGTTGTTTTAATGGATTTGGTGTGGCAAGGAGAAGCCCAAAGTGTTTGTTAGATTAATTGGATTGATTATGAATGGTGATTTGCTGAGTTTGGGAGGTCAAGGAAGGGTCCAAATGATCTTGGAAATTTGTATGAAAGAAAAAGAATGGAAAAAGATCAAAAAAAAAAAAAAATGGAAGAAAGAGGAGAACGAGCCCAGTCCGGCCTGGTTCAGGGCCTGGTTTTGGCCTGGGTTCAGGTCTGATTTCTGGGCCCATTTCAAGGCTTCGTTGGGCCTGTTTTGAGACTTCTTTGGGCCTGATTTAAGACCTGATATTGGGCTGTTTTAAGACCTGATATTGGGCTGTTCAAGATCTGATATTGGGCTGTTTTAAGACCTGATTTCTGGGCTACTTTAAGGACTGGTTTGGGCCAAGTTGGTGGACTGTTTTGAGCTTGAGTTAAGGCCAGCTGTGGGCCTGATTAAAAAGGATTTAAACCAGTTTTAATGAGGACTCATTGGATATATTTTCAGGTCCACTTCAAGCCTATGTTCAAGCCCAATCCAGCCCAAACTCTTTTCTATAATTGAAGCCCATTCAACCCCTTTACAATCTTAAAATCATTATGTAATTGGTGTGAACTCTGAACAACCCAATTGGGAGACCCTTCCAAGTCTCAATGTACACTTCATCCCTTGTGATTGTCAAGGATCTTCTGTGGCACCAAATTTCTTTCTATTAATGACAATAAAGGGGGTTAAATGTGCATCAAGATGACCCGCATTAGACGGTCGAATCATCATACATTCATTCCATGTAAATAAGGTTTTGTTTGGATTCTTTTATAAACCTATTTGAAGGCTTTGAGGTGGTTTACCACATTAGTACCACATTAGTGGACATTGATAAGACTACTCATCTATTTTGCTTGGATTCGTCAATATGTATTTGTTCGGAGTAGTTTTCTTATCGATTTTGGAAATATATCTTATGAACGGATTTGTATTACTTTGATGTGTATTTGAGTGGTTTACCATGGAGATTAGTATGTTTTCTACGAATCGATTTGGAAGGAGATTTGAGTGGTTTGCCACATTTGAAAATATATCGATAACACTATTATTTTGAAAATAAAACCTCGAGGCAAGACGGGGCCAGAGCTTTGTAGTGCGAGCCCATGAGCCAAAGGGACTATTATTTTGAGAATAAAACCTCGAGGCAAGATGGGGCCAGAGCTTTGTAGTGTGAGCTCATGAGCCAAAGGGATTATTATTTTGATTTGTATTGGTTCAGGTTTTGAAAACTAAAGGCACCACTAGGCTTAGGTCACCTTTTCGGGCTGATCACCCGGCTTGGGATCTTTTATTTATCTGCCAGCTGCAGTTTGGATTCTGTCTGTACCGACAATGGCAACGGTTCTGATCTGCCGGTCCCACGCGTAGTGGCTACGGTTCTGATTTTGATATGTCGGTTCCATTTGTATGGCTACGGTTCTGATTCTGTTTTCGGTCCCACGTGTAGTGGCTACGGTTCTGTCTGCTCTTGTTACTTCGGTAATAGGAGAATATAGCTATGTGTGGTTCGCCAATGTTTTGTCCGTTGTTATTTTATTTTATGATTCTTGTTTGTTTATGCTCATTATAATCTTTGAATTTATTAATGTTTAAGAAATCGATCTTTTATCGTATTGTCTTTATTATTCAGGATTTTAAATGTATTCCCAATTAATAAACGTTTTACGTAATCTGTTATCTTCTTAAGATATTTATGTTTCAGATTCGGTTCATTTATCTGCTTTGATAATTATGTTCAGTCTTTCAATCGTTTTATCATGGTTTATTACTATTATTGTTTAGACTCTTTAAATGAAATTACAATGATTCCATCGGATTTTATAAATGCCCATTTCCATATTACTTGTTTATTAGCTTGCCAGACCGTCGTGTCTGACCCTGTTTGTTTGGTGCCAGATTTCTCTTCCATTGCTTTTTAGGTGTTTGATTGGAGGAGGCGGTGGAACCGCCGGTCTGACGCGAGAGGATGCCCTTTGATGTCATATAGATGTCAAGTTTGGCACCGGAGCTCGTAATATCACTTGGGGTAGTATTTTATTTAGTGGTTTATTTGTATGGCTTTGTTAGCCTTGGTCTTTGGGTTTGTAATTAAAACATTTGTTAATTGTAACTTGAATATGTGGGAAATAAATAGTCTTGTTACTACCAGCTCAGTACTTTGTGATTTATGATCAGTACCAGTCTGCTTATGTGATGGCTTTATGATATTGGTTGAGTGCGACACGGAACCCGATGGCCACGGACTCCGTGTCGCAACACCATGATTAGCTTTCGCGAAAATATGTTCTGATCGTGATGGAATTTTATTATCCTCATTCACGCGGATCTTGGGAAATACAACAAAAATTTTAATTAATCCCAAAATTTCGCATCCCAAGGTCGGATCACTGCAGGGCCCGGTTTCGGGGTGTGACAGTTCCATATCACCTCTACGACCTCATGCTGGTCTCGGCCGCGAGCACATCTCGGTATCAGTACCATATTGTCGGCCAACGAGACTGCACCTCTGGTGACGAGCCAGATGGTCACGTCTCGGTTCTCAGCTACACCCAGCTCGGCAGCAGTGCCAGCCTCTAGCTAGGCAGCAATGCTGGCCTCCTCGGCAGCATCACTAGAAACACTTCCAACAAGGCTACACCTCTAGCGACGAACCAGCTGGTCACATCTCGGTCTCTCAGTTGGCGACAAACCAGACACTGAAGATTATCAAGCTCAACAACTCCTCCCTTCTTAGCTTCCGACCTCAAAGAGTACTCTCAGAGCTCAGAAGCTGGGGGGCTATTGTGTGGGGAAATTCCCGAACTCATTAGAGTCCCGGCCAGATGCTCCATCTCGGGCTCCCGCACCAGCTAGATCCATCTTAGCCAGGCACTTCACCACGGCAGAATCCATTTCGGCCGAGTGCTCCATCTTGGCACCTTTGCCAGATCTCTCTCTAGCCAAGTCAAGTCGTTCCCGACCTCGGCTCCCTAGCTCGTCAGCAGTGCCAGGCCTTCCACCTCGGCAATAGTGCCAGGACCCTCCATCTCCGCCAGGTCCTCACCTCGGCGAGACACTCCATCTCGGCCAAGAGCCTCATCTCGGTAAAAGCACTGAGCACTCACATCTGTCCTCCCATGGACGCTCAAGCATGCTGTGACAAGAAAAGGGAACCACCCATAATCCCTGACAGATCGCCGCCCACAGCTCCCAAAATGCCATGATAAGGCTCGATGGGACTGCAATTAAAGAAAAGTAGGCTACAATGGGACTGCGCCTCCCTAGTACCTGACAAAGTGGGCTATGACAAGACAGTCAACCACCTCCTTGCCTCCTCTCTTCTTCTATATAAGCACAGCCACAGCTCCAGAGCAAAGGAGGGCCAACGAGTACACCACTCTGGTATGCCCATCTTCTTCCCCAAAAATCTCCATCCTAATGCTTAGTTCCCACACTGACTTAGGCATCGGAGAGCCTTGAGCCGCCCAGGCCAGGGTCATTTGATCCCCTCTCTGTTTCTTTCTCTCCTTTTAGGTTCCAGGCAGCTGATCCTCATCAGTTCTTTGGATAAGTCCTATCAGGCACCCCCTATTCTTGTGAGTTACATTTTTTGCACTTACAATCCCAACAAAGCCCCTGGCCCTGACGGTTTTGATGAAAAATTCTACCAAACTTTTTGGAGAATTTTAAAGTAGGACTTCCAATGCTTGTTCTATAATTTCTTCTCCATAGGGACCCTGGATCCTAGACTAAATGAAACCGTGCTTAGTCCTTATCCCCAAGAAAGAGGGACCGGTGACAATCAAGGATTACAGACCAATTAGCCTTCGCAGTGTTGCCTACAAGATCCTTTCTAAAATCTTGGTTTTCAGGCTCCGACCTATCCTCTCCAGAATCAT
>CM022946.1:147317122-147405063 GCA_012931725.1 Litsea cubeba
GCATGGGTTTGGGGTCAAACTGATACTTAGGGTGGTCTCATATAGATCTTTCAATCCCCCCTGGTCCCATCCCCAAATGGGGCCCACAATTGGGCCCTATAAAAAAGTTCTCATATAATATGTGAGAACTAGTTCTCACCTGAATATTACCCTATATATATATTCATCATCATCTTTAGTCCTGTGGGACCTCTCCTCAAATGGGTGACTTGAATTCTTGGTGCACAAGTTGAAACCACACTTTGAACCATGACACAAATTTTTATATGGTTTGGAGATTGTAGAAGTCGACTCAAATCAGTCCCAATGGCATCCCTAACATCCACGAGTGAAGTTAGGGGTGGCAATGAGTTGAATCAGGTCAAAATTGGGTTTAACGTTATGATTAATATAGAGAGATAATTTGAATTTATAAATTTATTAATCGAGTTGAAAATGACAATGTAAACTCAACTTTAAAAATAAATGCTCAACTTAACTCTTAATTAACAGGCCGAGTTAGATTTTAGCTGATGGATGATAAAGTAATGGGTTAAGTTGGGTCGGGCTAGCAGTTTGAATAGATTCAACTATAACACAACTCATCATTAATTTGATGGAAAATCTCAACCTACAAGTGACTCAAATTTGTGGAATGGAACCGTGACACTAATTTTTATTGGATTGGAGATGGTAGAAGTCAACTCAAATTCAGACCCATGGCATCCCTAGCATCCACGAGTGAAGCCCACGGCCGGTAATGAGTTGGGTCATGTCAAAATTGGGTTTAACTTTATACTTAATATAAAGAGATAAATCTGAGTTTGTGAATTTATTAATCGAGTTAAAAATGATAACGTAAACTCGACTTTAAACATAAATGCTCAATTAACCCTTAATTAATAGGCGGGGTTAGATTTGGCTGATGAATGATAAAGTAATGGGTTAAGTTGGGTCAGGTTTGCAGGTTGGATATACTCAACTATAACACAACTCATCATTAACTTGACGGAAAATCTAAGTTGACTCAAAATTGTCGAATACAAGGTCTGCCAATTCATTGTATCCAATCTGACAATCGAGATTGGCTTGCTACTATTTTTGTCGGTCTGGGTTAGGAGTCAGGTGTGAAAGCTACGTACAAACACATTACAGATATGATGAATGGTGTAATGAGCCCAGGAAAGTGTCCTGTGGTTGTTGGTGTTATGGATAAATGACAAAACTTATTTATAGATAATAAATTGACTCAAACATGAAAACAAGCCTTGTGTGTTCCACGAACATTTGTTAATTGACCAAATTGAGCCCTAATAATGTTTTTACCATTCACGGCTAAAAACTTCAAGAAAGCTGATGATTAGGGCTTTGAATTTTGGAAAACAGCTTTAACTTGGACTTGAATTGATGTAAACAACGTAATCGAATAAGCTAGGACAGAAAAAAAGCTGTTGATAACTTAGCGTGTGAAGTATGAGAAATATTCTAGTTTAATATATTACATGAGAACTTTTTTGCGGGACCCAACTAACAATCCATCTAAACCTAACAACCAATAGGGAATCCCTTGATAGTCACTAATCCCAAGGATTGACACACATCCGAATGGATTGAACCGTTGGATCGAGGGTTGAATATTTTTTTTAATATAAAGCCATTAAACTTATGGGCCACAAATGAAGGGGTTAGGGGCATGGATTTGGGGTCAAACTTGATACTTGCCCCTAACCCCTTCATTTGTGGCCCATCCCCATATATCTAATTTCCATCCCCCAGTCCCATCCCCAAATGGAGTCCACATTGGGCCCCACAAAAAAGTTCTCATATAATATGTGAGAACTAGTTCTCACCTGAATATTACCCTTGAAGTATTTAGATAGCATGAAAACCTGTTGAAGTACAAAATTGTCTACTTAATAATCAGTCCGAAGATAGGGATGAAAATGGCTTGAGTTAAACATGGTACCTTGCCCTAATCCATATGTGTGGAAGATTTGGTGGTGGGTTTGTCATATTCAAAATGGATATGTGATTTGTAGAATGTCAAATACGAGAGGCGCTCACAAAGTGGGAAGAGTGGCACTGGCATCCCCATGGGCCAATCCCTAGCATGGCGACAATCGGGGTTGCCAACCAACTGAGCAACCCTTAATTGTCTGTTCTAGTTCCAATTAAGGTCGCCATCAAACACTATTTATAACTAATTTACATAATAATTAGAAAAGTGTCATTACGTAGGAAATTTGTAAAACTATTAGGGTCGGGTTTGGTAATGTGTTGGTAGCGTTCCGTCAAGCATATTTTTTTGTATGGTAACCCGAGTCAAGTTCAAACTGAGTTTGGGTTTTGGGTGTGTGTAACCCGCCCTGACCCTATTACAAAAGAAGGTTTTATATATAATAAACCTTTGTTATTTTAAGTGGTAGTAAGGATTCACATGGTATGGGTTCAAATCTTTTTTAATATATTTATTTTTTAATATTATGCAATGAGAGTAGGAGGACCTTATTGTCCCAAACTAAATACGACCCTATACAGATCAAGCTCACTCCTTGGCCCCTGGTCGCCTACCTAGATGTGGTAGACCGTAAATGGTCCACTCAAGATCACAACGCAGTTTTTCCTCCCAAGCTCCAAAAGACGGCGTTTCGAAACTTACAACTGGGCCCACATGTTCTTGCAGCAAAAAAGAATCTTAGCCCTTGATCACAATAAATAGATGGGCCCTGGGCCCCACAGTTGATGACATTTTGTATGTTCTTATTCTATTATTAAAACACCTTATCCCTTGTGATTTGATTTTCTTTCTTTCTCAAACTGCAGTCTGATTCGGCTCAAAAGGATAAGGACGCGACAGAAAGACTGAAAAGACTCTCCTGCCTACCCTCTCCATACATCCTCTTCTGCATCCCACACGTGTCCTGAAACAACGTATGTAATGGAAGCATCACACTGAAACACTTGGCTTAAATGCCTATCCAACAAAATAATAAATTTAAAAGATCTGGGGTCAGGTGAAACTTTCAAACTAATCTTTCACCCTTGGCTTAATTTCAAATACAGGATTGACTTCTTTTTTTTTTTTTTGTTTTGCATGGAACAAATGGGAGGTAGGAAGTGATAGGTGATGGGTGAAGTATCTGAAATAGCAATATGGATGGGCTCAACTTCTTTTGGTTTTGAATTACTATGGGTGATGATTGTGTATTTATTTTTCATATCTTTTTATTATAATTTTAAAGGTATTTTTTTATCTACATACAAAATTACTCAAGTTACTTGGTAAGAGGACAATACTTCATATTCTTTAAAATTCCCTAAACAAGGTATTTAACACATCCTCCAACCAATTAGGGGCTTAGCATTTATAAATGATTCTCCGACCCTAATAATTTCGGTATCATTTTAAGTAGAGTGGATTTTTTTTTCATCAAGCTCCAAATGTACATAGTTGGACTATTCATTCTCACTAAAATGAGCCCAACTATTACAAACCATCATAAGCATTTCTACCTCTGATAAAAAACTATCCATCCCCACTTCTCGTAAATTCTTTAATGGTTAAATTCATTGAGAAAGCTAGCAGTACAAAATGACTATATTGACAAGCTTCAAACACCCAAAGGGAAACAACGAAACCCCTCTTATGAAAATTGAGAATCACTTGAAATAGGATTTTTGGTACCACTTTAAATAGGACTTATGGTTTTTACATATTTTATCCTTCCACCCACTGAATCCAGCTTTATTTCATAGTCAACAATTCCCACAAGATGTACCCCACCTTTACTCATACTCTCCAATCAAAATCGGCCCCACTCATATCCTAAATCTCATCAAATCCAATAAGATCAAAATCTTTAGTTTCAAGGTGCTTTTTCATTGAAGGCCCATTTATTTCATTCAATTAGTACTATAAGAAATGCATTTCGAAAAGTGGTTAAAATCAAAAGAGAAAAGAAGAATGATATCAAATGATACCACAATTGATCGAAAAAGACAACACTAAAGTTAAACTTGAACATGAGTAGAAAAATTCATATAATTGGAAGTGTCGTGTCCAATGTTGAAGCAACCCCATAACACAAAGGATTGATTTTTATAATTTTGCTTATTTTGTAATGGTGGCATCAAATAAAGAATTTATTGAGAATAAATGGATGGCTATATCATTTGGGAGTCTGCTCTAACCTAAATGCCTAGAGCTCGATCTCTGGGCTCAGTCTCCTTAAATGTGTATAGCGTCTTTTCGCTTACATGTGTAAGTGGCCTTTTTCCAAAATCAATCTAATCGGCAAAAGGAAAAAAAAAAAAAAAAAGCATAACGGCCTTTTTTTCAAATTGGGTCAATTATTTAGGGTCCTTTTTGCTATTATCAATTCATCTAACCCTTTTCTGTAATAAGCCCAATACTTAAGGGTTAATTAAAAACTCCAGCACTTTTAAAGGGCGCCCATATCTTCTATCCCTTTGGAGATATCTTGACTTCGTTTCATATTATACGTACACACAAGCTCGGTGTATAGTCTCTTCTTAGTCCTTGAACAAGAAAAAACAGAGAAGAAACATAGAGAGATGATTTTGGTGGCGATCGTTGCAGACCTTCTGGAGGAGTACACGGTGCTCTTGACCAGAGTCCTCGAGCAGCTCTTCCACGAGGCACCATTTCCCAGGCGCATGCGTTTTCTCATCCTAAGAAATCTGCCCTTTGCTTCACCACCTCGCCTCCAAGGAAGGGCTTAGAATGATTCATGGGTTCTTTTCGAACTTCTTTTAGGATTTAGATTCATGGGTTCCCTTCATTCTCTCTCCTCTTTCTATCTTTTCATCTCTTTTTTTTTTGTTGTTCTTCTTTTGCGGTTTGAATGGTGTATATGAGCTTTATCTTTTTCAAGTGCCTCTGCTGTAAATTCCCCAGTTCTTCTTTTTTGATATCTTATATGGTCAGGAAATAAAGAGGCTTAGATCTTTACTGAAGAAGCTTATTTGATTCAGCAATTTTTTACTTAGAATGAAAGGAATCTGTGTGTGCTGTGGCAATTGTTGTGGGAAATGAAAGGAATCTGTGTGTGCTGTGGCAATTGTTGTGGGAATGGAAAGGTTGGTGTTTGGATTAGGATTCTTGAAATTTCCTAAAACCTACTCATCTTTTTGGATATTTATAAAATGGTATTCTATTATTTCTACTTTGTTATGGGGTTTTGGAGTTTTGCATGACTGATTTTAAGGTATGTTCACACCATTGCTTTGGTGTGAGAAGAAACAATTACTTGCTCTACTCACAAGTGGGCCCTCCTTTTGGAACAATCTGGAAAGTTATATACTAGCAGAGAATTATCCAAATAGACCAAATTCTGATTATTGTTTGTACCATTTTGGGTGCTCATTTGGACTAGCTTACCTGCACTCTTTTTTTTTTTTTGGGTGGGGTGGGCCAATCTCAGGTGTTGTTAATGATGTAGCATACCTGCTTAATGTTTGATTGGTTCGATGGAGCATACCACATTAATGTAACCTGATGTGGTTGTGTGGGTTTTAATTGGAGAAGGGTTTAGGCTTCCATTGTATTATTATTGGGTTGATTAGGGTTATGTGGCTATTATAATTGGCTTTTAACTTTTAACTCGTTGGAAGTGAAAGAGGAAAGAATGATGTTTTGAAGATACTCAAATCCCTATAAATAGGGCTTTCGAGTAAGAAAAAGAACTTTTTCTTAGGGTAACTGATGAACTATGAGAGTTCTTAATTAGAGAAGGGACAATGCTTTTGAGGTATGATTATGATTAGATTGGTTAGGGTTTTTGATGTATGATAATTATATTGGGTTTTGTCTTGGAGATTGAAGTGGGTAGAATCATGGCGTGGAAGTGGAAAGAGATGTTTTACCAAAAAGTAAAAAAAGAAAGAGATGGAAGATTTTCACTTAATATTGATAAACTTTTAGACATTAGAACTTGGAACCCATTCCCTTCCACTTAATCGATTGGGTTCGAGTACACATTAATTTCATTGGTAAGAGTGTAAGACCACTGGGGTGGGGTTCACCTTGGAGGAAGGGTATAAGCCATAAGGGCTGTAATACTTGAACAGGGGCATCAGATAGGGGGCAATTCCAAATCAATGGGCAAAAGTAACAAGCTTTAAGTCAAAACTCAATGGCCATATATATATATATATATATATATATATAGGCCAGCTCTCCTAAGCTGAATCTTAAGATAAGATAAGCTGAACTAAGTTCAATTATGTAGTGGGGCCCACTTGGGGACCCACATGGGGATGGGGATGAGGGGATTTCAAGGACTCCCTGGGACCCTCCTTCCTACAAAAAATCAGCTCCGATCGTGGTTTCTATCATCTCCATCTGGGCACCAAAAGTTTAATGGTCAACGGTCCATTCGGATCGGTACACAGTCGATCCAACACTCTAGTAAATTCGGATTTGAACAAAAGTTGGTGGGCTTGTGCAATTTAGGGGGGTCGTGTGTTTGGTCCATTTGGATGGACCAAGAATGGGCCCCAGAAGCGTTAGCTTACGGAATAATATCCTAAGCTTAAGCTTAGGAGAGCTTTGCTCGCTCATATATATATATATATATATATATTAACAAGCTTTAAGTCAAAACTCAATGGCCATATAATATTTTAACAAGCAGGATTGAGACTAATGCAATTCACTATGCTAATGAAGTAGAGGTCTCTTGTCCATTGAGGATGGAATCTTTGTCTTGAGAATTTCTGAATTCTTCAACATGGTAGACTTTATGATTATTGTTTTTATATATTTAGGCATGTTTGTTTATTAGAATTCCTAGAATTCATGTCAGGGGGATTTCTGGGAATTTCAAATGCTGGAATTCTAAAATGCCACTGAATTCTGTCATTTCTGAATTTTACGTTTCATTTTCATCTGAATTCTTGCCTAAGAATTTCTGAATTTCATAGAACTCATGTTTTATTGCTACATAATTTTTAGAATGGAATTACACATTTTATGCATTGTAATACATGGGACCCACCTTTTGTGGTTGTGAACTTGTGACCCAACCGTAAGAATTATAATGTGGACCCACCTCAGGTATATGGTACATGGGTCCATCTTTTAGGAACAAAAGTGTGGGACTCAATTTTAGAAATTTGATCATGGACCTATGCGTGGGCCCAATTTTTATAATTGTAAATATGGGGCCCACTTTATTGTCGGTATGAGAGTTCACAGTTGGGTGCCGGAGTTCCAACCAAACTTCTCGGAGTTCCAGAATTTAGAAATGCTCTCGGAGAAGTTAGCATTTTGGAATTTCACTTTTTTGGCATTTGAAAATTCTTGCTCCTTTGAATACTGGGAATCCCACCAAAAAAATATTGAATTTCTAACAAGAATTCTTGAATCCACAGAAAGCCTGAATTCCTATCAGAAATGCTTGTAAATAAACAGGCCCTTAGTATCTAGAAATTCCACAAATAAGCAAAAGGGTAGGAATTTCAGGAATTCCAAAGGTCATTTAAGACCCATTTAGGTGGTTGGAATTTTAGAAAAACCACAATACATAAATTTCTTGTTAGAAACTCTATTAAAGAAATTCTAGTAAAGAAATGAGCATTTTAAGTGTCATCGAAAAGGGGGGACGAATTGCAATTTTAGTCCACTATTTTTGAATACCTTATTACCTTTTATATATGGCCCTTTCACTTGATGGATTTTTCATTTTTACACATTGGGGTTCCCCTTGAGGAAATTACTAAATCATTGTGTATCTGAACTTTTCATTTGGTTGACCTTAACATTAGTGGGATAAGGCTTTGATAATAATAATGGTTATTTTAATTTTGAGTAAAGGTCATGGAAGGATGGTTCTTACTGTCTTACGGTACATACCACCTAGTAGGGCCTGTCTTATGACCCACCGAAATGGACCACAAATACACAACCCTTTATAGTTACTAATTCCATGGATTTACATAGATAAGAATGGACTAGACCGTTGGATCGACGATCAATTTTTATTATTTTATATAAAGCCGCTCAACTTGTGGACCACCTATCAACGGGTTAGGGGTATTATATTGACTTTAAATTTGATATTTAGGTTAGCCCTACTTAAATCTTTCGATCCTCCTATCCCATGATCTATGGCGTCTAGGCAGGTTTCACCAGGTGGTATGCACTATTAAGAGTAATGACCATCCTCTGGACCAATACGCTTGTGGGTATAAGGTAAGCGCTTAACACATCTTTGGCGATGTCCAAGTGCAAATGTTTTAGGTGAAATTTTTGGCTAATTACTAACATCAATCCAAGTTAATGTATTTCAACTTGTGGGCAATTTAGGATTTTGGTTGTACACATTCGACTAAATGGATTCGTGGGTTCGATGTACTCAATGATCAGAAGTTGTGAAATGTCAAACTAAGTGGAATCCAAACCGACCTTTTGTCACCTCTACATCTGATTAATGCAATGTATAGTTAGGTCGTAATCTTGAATGCATGGCTGGTGATAAAAGTCAGGCAAGGTAGCAAAGCTGGTAAAGGCATCTTTGTCATTTCAGTGGTACCATACCCATTGAATTCTTATTGTCTGTGGTAGCTTGTCAATTAAAAGAGTTTAAGGTAAGTAAATTTACAGTAGGCTCCAACTTTCTATCACTTATCTTCAGTTTTTCCTCTCATTCCCAAATATGCTCTTTGATAACTGAGAGAGAGACAGAGAGTGACAAAATGGAGTTTGGATCATTTGAGGCTCTCACTTTATGTTTTTATTGAGCCGGCCAATTACATGACGATAGCTAAGGCTTGTTTTCAACCTGACACTCTTTTACAGCAATAGAAACTGTCAACTTGTATAGAAAATAGCAAGAAGTATTTTTTTTTATTTGAAATTTCATTTCCATTATGCGTATAGTAAGATTTATCATGTATAATATGTTTGAACAAAATGTTAAGGAAGAAAGTTTATGTTCTTTGTATGATCAAATGAACGGTGGGCCCATCTCCGATTAGAGTGAAATTGGGCAAGGGCCGTCTAAAAGGAGGCGTTAATTTTGGGCGAGTTAAGTGTGGTTAATACACAACCTCACAAGTTTGTTATGAACTTTTGAGTTGTTGAAAAGAAAATTCCCTCAAATTGAATGACTAAAATGTTGGACAGATTTTGCTAGATGGGGGCTTGTTGGCATTGAAACCAAAGCCAGGTTAAGCAAAAAATAGTACATAGGACCAAACAAATCATTGTTCTTGGTTGAGCAAAAATAGAACAAACTGGATCCGGAACTGTAGTATTGCGCAAGATCTCATGTGTAGTTCAGGACCTAAGGTGGGTCACCAGCTGATGATGCCAACAATAAACTATTATGTCAGCTAGCTAATAATGCTCATTGTGGATTTGCATATTTGCCTGATTGGATTACTTTATCCATCCAGTGGCTGAACTTGGAAATGTATTGTCAAATTAAAAGTGAGCATGAATGTCCATTTTAAAGTCCCCATGTCAGCGAAGGTCATATATGGTGGGCATTTCTAACCATCTATTGACACTGATAGTAGGTGACTTGGTAGAGAATTGCATGAGAGAGAAAGAGAGAGAACGGTTTGACGTTTTTTTTAATGGATTTGGATCCCCTATTTCGTCCAAACAGGGGGGGGGGGGTTGTTAATACTCAAGTTATTTTAATACCCCAGTCCACGGGCCAGGCCCTAAGACACCCCACACAAGTGGAAAGAGGAAGCCCATACCGTGGGAATAAGAGCTCGCACAAAAGAGAAGAGGAAGCACACAAAGCAATAATGATATATAGCCCACACATGTGGAAAGAGTGATATACCAAGGGTCGATCTTTGGATAATTGGGTGATATGCGGAGTTGCCAACCAAAATGGACTATTGCTAGAGACCCTCTCCAATAAGAAAAAGGCACCATCTTGGTGGCGGCTAATGATTTTGAGTGTATTGAGTTTAGCTATATCCCTAGGATTCTTAATGCTGGTGCTCGGAAGCTTGAGATGTAAAGTAGTTTGAAACTTTGTGTGATTGACTTTGTAAGTTGAGGTTTATTTGTAGTTTTCTTTTGTTTTGGAATATAACGCTTTCTCTGGGACAGAAAACAAAAAGAATAAAAAAAAAAAGAGAAGAATTTTGATCCTTGAGGTATGGACTCACAAGAAATTTGATTCTTGTCCGAGGCTCGCTCATAAAAATATAAGATGTCAAATTAAATGCTCCTCTATCTTATCATTCTCAAATATCACTCTAATAGGAATTTGCCCTCATCGAGATTGATGACTATAAGTGTGTCTCATTAGTGATCAATGTGTAAGTCACTCAAATTTTATTATAGTGAAATTTGGCAAACACCTATATAAGGGAGTTTTCCAGCTCTACATAAAGTTCTTTTTTTTTTCTCTTACAAAAGTTAGTTATAAGATGAATTATTTTTACCTAAAAAGATCCAATTAGGTGAAAAGAGATAAAACAAGGATTTTTCTAGGTCGTATTTGTGCCATTAGAGGATTTTGTGCTATGTTGTTTTTTTATATTTATAGGAGAGAAGTCTTTCATTCCTACTCCTTCCATAGAAAATCAGGATCCTCTTTCTTGAAGAAAATAAGTTCCTTTTCCCCTATTCTGTAACGGAATTGTGTCGCACCAAAAACAACAATTGATTGCACAAAAAAACAAAATTGTTTTCCTCTCTCTAATGCACAAATACACGTTGGAGAGAAAAAAAAAAAGTCCTCCCATCCTACTTTTCACTGATCCATGAGAAAATCATGCAGAGTGAACTTGCCCATTTCCTAATTATTTCTCAAAGAAAACCATCCGGTACTTGAAGAGAAAAACTCTGTAAATCAGACCTGCCTTAATTTTGTTCATAACTTTCGTGAGTCTTTGGCAAGAAAACCTGATATGTGTGTGCAATCGCCCTGTTCTCCAAGATTTTCGTGGTCTGTTCTTCAAACTTCTCAAGAAAGTGCTTTCTTCCTATTATAACATTGAGAGGAATTGAAACTAATAGAGCTCACTATCAGATTGATCAAGTGGAAAGCAGCCTATCGGCATCCTGTTTTTTTATTTTACCCATTATTAGCTTATTAGGAGATGTAACTCTAATTTTGAGTGAAATTTAAGTCATTTATAAAACGGTGGGAAATGGACATTACTTCAAAAAGGATTTTGATTTGATAGAAGTCCCAACTCTAATCAAGCTATTTGCCCGCATATAATTTTGTGTCGGCAACAAGTGTTTGAAGCATTTTGGGTCTTTTGAGACCGTTTTCATTCCAAGAGATTTAAATATTGCCCACTCTCTTGCTAAATGTGGGCAATGTGGGATAAACTTTATATGCCCTCATTGTGAATAGGCCTATGTTTGTTTTCTTGTTGATTTTTTATTTTATTTTATTTTATTTATAACTTGTTTGTTGGGTTCCTTTTTTAATGAAATCTCCCTTTTCTAATAAAAAAAAAGGCAAAAAATATGTGTCGGCAGTTTTTCAGAGGATCCAGATTCCACTTTCAGGATGCTTCAGTACAAGCTCCAAGCAACTCATTTCATTTCATTTGGAAAAGAAGAAACCAAAAGCAGAGAATGATGGAAACAAACAGTAGTCAAAGAGATCATAGTGATGTTCCCATGTGCGGTTGAGTTTGGGGTCACAGTTTTGTGAGAAAAATAGTTTGCATATTTACATGTGTCCAAACATGTGTTATAGGCATCATTTTTTTTTTTATTTTCTTTTTTTTTTATGCTTATCGGAGGGTTCTCAACCCTTTGGGCTGGACTAATTCCTCCGGACCCAGAGGGAAGCCAGGTAAACTTTCCTGTAGCCCAGTGTGGTAGTGTAGTTTCGAACCTACAACCTCCAATGCAAATCGTGGTCATAGGCTAACTGAGCTACCCATTGGTTAGGCATCATTTGGATACTATAAAGCTTGAAGAAATTTCTCTCTCCCATACGTACATGACCTGTGATTTGTTTTGTGGCTTGTGGGCCCTACTGGCCTATCAGTTACATTGGAAATTAAATTCATATTTTCGAAAATATTAAGGTAGTGTGACTTGTTTTGTGGATCCCCCTAGCCCATATAAAGATTGCTTAATATCAAATTAGGGTTCAATGAGTCAATTATTTATATATTAATATTTTGAAATGTCATTCAAATAGGTTATTTTTGTGAACCTAAGAAGAGAAATGTTCTCCAATAAGCGACAACATATACAGTACACCTTAAAAAAAAAAAGCATAATTGAAGAAATGTAAAAAAAAAAACAAAGAAGATGACAAACTCGTTGCCATTTGAGTAGCCATTCTTACTAAGATGAAAAGGGAAGAGGCTTGAATACGGATTAAAAGATTCAGAGAAGTGGAGCGTTTATTTTGTTTAATTTCTTTATTTTTATGGGGTTACCCCAGCCAAGAGGTATAGGACCCAAGGGAGCGCACACACGTGAGAATAGTGGCCGGTGAGATTTGGGGTTGCCAACTAATTGAACAACCTTTTCTGAGAAGAGGAGTTGTTAAAGTTGATGATAGCCAACTCAGCATTTTAAAAGTCAAGACTCGAGCACCTCTCAGCCGAGTAGGTTCAATTCCTTCTTTCTTATGTTTTTTAAATTATTATTAGAATAAGAGTCCACACACTTGGGAAGAGTAACATATAACCAGGGATCCCTAACATAGTTAATCAATTTTGTTTCGTTTTGACTGAAATGATTAAAAATTCTCACTTTGGCCATCAAGCCGAATCGAAATGCATGTGATTTTAATATTAAAAAAAAAAAGATTTCAGTAGTGCTCCCTGTGGGATTCGACCTGTACTTGTCATTGTTTCAAAAAAGGACAGCTGTGCACTTGCAGTATTAAAAGATTGAATTTAATTTCACATCAAGTTTTTGGCGCCGTTGCCGGGGAGCTAAATCTGGAATTTTTTTTAATTTTTTTAGTTTAATCTGATTTTTGTTTTTGTGCATTCACATTCGTCATTAGGTTGCATCATTAAGTGTTTAATCATTTAGTTTGATTTCATTATTTTGCTTGCAATTAGTTATAGTTTATTTCTTTTTATTCTTTTCAAAAAATTTTTTTTTTTTTTTTGTATTTTTCTGATTTTCCTAGTATTTTCGGAATTATTAAATTAAAAAAAATTTTAGGATTTTTTTTTTCGAATTACAGAAAATTAATTTAAAAAAAAAACTGATTTTTAGATTTGATTAGATTAGTTTGTGTTTTTCTTTGTTTGTTAGTTGAATTTTAATTTGATTAGTTTAAATAACTTTTCAATCTCTAAGAAATTTTTTTTTTAATTTTATTTAGAGTGTTCATATTCTATTTCTCTGTTTAAGATTAGGGTAGTACTTTATTTTAGGAATTACTAACAAGAATTTTTTTTTATTTTTGGAAAGTTTGTAGAGTGTGGAGATTTGATCAAAAGGATAAAGAAACTGCGAGGATTTGCTCAAAGCAAACAAGTTGCTCTCAGAATCGCAAGATTTGCCAATAGAGGTTAAGCTTGCACAGTTTAAAGATTTGCGTGGATTTACTGTAAGATTTTTCTTTCCTTAACCCACGAATCTTTTTCTGCAAGTGGGATTGGATGATTTAATTTTTGCAAAGTGTGAATGCTTGATTGACACACCATCTAATTGGACACACACTTAGTTAAGGGCAATCCACCCCAAAAAGATAAAGACTGGATTTCATCACCAGCTCCTTGCCCATTTAGGTTAATCATCTCTCACATTAGGATCCTAACTTTAATTAAAATCAAGTAGCAACGAGACCATAGGACTCGAGCTCAGTAGGACGAAGACCACAAAAGGTTGCACCAGTTGCACTCTTTGGTTAAGTTGATGTCTAGGTAAGTCCTGTCCCTACCAAAAAGGGTGGCAGTCTTTGTTCTAGGAGTTTGGTTCTTAAGCGGGACCCTTGCCACGTGCATTGTGACACCACCACTCATCCTGGGGATTTACCTGGTCGATTTGACTTCATAAGACCGGATTGGAGGCCTTAGTGCACTCTTCAAACCAGTTAGGAGCTGTCTAGTGAGTTAGGCTAACCCTAGGATAATTTTTTTGTGCTCAATCTTTGTGCTTGACTGCTTGTGCATCATCTAGTAGGACCATTAGGGCCCCGCACATAGATTAGGCTTGCATTTCTTTAAGGTTAAACCCGTTGCATGCGCTCTAGACCTGAGAGAGAGAAACATTGGGTACGCAAGAGTAAAAGGTTAGTCAGGATAGAGCCCGAATTAGCCTTAACCGTTGTCGGGAAATCTTCCATCTTTGAAGAAATTGTTAGGATGGCTGATCAAGTGGACCCACCCATGACTTTGAAGGACTACATGTACCCCACCAGGACAACTCAACCGTCCTGCATTACCCTGCCTCAGACCAATGCCACATTTGAGTTGAAATCTGGCATGATCCAGATGCTCCCAGTATTCCGTGGGCTAGATCAGGAAAACCCATATCAGCATCTTAGGGAATTTGAGGACATCTGTGGGACCATGAGAATTAATAACATGACTGAAGATGCCCTTAAACTTAGATTATTTCCTTTCTCCCTAAAAGAAAAGGCTAAAGCTTGGCTTTATGCCTTACAGGCCGGGTCCATCACCACATGGGACAAGCTAGTCGAAGAATTTTACAAAAAATTCTACTCCAAGCAGAAAACCGCTTCGATTAGGCAGGCCATCAATGGATTCCATCAAATGGAAGGGGAGACACTTTGCAGTTATTTGGAACGGTTCAAGGACCTCTTAATCCAGTGTCCCCACCATGGATTTGAAAAAATTCGATTGGTCCAGATCGTGTATGAGGGTTTGGATTACCCTACTAAGCAAATGGTGGAATCTTTCTGTGGTGGGCAGTTTACACAGAAAACAGCGGATGAAGCTTGGACATTTTTGGAAGAAACCGCTGAAAACACATTGCAGTGGGCCCCTATCAAGAGGGAGCCCATCAAACCCACCATTCCTGAAAAAGGGGGAATGTTCAAGATTGAACCCAAAATTGAGGCAGAGGCCAAATTGGCTACACTGGTGAGGAGAATAGAGGCCTTAGAACTGAACCAAAAGCCTACTCCAAACACTTTGGAGTCATTGAAATATAATCAGGCCATGAATGGAGGGATTGACCCAACAACTTTGGGTCAGACCAAGTCTATTGAGGAGGTAAATGTGCTTTATCAAAACACTCGTTTTGATAATCGTCAGAGGTATGACCCATACTCCAACACATACAATCCAGGTTGGAGGGATAATCCTAATTTTTCTTGGACCAAGGGTCCAACTCAGGGTGGCCCATCACAATCACATCAATTTCAGCCCATTCAATCTCAATCCAATGCCCCACCCGGTTTCCAAAAGCCCAATTTCACCCCCAATCCGCAAAATCAACGGATAGATTCTCTTGAGGAAACCATGAAACTGTTAGCTCAGAATACCCTCCAGTTCCAGCAAAGCACTGTTCAGAGTTTGAATGCTACCACACAATCAATTGCAAAACTGGAATATCAGATGGGCCAACTGGCCAACTCCATCAGTGCTAGAGATAAGGGAACCTTCCCTAGTCAACCTGAACCCAATCCCAAGAGCCAAGTCATTCATGATATAAAAGGAAAAGGCCCGGAACAAGTCCAATCCATTATCACTCTTAGGTCGGGTACACAGGTGGATAACAAGGTGGAACTACCTGAGGAAAGTGAGAACCAAATTGTGACTGCTGAACCCATGATAGAACCAGAGCTAGTAAAAGAGGACTCAATCAATGCTGAACCATCACCTAGTGAGCCCACTCTTAGGACCTATGTTCCCAAGGCACCATACCCACAAAGGTTAGGCCCAACAAAATCAACTGTTCAGTTGGATAAAATGTTAGAAGTATTCAAACAAGTGAGAATCAATATCCCACTCCTTGAGGCTATCCAACAGATTCCGGCCTATGCAAAATTTCTGAAGGACCTTTGTACCTTCAAAAGGACTACCAATGTGCCCAAGAAAGCTTTTCTAGCCCAACAAGCTAGCTCAATCATTTCCTGTCCAACCCCAATCAAATATAAGGACCCAGGGTGTCCTACCATTTCTTGCCAGATAGGGGACCATCACATAGAGAAAGCTTTGCTAGACTTGGGTGCTAGTGTGAACCTTCTTCCATTCTCTGTTTATGAAGAATTAGGTTTGGGGGAGTTGAAAAAGACCCATGTGACTTTGCAATTGGCTGATGCATCGATTCGATACCCCAAGGGGGTAGTCGAAGACGTTCTGATCAAAGTCGGGGACTTTGTGTTTCCCGTCGATTTTGTTGTCTTAGATACCAAACACACATCTGGGGCTGAACCCAAAATTCCAGTAATTTTGGGGCTAAGGAAAGAAAAATCTTACAGTAAATCCACGCAAATCTTTAAACTGTGCAAGCTTAACCTCTATTGGCAAATCTTGCGATTCTGAGAGCAACTTGTTTGCTTTGAGCAAATCCTCGCAGTTTCTTTATCCTTTTGATCAAATCTCCACACTCTACAAACTTTCCAAAAATAAAAAAAAATTCTTGTTAGTAATTCCTAAAATAAAGTACTACCCTAATCTTAAACAGAGAAATAGAATATGAACACTCTAAATAAAATTAAAAAAAAATTTTCTTCGAGATTGAAAAGTTATTTAAACTAATCAAATTAAAATTCAACTAACAAACAAAGAAAAACACAAACTAATCTAATCAAATCTAAAAATCAGTTTTTTTTTTAATTAATTTTCTGTAATTCGAAAAAAAAAATCCTAAAATTTTTTTTAATTTAATAATTCCGAAAATACTAGGAAAATCAGAAAAATACAAAAAAAAAAAAAAAAATTTTTTTTGAAAAGAATAAAAAGAAATAAACTATAACTAATTGCAAGCAAAATAATGAAATCAAACTAAATGATTAAACACTTAATGATGCAACCTAATGACGAATGTGAATGCACAAAAACAAAAATCAGATTAAACTAAAAAAATTAAAAAAAATTCCAGATTTAGCTCCCCGGCAACGGCGCCAAAAACTTGATGTGAAATTAAATTCAATCTTTTAATACTGCAAGTGCACAGCTGTCCTTTTTTGAAACAATGACAAGTACAGGTCGAATCCCACAGGGAGCACTACTGAAATCTTTTTTTTTTTAATATTAAAATCTGATTTTTTTTATTATAATGATGAATATAAAAACAGATCAAGATTTGAATGAGAGATAAGGCTAATATGCAAGATGAACGAATAACAATAATGATAAAGGTAGATCAGAGCAACAAAGAATCCATTAATTAATTTCAATTCTCAAACCACATACTTTAATTTAATCTTTTGCCTTACAAATAACTCAGATCAGAAACAACTCAATGTTTCTGATCCGGAAGATTTTTTTTTAATTCAATTTTTAAACTGAAAAAACCAAGATCTCCATCACCTCATAAAATATAAATTACTTTGAATATCAGTTAACAAATTAAGCATAAAATATCAAAGGCATAAAAACCTAAGTATATTCTATCAAAAGAAGATTAACTGATTAAAAAGAAATTTAATTAAAATATAAAGTGGAGGTTTGCCTGCGGCACGAAGGCAGATCTATTATTCTACTAAACATGCATCATAGAAACATAAAGATTAAATTAAAGACATAAAATGAAAATAAAATTACTTAACTTCACTTTGTGCTCCAATCCAAAAGAATTTACTCCTCCATTGCTAAAGATATGATTTTCATTGAATACTTTATGGCAATTACAACTTCTCCTTCACAAAGATTCTCCTTCAGAATAAATCCTTGGACATGGCCTAAGGCTACCAAAATAAAATAATGGAGTAAGGAAGAGAAGGTGTGGCTAGGAGAGAATAAACTAAAAAAAATGGGTTGAATTGTTTGGACGTGAGATGCCTCTGTGGAATGGATGATCCCCCATAGCCCCCTCATGTGCCTTTATTTATAACTTTTGTGATACCAAGTTAGGTTGGGTGTGCACATCTTTCCAAAAAAAAATTCTCCACTAAAAATCCTCAACGTGCATGCCAAGATTGAGGCTTCCCATAAGAACTCAGATTTCATTCTCTTTAAACAATTCAATGCACAATAGTTGCCTTGTATGAGTGCCATGTGTACCATGACAAGACTTTCCAAGTTTCTCTCTCCATATACAGAACTTCTTGACTTGGTCTTTCCCCTTTTTTTTTTTAATGATCATGTTGACAAAATAATGGCAAGGCAATTAATTGGATTCTTTCTCATGTAATCCACCATGCCACTGGACTTGGATCTACGAGTGGGCTCGCCTCTTGTGTTGGACATTCTTCTCCTCACATGGGCTCTAGCTTGGCTTGGATTGCTTTATGAATTTCTTCTCTTCTTTTTCTTTCATCAATCTTTCCTTCTTTTGATTTTTTTTTCTTGAGTTTTATCTCTCCGCAGGCCCTAAGAATCTGAAGTTCCCTACAAGAATAAAATAATAATAATTCAGCCCTCATATATATAAAAATTCATAAATGTCATGCATGGGACTCGAATGAGATCATGCATATGAATGCACCATTGGATGATTTTCCATGATCTAATTGATGATGCAGGAATCAAAAAGCTAATTTGTGTGACACTAATGATTTCATAAAATTCATGCAAGATTGATGATTTTGAATGATTTTGACTAAAATTCCAACTTTGATGCTCAAATGCATGGAATTATGAAATTCTATGAAATTGAGTGCAAATTACCCTAATTAAGTCCACAAGGTAACATAAAATGATCAATGAAAACTAAATTTTGTGGACTTATCAGCATGCAATGTCATAACTTTTTTGTTTGACTTTTGGTCGAGTTCAGCAAAAAACATGGATTTCGACGTTTGGCAAAAAACATGGATTTCGGCCGAAATTGAACGGAATGGCCTAAATATATGAAATTTTAGAAACCGCTGAAATGTTTTGGGCAATGTTTACAAACTTTAATTTTAAAGGTTGTTAATTTTTATGATTATGAAATTGTGTTTAAACTTTATTATGGTAGGGAATGTGGTTAAACTTTATACTTATATGTTGTAATGTTGTTTTATCATAATGAGAAAATGCATAAATTATATTCCACGTTTTTTTCTAGAATATATGTATATTTTGATTTTATTTATTTTTTGAATGTAATTCTGAAATATCTTACCAAAATTTTAAATCGGCCGAAACATTTCATTTTAGAGGCCAAACCGAAATGGAGTTCGAAACAAAAATAACAACTATGGATTCCCTAGATAACCGGGTGAGATGAAGGGTTGCCAACCAACTGAGTAACCCCTGTTTTCAGAAAAGTCAAACTATTAAGTTGATAACAGGCAAGTCAGTAATTTACAAGTTTGACTCGAGGCCAATTCAACAACCCAATTGTTTTAATTCCTTTCCATTTTTTTAGTTTTTAAAATATATCATTGTGGGCCTCTCGAAAAATATATGAAAACTAATGATTTAAAAAAAAATCTAGGTCCTCCTAATCATGAAGAAAAAATTTATAAAGTTGTCACAAATATCTCTCCTAAGCTCAAGCTTAGGAAAATGTAAGCTCAAGTGTGTGGTGGGGCCCACCTGGGGATCCACAAGGGGATGAAGATGGAGGGAGATTTCAAGGACTCCCTAGGACTCTCATCTCTGTAAAAAATCAGCCCCAACCGTGATTTCTATCATCTCCATCTAGGCTGTAAAAGTTTGATGGTTAGTAGTCCATTCGGATCGGTACACGGTCGGTCCAACGGTCCAGTAAATTCGAATATGACCGGAAGTTGGTGGACATGTGCAATCCAATCGGGTCATGTGTTTGGTCCATTTGTATGGACCAAGGGTGGGCCCCACAAGCGTGAGCTTATAAAGTTTTATCCTAAACTTTAGTTTAGGAGAGTTCCTTAATAGTGTTAGAAAGCTTTCTCAAATTTGGACTTGATCATGTCCGAGTTTTAAAATGTTGGGCCAAATATGAAGGACTCAGAGGAAGATGGCTTTGGTTAGGTGAGAGCATTGTTGTTGATCACATTACCTTGTTTTGTAATAATGTTACGGTAGTTAAAGACAATAACCCTATTTAATTAGGAAATGCCTTATAAACTCAGCTATACTTTTGACATATCAAAATTTATTTTTTGGCTTACATGAGAGAGAATTGTAAATTATCATATTCCTAAACTAGCCTAATTTATTAGCCCAGGGACATACATAGGGTCCTTTGTGCACTGTTTGCTCCCTATGTGCTCTGTGCCTGGGTACTCTTTTTTCCATCTTCCTCCATGTCACCCGAATACGCCCTCACCTCGTCCTCCACCTGAGTGCAGTACTTGTGCAGTGCTTGGGCACTGCCCGAGATCGATCCCTAGCATACAAGGTGAGAAGATGGCTCTTACCATTGAGTCATCTTTCGCTCCTCAACGTCACCACCACCACCACCAAAGGATTAAGCAATCTTCATCATCACCACCACCAAAGGATTCAACGATCGTGATCATTATCACTAAAGCCTTGTCCCAACTATCTAAAGTTAAAACTTGAACATCATTTTGTGTTATTTGAAGTTTTCACTTTATATTTTAACTGTGTGTTATTTGAAGTTTTCACTTTATATTTTAACTGCCTATTAGAATTTAAATCTAGAAGTCCTTTGTTTCGGTTGATCCATTGCTACATGTTTCGACTGTGAGTTATGACTTGACCTAAATGGAATATGCTAGAATGTTGATCTTGATCTAAATGACTTGACTAAGAAGGGTGACTTATTCACAACATGTTGTGACCTTTTCGTGTACAACAGAGTTCAACCATCTTGGAATTCTACTATTCTGGTCTTTATTGAATTTTCGAGAGCAACATAATGGGATTGCTTCTTTGACAGAATTTCTTACATGAAGTGGCCAGTTGTCTAGATCTTCTGGAATTCCTATAAGAAATGTTTTATTTGTAAGTTGCATCAGAAGAACCCAAATATTCTAGATCCTTTTTAAGTGCACTCTTAATGGTGGAACTCCACATCCTCAATGTTCATTCATTCGTTCTTTTTTTTTTTTTTTAATTATAATGGGTGTCTCAGTCCAAAAGTCCTTTGGGTTGGACTAATCCCTACGGGCCATAGAAAGCTAGATAAATCCCTATGGTCCCAATATAATAGCGTTGTTTTCAAACCCTCAAACTTCGCCAACTAAGCTATCCTCAATGTTCATTTCAAACAAGGACCAACATATAGATGTTTTCATAATGGATGAGAGTTGCTTCTATATCTTTGAACTTATAAAATCTAAATTATGGATATATTTTAACGAGAACTCTACATGTGAATGTGTATATAAATACTGCATATATGTAAGTTTAATTCCAATAGCTATGAAATAGGAAATTCATGAAATTTAGAATGTATGAAGTTTTTATAGATATCCTAACATGTCAAATGTAGGAGGGAAGGGTTGAAACTGCACCCAAAGTTGCAAGCATTTTCCAATACCAATTGTCCAATGGAAAAGTTGCACATGTAATTTTACAAATTCACACAAAATGCACTATAAACAAGGACGGGTAGGGTAACCCGTAACCCCAACCAAAACTCTCCTAGTTGTCCTGAAACCACTCGGGTCAAAATATAAAATCTCACACCTGCCATGAATCTAGAAAAACACTACCAAACACGCTCTTAAAGAGGAGCAGGTCGAGGCGGGCCGCCGTTGAACCTGATCCACTGCCATTCCAGTTTACATATTGCTGAGCATATGGACTTGGTCCATTGGACTCAATTTGGTCTGCATTTTTAGGTCTATAGGCTGGACCTAGCCTCTTTGATCCATTAGTTGAATTGGTTGGGGATTGTCCTATGTATTTTAAAATCCTCATTTTTACACTAAATTATACTGTGGCTAAAGGATTTTTAAGGATTCAAGTTTTTTTCTGACGCGTTGGATGTGGTTCAATGCAGCAATGGATCGATAGATTGGTCCTTAATAACTCCCATCAACGACATTTTGAATATTGCAAAGTCCTTTTTGAATGTGTTAAATTCTCTTTTATTCCTAGTGAATTTAATAGGATAGCTCATTCTATAGCTCAATTCAGCTCCTTGCCAAGCGGTGATTGTTTTTGGAACGGTTCTTATCCACCTTCGCTCCTATCTGGTATGGATGGGATGTAGCCTCTTTGGTTGTTTTTTTTTTTTCCGCTGTTGTCTTGTTATTTTCTTTAATGGAATTTTGCTTAACCACAAAAAAAAAAAAAAAAAAAAAAAAACACCTGGCCCAATATTTCTAACACAAAAAAGCGCTGTCAAATGGGCTACTTTCTGGCTGGACCTATTCTGGGCCCCAACTTTTCGCCCGAAAAGGTTTGAGAGGCCTGATTTCAATTCAGCATTTGAAACAGAACAAGACCGAATCGTCAATCAAGTCCATAAAAAAAAAAAAAAACTATACGAAGCTCAAGCCTGCCATTAAAGTCCCAAGTCTGATCAAGCTCAAATCCATGAAAGGTCTGTTGTAAAAGTCTGATCAAAGAGCTCTCACTTACTAAAAATATATGACCCCTGTGTATTGGCTTTGGACTAACTCTCCCAAATAAAACTTGGGCTCACATTGAGATTGATCACATGTAAAGACGATCAGAATACAATACAGAAAGAAGATTGTAGAACTCGCCAATTATTCACATGATTAATTTGGCTAATTTGAGATTAAAGTGTAATTTGGCCCAGAGTCATTATACAGAGAGACTGCTACTTCTAATGATAGGTATCATACAGGTTAGAAGAACAAAATATGGTTTAAACTTTATAGGCCTTATTATATAGGCTTCATCTGATGCCAAGCAATAAAGGATCCAAGCTTGAGAATAACCAAGTCACAAGCTGGCAAGTGAGAAACACATGAATCCCTGTCATGAGAGACCTATTCCAAAGACATAACATGTTACATACTCCCCCCAACCCAACCATTTGGCTAAAAAGGTGTTGGTGGTCGTTGGAGGCTAATGTCATTTCAAAGATAGGGTGGGTGCAAGGAAGAGATGAGAGAAGCCAATTGGGGTGATGAATGACACGACCCAGATGGAAGGCCCCATATTGAGCACTCTAGATGGCCATGAGATTAACACCTTAAATAGGCTTCACTGGAACAAACCTGATGGCCTTTTGCTTTCTTAGAGGGGCTTACATGGGTTAGCAAAATCTAACCAAACCTCTAATCCTACCTATATTCGACCTGCATTTGACCCGCATAACCTGATCCGTTTCTCATATGGGTAGATTAAGAGACGTTAATTAAATACGACCTGCAGCAAAACAGATTGGGTTAGGTTGAATCGCATGAACTGCGCAACCCATTTAAACGGATGGGGTTGGGCTTGCCCTGCACATCTAAACCAATTTAAACAGTTTGGCATACAACTTTCTGTGCTTTGAACTTTTGTCTTCCTATATAATGAAACACAAATAGAACCGAAATACTTGGAACTGATTGGGCTTGGGGCAAAACTTCCACAAGTTGGGTTTGATTTATTTTAATGGATCAATCCATTTGGATGCGGGTTAGGCAGGCCGGGTTGGGTTGACCCCACATAGTGTACGGATTTTGGTTACTTGACCCATTTTGTAATTAAACCAATCGAACACGGATTAATGGGCACCTGGAGACAACATAGGTTAACCCGGCAACTCAAAGGTCCCAATTACATCTCTACCTTATACATTTATTCATCACATCTTTAATATTCCTTTTGGAAACTGTTTTAACCATAGATTCCTACATATTCAATTCCATAGGAACAAATGGGCCCCTAATGCTATTTTATCTATTATTGAGTAGCATATATATAGTATTTGGAATTTGGAGAATTTTTGTAGGACGAGAGAGAGAGCCAATAATCAAACAAGCCAAATGTACTCCACATCCAAATTAGAAGACATGGCATATGCATTCACATGCACAAATGTCGGAAACCCATTGAATGGATGTTAGTAATATGATTAAGGTGCATGCATGCTAGGTTTAAGATGGAGATATACCATTAGAAAGCTTGTACTCGGTCGAACAAATTTACATAATAAGTAATCTAAAAGCTTTTGAGCCAGCTTGGTTATTAATATTGCAAAGTACAAGCATGTTTGTTTGCATTAGGCCTGTTTGGACAGGCAAAAAAATAGAGTAGAGTAAAGTTAAATGAGTCATAAAAGTCTAAAATTTCAACTCTACCCCGTTTGGATAAGTCTGGCCCGATAGATGAAGTAATATTGTGAGCCACATATACTTCATTTTACTTCAACTCTAAATACTTCCATTTCCTTAAGTAAAAGTTGATTCTACTCCAAATCTTAACTTCAAAATAAGCATCCAAATGGAGTGAAGTGAAGTACTCTAATTTAACTTCAACTTACTTCTCTTCACTCCACTCCACATATGAAATCTACTTCATTTCACTCTACTCCTCATTTATCCAAACAAGCCAAGAAGTGGAATAGAATAAACGATCAAATAATAAAGAGTAAAGGAAAGAGGAAGGAGTGGAGAGGAAATACGCAACAAGAAAAAAGTTACTCCTTAAAATTAAAAATGGGTTGGAGAAAAACTTTCATGTCACACAACCCTTTAGACTTTTCCTATTTGTTTGCAAAAGAGTAAAGTGAAAGAGGGTTCAAATAAATCCCAACAGTTGGTTTATTTACCTCATGAGGTGTTTGTTTGTATTGGCCCAAACAAGTAAAGTAAATATGTTTGCCGAGATGGAAGTTACTCCAACCTAACTTTTTCTCTCCCATAGTTACTCCGAAATGCCATAATAAGGTGGGGAAGAATGACTCATTCCTCATTCTCTTTATACAACTACATGCAAATTTAAATTCTTTTACTTTACACCAACAGTCCAAATTAATACATAGAAAAGTAATTCATCTACTCATTTATTTCAACCAACTCCTCTCTATCTCTATCCCAATGTGATATCCTACTCCTCTTCTATTCCTCCCCTAATTTACATCGGTGGCCTTACTTTCACTCTACTAATATTGGCATCTAAACACCACGAAGTAAAAAGTAAGTGGGTCGGTTATGTCATATATTTTTAACCCTCCATTACTCTACTTTAACGCAAACAAATAAGCTTGGCTTTTGTTTAAAATAATGAATATATAGATATTAAAAGATTATATATCTAAAAGTGGTTGAAAATGAATATGCAACGGTGCTCTTTTAAAATCGACTGTTGAATAACCTCTCCTTTGATTAAAAAAAAAAAAAAAACCCTAGTGGAAGGGAGATGGCAAATTAATATACAACATTTGTTAAGTAATTCAAATCCTAGAAAAGTCAAGGTCTCATTAACATCTCTATCTTATATCCTTCACCCCCTCACCTCCCCACACCTCTTTATTAATCCATTATCAGAGCATGTTAATTAGAAAATGAATCCTTATGTATCAATCCCCATACGGTCAAACAGGCCCTTAATAAACTTGGTTCCAAACTAATCTCAAATTCCAAATTTCAATTCAAAAGGTGAAAGTTAAGCAATAATTCTCTAAAAGGAAATTTCCTATTTTGATGTCCCCCTTTGGATCTCCATCATGATACTTCACCTTTAACCGCACTTTTAATATTAGAAGCTCTTTTTTTAATATTTCAATTTCTAATGACTTTAGTGATAATTGTATAAATTAATAATACTGATAAAAGGTAAGAGTAGGGGATTTTCGATTTTCATTGGAGAATTCCGAAGGCCAAGGGGTAGAGACAACTTTATATCGGATAATTGTACGTGGAACTCAAATTCTTAAAATTTAATTTCAGAGGGTGAAGGTTAGACAATAATTTCCTATCAACAGGTAGATTTTTTATGGACCCTTTTGGATCTCCACCATAATACTACACTTTTAGCCACCCTAAGAAGTTCATTTCAATGAGTGGTAGGAATTTGGCAAATTAGCTATAGTGACAAAAGGAAGACAGAAGCAATTTGAATGGATAAAAACCTAATTAATTAATTCAGTTCAATAAATGAGGAACTTCAGATCACAATTAGCCAATTGCTAATCGTCGTGAGGTTTACTTGGATGCATGCCTATTTGTAGCTAGTGGTTTTTATCATGCAATTTACTTATTTAATTATGTGCATGGATTTCAAAATAAGTATAATTTCTTTTGTTCATTTTCAAAAAAGTACATGAAGACTTAAATATTTGAAAAAAGTGTAAAAGTTTTCCACAATTCTTTTAATCAAGTCCTCTCCATAATTTTTTTGAGAAATGGAAAAAAAATATCCTTTGCTTAATTTTTTTTCTTCCTCTCCAAAATTGGTCATTTTGATTCAAATGATCATAACATTTTAATTAAGTTAGTTAATTTCTGATTCATTTGAAACCCATTTTTTAACCATGCATAAAGGTAGTTGAAGTGCCCCTCCCTAGGTCATTTGAGTTGGATTTCATAGTTTCTCTTAAATGATTTATGGAAGAAAAGTTTAGAAAAATGATGTAAGGGTATTTTTGTCATTTCTCAAGATTTCTTATGGAGAGGACTTTTGAAAGAACTGTTGAAAACTTTTGTATTTTTTAAAATATCCAAGTCTTCATGTACTTTTTTAAAAAAGATCCAAAAGTTTTCTACCTTTCCAAAACTTTCCCTATTTATATTGATTAAGCATTTCAATTTTATTGCAAATGCGTAACGTTATCTGGATTCTATTTGTTTTTTTCAAGATCTTGATCGTACGACTGCCCCATGGGCCTGATATTTGGCCTAGAATAATCAAAGTTTAAAAATTCCTCGCAGAGTTGTTCGTACAATAACGGTGCATTATTGCACGGCCTTAGGATATTGCACAGTAAGATGTGGTAGATATCGCACGAACAACTCTATAGGAAATACTTAACCTTCAACTATCCAGAGGTGAGTATATGTTTGGTCTAAAGGTAATTGTACGGGGCAATATCTCTTTTTTTATTCCACAATCCCATTAACCATCTTTGTAGAGCAGGCGAAGGGCCTCGATTAGACGGTTCAGATGATGGCAACTACTAACTTTTTAGTATGCAGGACACACTAGTAAAAAGATCATTATCTTTTGTTATATGCATCACTTCTTTAGGGAAGAAACTTAAACCCAAAGCAAAAAAAAAAAATCCTAGATTTCCACTATTTTACTGGTAAAATGGGGGGTTGCCAGTTTCTTATCCCTTTCCACACTTCACAGTAAATAACCTACTATATTTCTCTTTCTTTCATCTATCCTATAAACATGTTTAGTGCTCTTATTGTATGAGCCCTAAGCCAATGTCTGCTTCTGCTTTTGTGCTGGTGCCCAATTCTGGTGTGAAGTTTGTACTTTCTTTTAAGGCATCCAAAACCAAAGTGACTGCGACTTTCAACTGAATTTTAAGTATAAGGAGATGAAGTATCCAAAACCCAAGTGAATGAGATTTTCAACTAAATTCCAAATAAAGGGAACTCAAAGGTCCTGCTTTCTCATGAAGACAAGGATTTCTTTTTAAGATGCCCCCCTATCTTAATTTTTTTTTTCTTTTTGTAATTGTAATTCAGCCCTCGTGGTAATGGCATTAGATTGCAGTGCCTAATGTATGCTGTTAATTACAATTAACTCCCTTAACCTTCGGTTAACCATAATAGTAGAAGCCCACTGATGTCATTTTTTTAGTGATCAAAAGATAAAAAAAAACCTCAACTATCTATGCATAAAAGATAAAACTAGTCCCTTGGGCCACACTGGTTTTATGAAAGTACCATTGATTACTTTCTTTGCTTTTAGCCCTTTTATTTAACCTATTAATTTCTATTCTTATCATTACCAAATTCACGTTTCTTGCGCCTTAATTCTTCCTCTTGGGATTTTCGATCTTCTGCTTCTTTGATTCAAGTGGAACTGAAGGGTGTTGGCGAATTTGTCTTCATCATTGCATGATGTTGTTCTTTGTGAATGATTAGCTGGCATACGCAAGTGATATTGGGGGTGATGATTCTTGACCCAACCCACCAACCAAACACAAAATTTCAATACTGGAGTTGACGCTTTTAATTTTCATCTTTTGAAACAATTGATAATTTTTTTTAGCTGAATAATAAAATGAATTGGACTTAATTGAGATATTTGACCTGCCAGCACACTCCAACGCAACTTAAAAGGTGCAATAATTAATAATTGTCACACCACACATGGAGGGCTGAAATCCAGTTCCGAATACTAGAAGGCCTGCATTAGAATAGAGAAAATTCAGGGTGCTTAAAACCAAGGAGATCGACTTGTGGCTTTATGAGAAAGCCCAACTCATTGTGCCGTGGGAATAACTTTATCAGAAGGATATAAGGTGCATGTGTACTGTTTCTCAAAAAAGGGTTGGGAATGAAAATATTTTTAGAATATTAATTTCCCCTTTGCATCTAGACCATGTTTTCTTTATAAACTTCATTTTTCTATGGTAAACTGATATTCCCATGTGTGCCGTCCATCTTAGCTTGACCCACATTGCAAGCATTAATTTGCGGTTGGGTTTTAGATACCATTGCCTAACTTACAGGTTAAATATAGGAGGTGCCCCACATATCAAGCTCAAAGAACAAAAGCACTTGGGAACTGTCAATCCTAGGAGTTTGCATGGAACATGGAATATCTCAAAAGAGAGAATAACTCCAAAGAAGCAATGCCTTGAAGGAATATATATCTTCCAAACTCTATTCATCTCCTCCACCACAACCTTCCCTTAAATTTAAAGCTCTCTTTAGCCATTGGCAACAGCACTTTAGAGAACATAATCCTTCTTGTTTTCTACCATCCACTGTTACTTCTTTTCCTATCCAAACAACAGCAACAGCATGCCGAGAGGCAAGCCTCTATCCTTGCAGGTTCGCTTTCATACCTTAGCGCTTGTTTTGTTCCCTTTGGGGCATCTCATTTAGTTACAACAAGAAGAAGCTTTTGCATTTCTTAAACCAACAGTAGAATAAAGAAGATACACAAGGTATTTGTATGTAGTATTATCTAGGAGCCATGGCTACTTCTTTTGAGTCTGTCTTCATAATTTATTCAAAAAACTCTTTTAAAGTTCATAAAAGCCAGAAAAAGAGAAGTCCCATCTTCCCTTTTCTCATTTGAGCTTCATGGACATACAATAGAAACACACACACACAACACACACACACACACAGGAACAAAGATGGAAACTCATTCTAATTTTTAGAAACAGAACAACAATCTTAAGAAAAAAAAGAAGAAGAGAGAACAGTACTGAATGATCTATTAACTCTTTAAGACAAAAAAAAAGGCTCTCTACTTTATCTTGATTTTCTTATAAGAAAATGAAGACCCATATCAGAAAGGCAGCGAAAAAAGAAAAAGAAAAAATTGATTACACCCATGAACCTATTTCCATGATATATTTGAATCTTTATCAGACCGTTGAACTTAAAGTAAGGATGTGCTGCACGGGCTGTGAGAGAGTCGTCAGAAACGCCATACACAAGCTCAGAGGTACGCAGATCTATTGACCATCTATTATTAATATTTTTGTGAACTCGATGCATCACTGGTAGTGGTAAGGATGGGATGGGATGGGAAGGTCTTAACGTGAGGTCCTGCCAAGTCAATGAGATTCAATGATATTGACCATCTACTATTAATAATTTTGACTCGACTTGATCCTCGTTAAGATCTTCCAATCTTTTTCTTACCGGTGGTTGGTGTGCATATGGTTGGGGCCCACACCATGGAAAGTTGGGTGAGCTTGTTGAGGGAAAATTGGAACATATATCATGTAGTGTTGTAAAATTGCAGAGAACCCACACCATGGAAAGTTGGGTCAGCTTGTTGCAGGAAAAGTGGAACTTATATCATGCAGTGTTGTAAAAATGAGAGAGAAAGAGAGATTACATCTTGGTCGATATTGTCAATGGGGATCATGGTTAAGTTCAGTGGGGTCCACCTGGGAACAAAGACCAGTTTCAATGAATTGGGAAATGTAAGCTTCCAAAAATCAGCTAGAGACCTCTTGATCTCAGATCATCCAAGGGTGGATCTGCCTTTTTGGGTGTCAAATTGGTTCTCCAAAGGAAGGTGAACCCCACAGAGGTTCACAAATTGCATATTTATCTCAATTATACTTACTTTAGAGTTAAATTTCATAAAAATTTAACTTACGAAACTGTTAAACTTTAAGACCCTTAAATTAAAAAGGGGATAATCTAATTAATCTCGAGTTCATAAATATATATATATATATATATATGAGCCATGTCGAGTGGGGTTATGACAGGTGTTGATTCAGTGGAGGTGGACATTCCATTGGAGAAAGTGACCGTCATAGGGTATGTGGACCGTAACAAGGTGCTGAAAGCTGTAAGGAGAAGCGGCAAAAAGGCCGAGTTCTGGCCCAACCCATACCAGCCCTTGTACTTCACTTCAGCAGCCAACTACTTCAAAGATGAGAATGACTACAGAGAAAGCTACAACTACTGGAGGCATGGCTACAATGGGGACAGGCATGGCAACATTCCCATCACTTACAGAGGTGATGACAAGGTCAGCAACTTCTTCAATGACGACAATGTTCATGCCTGCTCTATCATGTAAATAGAAAGAAGAAGAGAAGTGGAAGTGATTGTCGAAAGGTTTTACCATTGTATATAAATGATGGTGTTGTGTATATTGACGTTACAACTTACAAGGCTATAAATGGTCTCTATACACAGTTGTTTTAGTGATCTTTGTTGCACGTATTAGCTCTACAATTACTACGTTATGTGTGTAGAGGATTCACCAGCAGCATTGTAGCCATTTAATAATAGCTACAATTTTTCAATTCAAGTTTGGGTGTGTTCGGGTTCATGGGTTTCAAAGCCGAGGATTTGGATACCTATGTCATTGTTGTCATATATATTCTTACAGAAGTTACAAGGAATTTTACACCATGTGTTTGGACCAATGAGAAATTTGGGAGGATCCATAGTTTTTATATATATGATCAATTTGACGGCGGAATCATCCTGGTAAAGTTGAAATTTAGCTAGTTCCTATACTAGCTCGAGCATTTATTTGAGAAATTTTTATTTTTAATGGTTAGGCGCCACCTTTATCTTCTTGAATTTCGGATGAGTCCTAACCTTAGTAATTGGAACCGCCCTTTAGCCTTCCTGATCTCGCTTCGAAAACGCGGATCGGCATTTTGGGAGCAGATCTGTCATCAAAGCGTTGTTCGACTTTCTTCGAAGCGGGGTTTTATGTTCTTCGAAGCGCGGATCAACCAAATATGAAACGAACCGTACATAATCTTTGGTTTATGTCTTTTTTTTTTTTTTTTTCTGTAAGCTTGACATTTGTCTTTTGAATGAATAAACTTCTTCTGACTTATTAACTATTGTCTATTTTATGAGATCAAATTGCAAAGTTGATTTTTTTTTCTCCATTTTTTATACTTGAATATATGGATAAGATATATTTGTGCCCATTAGTTAATTGTTTGTAAACCCCATACGTACCGTGTTGTATAGATGCTCCGCAGGCGTTTCAGACGTATAATTATTTTAAAATTTAACGCTCCCGCTTTCATTCCCGCTCCGTGCAATTAGGTCCTAACCTCAAAGGGACTAATTCTTCTAATAAATAACCACCTCCGTATAAATGAAAATCCCAGCCATCCACTTTAATATACTTTTGGAGGCTGGTTCTAAACCAATAGATGATAGTCATGAAACTTAAATGAGATGAAGATTCCCTAGCTCAGACTATATATATAGGCGATAATGCAAACGGACCATTCATTACGCCCGAGTGAATTTGACTAGGACTAACGCCCTCAATTTAATCCAAAGTAGGTTAGATTTGAGTTTTTTGAGGGATTTTTACAAAAAGAAATTAAGTTTAATTAAGACCTTAATTAAATGGTTGCATGAAAAAAAATATAAAATAATGAGATAATTGTTCGTATATTTTTTTGGATGAAATCATCCCGGTTGATAATATTATCAACTCAGTTGACGATATTGTCTTATTAACCTTCATTGCAAAAAATGATATTTTACTCAATCTTCTTCTACCTAGTGATGGAAAGCTTACGAAAATCATTATATTTTGTGTCTCAGTGGTCTTCCTTATAGTGGTCTCGACAATCTTCCTTAGGTGTGTGGGTCTCATGCTTAGTTTTAACGCATTTGTCACCCTCTTTCATAAGTGTTTTAAGAGTTCGAGTTAGAGTGCAAGGTATTCGGTGAATGCCTAAATGAGGAGGGCTTTCTCTTGATTTTGGCGGCGGTTTCGAGTGAGGTTAGAGGAGATGAATTCGGGCATGCTTTTGTGAATATTTAGAGTTTGAAGCCATTTATTTGATTGAATTTCGTAGGTCTTGATGTTTGTGAGAACATGTAGGGAGCCAAGTTGAACAATCTTTGAGTAATGGATGTTAGGTTATTTCCTATGTATTGTATTGTTTGTGTGGACTTTTAGATCCTAAGAGTGTTTTTTGTTTTCGTTAATCTGAGATCTTTAAACCAGCTTTAAGAATGGATTATATAATTTGAGAAAGCCTTATCAAAACCTTCTTCTTTGATATGTTCATCACCTCATTTCAATTTTTCTTTATTTATCTAATATGGGTACTAATTTCCCACCAATTTTCAGTATCATACCCTCCAAACCTAAGAGAATCAGGTATATAAATTATCGGAGAAGAAGAAGAAGAAAAGTTACAAGAGGTTGATGATAGTTGCTTATATGATCAACGAGAGTCATGATATCCTCAACTGGGGTAATTTTGTCAAAAAAAAAAAAGTTCTCCCATGCTATCTACGTACGTAAGCATGTGCCATTTGAGGCTGTTAGGATCTTAGAATTCAGTGACAACATAAATGATACAATACATATTAATTTTGATTAGAGGGAATATGAAGAGTTTTTATTTGTTAAAGTGCCCATTTGTTTGCATGTATTGATTGAATTCCTTTATATTTCTAAGAAATATATTCCTTAAATAAATTAAAATTGAAAGAAACAAAGATGAAGAAGATTCATAAATGGCCACCAAATTTACTAGGGTGACGGCTGGTTATTCATTTTCTATTTTCCCTTAACTCAATATCCATCAAAATCCTAATCTCTTTTTAGGGATTCAATAAGTTGAAACTCATTTTACCACAAATAACCAGGAATTCAATCCATGTAAATAAAAGGGCCCTAAACTTATAAAGAAAGATTTTTAGGGATATTTACCAAGAAATTATAAAAGGGCCCTAAACTTATAAAGAAAGATTTTTAGGGATATTTACCAAGAAATTATAAAAGGGCCCTAAACTCTAACTAGTGATAGAACTCAAAGTTTTTATAACCGGAGGGTCTTTTAACTACCAAATGTCCATAGACATTTCCCTTCCCCTTCTCCTTTGCCATTTTACCTCAAGTCTGCTGAGGCTTGAACTACTATTGGATTAACTCACCACATTGAGATTCGGCTATCTTTTTTTTTGGCAAAATTCTTAATCCCGATCATTAATTAGTTAAAAAGATAATAATTTGATAAAAAAATACACAAAAGACTTGTGTGAAACATAATTAGTACAAAGATGTTGGGAGTTTTCCATTAAAGTTGGATTTTGTTTCTTTTTTTCTTTTTTTTTTTTAAATTTGCTAGTTACATAAATTGAACAATTCCGACCTTTTGGCCCTAAAACTCTTTTAGGTTGGATTGGCACAAAAACATGGAATATTATTTTTTTCTATTTTGCAATTTGATTTGGAATATCGCATTTATGTTAGATGCATTGTAATTTCATATCAAACGGTTGGCAACTGAGAACTTTCTTTACCTCCTCCCCCTTGGTTTTCCATGAATTTTAATTTCAAGGTGTTTTCAGAAATGTATTCAATCAAACGGGCTAAAATTTAAAGAACAAATATGCAGATCCACAAATGGCCACAAGTAATCGCTCTTTTCATAAAAAATGATTATCCAGTCATTATACACACACAAGTCTCTGATCGTCCAGGCTACAACCAGAGATTAATCTCCAGTTGTTTTTATAAAAAGGAAGGTGCCTCATCAAGTGGTCTGACATTGTCCCAATTGTTTCTTCAAGTTAAAACAACTTTCCAGGAGTATATTTTTAGATTTCTTAGTAATTCAACAGAATGCAAACAAAAGGACCTTGTTTATGTTATTTTCATATGCTCCTTTGTGGAAAAAAAAATATATATGCTCCTTTGTGACTGACATCTTTTCTGTTTTTGAAGTTTCCAACATTTGATTTGGGCCAAGTTCCTTTATGCTGTAATGCTTTTCTTTTGTTTGAATAAATTTAGTTACCATTTAAAAAAAGTTATTTAAAAAAGAAAAAAGGAAATTAGTATTGAATCATCCAACTACTATTATTGTACATGACTATCTATTTATATCAACATCAAAAACAGCATCAGGTGAAATCAAATTTCTCAAAACAGAGTATCAGTATAAGGTGAAATCAAATTTCTCAACGCTGTGAATCCCTCTCATCCTCTTAAAGAATGTTTTTTGTGATTTGGTCATTTCAATATAAACGGATTGAAGAATCAAAATCTCTACACGATTAGTAAAAGTCTCAATTAAAAGAAAAACTAAAAAGAAGAAAAAGAATCAGGTACCAAAACATCCAAACATCAAACACCGACCTCACAAGAAACAAGATGCAGCACCAAGTAATTTCAATTCTAAAAGAATAGATTCTCCTATTGCCCCCAGAAGTAGAAGATAAGAGAGAAAGAAGTTTCTTTGGTTCTGCGCGTTACAGAATCATCACAGCATTCTCTTTTGAAGCAATTGGAGCAGCACGCGCAATCAATGGCTCGTAATGATCCCCACCTGCACTACACCAACCTGCCAAAAATCCAATTTCTCAGTTATTATCAGTTTCCTCTGTTTCCTTCTTTCTATGGAGGAGTGGGTTCCACCCAAGGCAAGGAGGAAATATTGACAACTTATGTCAGCCCAGTCGCTCTTTGTATCCCACGAGGAATGACTCAGTGCTATAGGTCTCGACCGGGTTTCACTTGAGGGGAGTGTATTGAAGAGTAAAATGCTCCACCGAAAGTATTTATACAACCTCTACTAATGGCTCAAGGTTTTACAGTATGATTGGTTAGACAAGGAAACTTAATACTTCCTAGCTCAATTGTTGCTTACCTGTGCCTCTCATGAACAGAAAAAGAGGAGACTCCAAGATCTCGCCATGTGGCTGATGAGGCAGGAAAAATAGCGTAGCCTCCTCACCCAAACCCGCATCGGAACCGTGCACTTGCACCTTCATCGCCCAAAACACACACACACATTAAAAAAAAAATAGGGATTAGGTACAGGAAATCAACCCATCTAACTAATTATATTATGACCTATTGAAATCAAACTCAAAGTTGACCTATTAATTGACAGTTCTGATTGTTCGTTTTAGATGATATTTTCAATCTCATTGATAAATGGTCCTGTTACAAGTTAGTGTTAGTTTTATGGACTCAATCCAGTAGATGATATAATAAATTGATTAATTTCTTTATTTATCAGTATATTCATGCTTTCCTTTCATGAGATGAATGGTGATTTATTATATACTTGCACATAACCAATACGAATGACATGATGGTTCATGAGATGAACCGGGGTCCACAAGTATATTAGATGTAACACATGTGTATGGATGAGATCCACATACGGGAGACATGTGTGACAAATCTTATACTTAAATATCTTCACAACCAGTGATGAGACTGGACATCTCATACTGACAAGGTTGCAGCACTTTGATCACTATGAGATAGTGTGATTTGTCTCGATCATCAGAATGGAAGATTCTGGATCATAGTGCTGGTACATTTGATGTATTGAAGGACCATGAGAAGCACCTTATAAACACTGTCTTTATTTTAAGGTCTGCTCTCATAATTCCCTAGCAATAGGCTCTCAATCCTGAGACATTAATGAACTCAAGTTTCTATCTATTCATTTGCTTTGAGTCACCAATGAGTGAGGCCAACTGTAGGTCAACACCTCGGTGATTTGGGTACGTGGTAGTAGAGCTGTGGGAACATTCAATGGTCAAGATGGAATCTATCTCTAATATCCCCTCGTGCCAATTAATGGATTTATCATTGGTAAGTGCGCACCCATTCCGATTAAGAGTTAATTGGAAAGGTACCTATTGATCATTATAATTAATTGGGGCTCAAGGATAATAAGATATGGATCTATTTTGGAAGACAGGTCCAATTGATCCATGGATATTGATAGAGGGGTCTACTTGTGGTAATGAGGAAGTTTAGGGTCTTCTATGTAATATTCCTAAGACTGGAGTTCAATTGCATTTATATAGTGGAGTTATTTGCAATTAACTGTGGGCCCGGATTACACATGAGATGTGGGGTCGCGAGTCCCAGTTGGAGCCAGCTTTCTAAGGAATCCCTAGTGGTCCCCACGCTAGCCCAATTATTAGAAAGTATCTAATTCTAGTTGAACTCTAAAAGGAAAGTTACTTTTTCTATTTTGAAGTGAGACTTCTAATAATGGTAATAGTAGACTTACTAATTTTAATAGAAGTAAGACTTCTATTTAATTAGAAAGGAATTAGAAAGTTACTAATCATATTTGAAGTGAGACTTCTAATTATGATATGGTAAGTTACTAATTATTGTGGAAGTAAGACTTCTATCTAACTAGTAATAGAAGAGAGTTACTAATTAATGGAAGTAAGACTTCTATTATAATTAGCAAAGAGGAGGCAACTTGAAAAGGCTATAAATAAGAGGGGAGGATGCCTTGGACGTCCCATGCATAAATCCACATTGGGATTCACGCCCAAGCCTCCCTAGTGCAATAGTTGCACATGCTCTTCCTCCTCTCCCTCTTCTAGTTCTCTTTCTAGTTCCTTCCTAGAGTTCCTAGTAGTTTTCTCTTGGAGATCCCACCATCTTCTTGAGAAAAGGAGAATCTAATACGGGTCATAGCGTGGAAGATCAAGAGGTCTTGGAGATCCCTATTTGATTAGTGAAAGCGTTTCATCATCAAAGAAAGACGCAACTCCTCCATTAGAGCACAACCGAGCTCCAAAGGTATAATCTACTTCCTTGCATGTTGTAGATTTATTAGTTGCTGTTTTTATCTTCTAGATAAATTGTTTTACTGATAATGATGACTGAGATTGAGGACATGGATCTTGGATTGGGTTTTATAGCCTTATGGATAGTTGATCCCTGCGTCAAGTGGGTCAAAAGTTTTTGAAACCTATCCTAAAGGCCCACCCTATTTCCAACAGTTAGACCCATATGTAGTAGCAACCCCACATGAACCAGAATAAAATCTTCAAGATTACAGATATGTTGTGCCCATCCCAAATCCATAAGGAACCATTTACACCCTGAGTTGAAAATGTGAATCATATCCCTTAAATTTTGGACAGAAAGCAAGGATTGAAAATACTTCCTCTTAAATTGAGACTTAGCTTGCATGGACCAACCAAAATCTGCTCTCATTTGTTAATTGGGATGGAAATGCAGATCCAAGTTTCTCTTGGAGCATGCAATTATAGAAATATACTTACTTTCATGCTCTTAAAATTGCAAATGAATATCTAATTATCTAAGCATATAGAGCCTTTGGTCCCAAATAATGGGGTATTAGAACCTACTTTTGGGAGGAATATTTTTAAATGTCAAAAGTATGAAACGAGACTAAAATTAATAAAATGCCAATTGTATCGGGTGGTATGTAACAATGTCGTAACGTACCACGAAGATCTCTCTTTGGAACTCGCTCGCCAGAGCCTCAATGGCGATATCGTCTCCAAAGGCAGCTGCTTTACCGTTTCGGTTCTCATCGACAGATAAAAGACCTTCTTCAGTATAGTGTAACGATATGATATCGTATTCATCATCCGAATCGCCTGTTATTGACATGTATTTCGACCAGCTATCTCCGTTTTCCACCGAAATGCATCTCTCTTTATAAACACTCTCTGCTGCAGCCTCTCTGTACACAAGAGAAAGAACCCCCCAAAAAGCAGAACATTATCAGAAAAGAAGTGTTTGTGGAAACCGAATCATAAAAAGGAAGCAATATGTTTCAAAGAAATGGAAGACCCATATTTTAGAAAGAGAGGAAAACAGATTCCTGGAAAGATTCAGCTGAAAACCCCCTTCATTCTCATAATTCATAAACGAAAAGGGGACATGATATCTAATTATATTGTAAAACTGGACATTTGTTAGGAAAAATTGATACCACCCAGATAAGAAAAAGGCATGGAAACTCCAGATCAAGGAAAATGATGCGAATCCAGATATGAAGACAAGGGAATTTATAAAGAACTATGAAAACCCAGAAACAAGAGCCTTGAAAGATTATTGTTTTTCCTCAGAAATTGAAGCTCCAGATCAAGTAAAATGAAGAAATACATATTTCCATTTAAAAAAAATGGAAACTCCAGATCATAATAGATTGCCCTTTCTCTCTCTGTGTGTGTAAGAAAATGAGACTTAGAAGGCATTGCTTTTTTCTAATTTACACAGATGATTAGAAGGAATGAAGAAAACGAGAGAATTGGGTTTTTTTTTTTTCTTACTTGATCTGGAGAAAGAAAAAGGGAAACAAGATGATAGATACAGATTTCAGACCTAGTCAGACCCACACGAACTAGATCATCAATAGATGAATCCAAACTCTCCCGATCTTTCTTCCTCGCCAAAAGCTTCAGCTCCTGAATAAAATGAACCCCCCAACCCAGCTCCATATCAGGTCTATACAAATTCCGAATCGCCACATCAATCTCTCCCTTGGCAAAAACCCCAGAAAGATAATCCTCACTAAATCGATTAACAACACGTCTCCGGAGATCGAAAGCAGACCCTTTAAGCCGAAGCGCTATATTTGCAGCAGAGAAGAGGCAATTCCCATCTGCACCCACGTCTCCCCCATGGAAGAGGAGAAAAAGCTCTGAAATGGGCTTGGAAGCGTGTTTCCAGAAGACTCCACGAGAGGTTAGAGATTGTAGGACTCGTTTTTCGGGTCCTTGGAGGCCTGAGACTGATTCCCAATCTGTGAGGTCGTCGGAGAAGTCGTCTTCTGTGTTGTTGGGAGGGATTTCTTCTGGTTTTGAATGCCAGCAGAGGGAGAGAGGAGAGAGTGGTTGGAGAGAGGAGAGAACAGAGCCTTCCAAGAGCTTTCTCATGGCGAAAACGGGAGGATGGAAAGAAAGGAATCTGCAGAAAAGGGAGTCTCTCTTTCTGGTTTCTTTAAAGCAGAAAGAGAGAGAGAGAGAGAGAAAGCAGAAAGAGAGAGAGAGAGAGAGAGGAACTTGAGAAGTAACCGTTGGGAACTTGGGAGGAAGAAAGAGAGAAGTAACGGTCAAATTTTTGTCTGACGTGGCATTTTGTGCTTTGCTGTCATTTGTATTGTTTGAATGCAAAGGTTTGAATTTAATATTGAGGATGTTAGGAACTTACTAGGATCATTTGCGGGAAATTATCGGCTCGTGTTGATTATCGCCATAATTTAAGCTTTTATGGAATATTATGGGGAAATTAATTTTTAAATTGATAAATGTGACAAATATGGCAACTATAATTCCAAAGGTTAAAAATGACAAAATTGGTTCGATGTGCCAATTGAGACGCATGTTTATTTGAGAAAATTTTTATCAAATTTGAATAGATAGGCTTCACAGTGGAGTTTCACATTCACTTCTCTAAAAGGATGAGTCAAATTCATTGACATAATGTGTGGGTTTTCTCTCTATGTTATGTGTTTGACACTTATTATTTTAATTAGATGCACATGTGATGAATTAGTCGCATGACATCAAATACAATGAAAATAACCCTTTTCAGCTCAAAGGAGATCCTTCGTAACTTAGTCGGGTGAGGAGTTTAGATTGTTATAATGTGGGCTATATAGACCCCATAAAAAGTTCATTCAGACCCCACAAAAATGTCATTCTTAATTATTACATTTTTACTATTTAATCCTTATCATGACATCCTATGTTATTTTACTCCAAAATGAAAAACTCACGATATCATCAGGAAATAGAGTTTTATTAGCTTGAGATGTTTTGTTAAAAAATATGCCCTAGTCATGTGACAGTGTGGGTTTTTTATGTGACAGTGTGGGTTGGGTTATAGGTATGCTTCACGTTACAGGAGGCAGATTTGTGGATGGGGTGGGCTGGGCCACATCATACCTTGGAAATTAACTTTGCACAGCTGTCATTCAGCCAGACTGTTGATCTGGTGGGCCATACCTGTACAGATTGCAGGCATCCAATGGGTCCAGACGAAATCCATTTTTTAAAGGGGCTTTTAAAGGACTGTCAGTGAGTGGGGTCCGTCTACTAAAAGTCCAACCTGAATAGAGCCTGGAAGTCATTTATGTTGTTGAAATTAGAATCTGTTCTGGACAGAATATGGCACCATGGTATACAATGCAACATTTTTTATAGAATAATTTCACTTTCACATGGGGTGGGTTCATGTGGCACCGAATTGTCCTGCCGGCCATTTGCTCCTCCACCCTCATAAACGTTTGATAAATGGAATCTAGATCAGCTGTGGCTGTCAATGGTTATTGCATTGGATCATATATTATGAGGCCGTAGATGGTTCCATTGTAAGATTGATCACAACCAAGATTTATATATATGCATTCGGAGGGCACTCGCTTTCATTGGACCTAGGTCTCCTTTCATAACCCAAACAAAAATTTCGGGTTTACTTTCAAAATCAATATGAAAATTCTGGGTCCGCCCCAAAGACCCACATAAAAGTCTTGAGTTTACCCCCAAAACCCAACTCAACTCAATGTGAATTGACCCGCAAGGTCAATCTGAACTGACTCAAATAACCCTTCAAACTGTGTGGATCATCTAGTTAACCTGACCTAATCCATTCTGACTTGTAGAAGTTCAATCCAACCCTACTTTGGTTTAAGAATCATATATAAGGTTGCAAATGGTATCTAATTCTCCGATTAGCCGGAAGTTTCGTTTCGCAAAAAATGGGGCCCGGAACCCAATTTAGGTTCTGATTCATAAACGGTTCCGGGTCCATATAGGTAACGACCCGTGGACCCGGGACCCAGCTTATAAGCTTAAGATATTGAAAATTGTATCTCAAAATCAACTTTTTTTTTGTTGATATTTTTATGTATAATACTGGAGGAAGTTGACTTGATGTACTATTATAAGTTGAATGATATTCTTCTTTTAAGAAAAATAAAGAATAAAAAGAAATTAAAATTGATTTTGAAACTAGATCTCAATCCTCTAGGTGGAACCGGTTCCAAAATCGGATTCGGATTTTCCTATCAGAACCGGGTCTGGAACCAACAAAATAGGTTCCGAGTCAAAATCAGATCCGGAACTGGAGCCGTTATTTAGAAATAGATTCGGGTCCTCTATGGTTCCAATCCTGAACCGTCTCATTTGCAACCCTAAATATATGAGAGGAGTTACCAGTTTTCTGTTTGTAAAAAGAATTGGGTCAAGGTCCTATCAAAAAATTTCTAGGCTCTGCATTTAATCAATATATCTAGTTTCTAGCTCATTTATAAATGCTTAGTCCATGTCCAACTTTATTTCAAAAGTTGTATGACTTAATCTTTTTTGCGGGTCAAATATGGGTCATGTGGATTAAACGGGTTAACCTTAACCCAAGACATTTTTATGTGGGTCAGGAAGACCTGACCCGTGAATGACCTGAATTTATGTGATGGTTTTGGCGGTCAAATGTGGGTCGGATTAGGTTCTGGTTTGCGGTTAGGGTTCGAGTTTTGCCATCCCTAACAAACACTCCTAATTGCAAAAAAGGAAAATTTGAGTGTAGTCCTGCCGAGATAATCAGGGCCACTTCAAAATGTCCAGAATTTCAGTGCCCTCTAGTAGAGCAATTTGTCCTACTGTTACATGAAGATGCCTCATTTGGCCATCTTCTTCGAAAGATTAAAGTATTGCCCTCAAAACAAAATTCAGCATGAGCAGCAATATTTTAAGAATTTGAGAGAGAGCGAGCGAGCATGGAGTTTTACACTTTACACAATATTGCCTCAATCAAATGTATTCCTTCCAATTTTTAAATTTGAGATGAATGTTGCGGCTCTGATATTACTTGTTGTGTATTTACTATCGATAATTAAATCATACACAAAAAGAAAGAAAAATCACACAGATATTTACACGGTTTGACGAGATTGAATACGCCCATGATAAAGAAACAAGACTAATAACAGCAAAGTTAAACATCCACACAGCTATCTCCTTAATAAATCAAATCCTTGAAGGTCTAGTCGCATCTACATGTTCACTTTACGTGCTTCACCTTGATTTTACTATGATTCATAAAAATTTAATTCCATGCAAATCAATGAACGCTAATTTATTTGCAAATGGTAATTTTTTACACTACTGAAAATTATATAAAGCATCATAAAAGCCCACTTTGATCATCCAGGTCATGGACAACTAGGCCTACCTAACACTATACAGATGAAGACCATAAATGCATTAGTAATGTAAATAGTTGAATAATAAGGCTAAACTTGAAGTATCCACTGTCGACATGGCTTCCTACACTTTTCAGTCCTCCAATGAAGCCATTTAGCCTTTAGGTGAACCCTACAGAGCTCATCACATTATTATGTATTCATCTTGCTGGACTATAATTTTATTTGAACAGTTGGAGCATTTCTTTAATCAATTAAAACAAGGAGCTGTTTGAATTTCCTGATGAATAATTAGTCTAAATGAAATAAGCTAAGATAAAACAAGATTTATTAGACATTGAATAAATTTATTAGACAAAAGAAATTATCCAATAGGGCACATTTGGGAACGGTCATCAGATGGGATTCCTTACTAGTTCTCCTTTGCTTCACGTAAAATCTAAATTTGATAACCATGCTCACTGTTTAAGGCGATTCTTCATATCTAAATTTGATAACCATGCTCACTGTTTAAGGCGATTCTTCATAATAATCAAAAGGTCGTCACAATCAAAGAAAAGCCCCCCCCCCCCAAACACACACACACACACACACCCCCACCCACCCACCCACCCACACCCCCACCCCCACCCACCCCCACCCACACACACAAAAAAAAAGAAAAAAGAAAAAAGAAAAAAAAAAGACAGAACTCTCAAAACACGAGGTAAGAGAAAGGCGGGTGAACAGTGAATGGGCGGTAACTAAGAGGTTATAGGTTTTTACACCATACAAACTGTTGATCATATTAAGAAGATTCAAAACGGCTATATGGTCAAATTTTAACCATCGATTCCTTATACATTTTGAGATATTTGTAAAAGAGTCTAAACCGCTCGTCATGATATTTGGGATTTTTTGGCCCTCTTTTGCAAAATCTAAGCCATTAAGACTTTTCAGAAGGCCTAAAACAGCTATGGGGTCAAGTCTGGCATCCTAATTCATCGTGGATAGTGAGAAAATGGCTAAACACTCGTCGCAGTTGATCATTAATAGTGAAAAAGTCTTTGATTTGCGCATGAATAGTGTTTTAGGCGTGATTTTGTGGTGTTTGAATTTTGCTTTGGAATCCTAATTTATGGGTGCCACAATGAAGATCTTAAATCATACATAATGTTTAGAAGATCCAAAGGGTTAGTTGGTCAATTTTCAGCCATTGGTTCCTCATATGTTTTGAGATATTTATAAAAAAGATTTCATACCATAAATAATATTTTTTGATTTTTGTGGGACTCACAATGAAAATCCGAACTAATCATCATCTATACAAGGCCAAAAGCGGCCATTAGTCTGAATTTTATGGCTTGATTCATCACGGATTGCGAGAAAATTATGAAAGACTTGTGACCATTGGATCTAATGTATGTAAATCCACAACTTCCTTTGGTGTTTGCCAAGCCTGATGTGAGGTGAATCTCCTTCATTATAAGAAATCCTAGTGACAATAGTACCATATGAGAAAAATAGAGGAATCGTCTCCCGTTACCAAACGTGGTCTTAGTTTCCAAATTTTGAGCTTTTTTTTTTTTTTTTATCTGTTCGAGAACGAAGGCATCCATGAAGAAAAAAGTGGCATTGAAGAATGATGTAGACCTTCAGATTTTAAATCCAAGTATCAGTTCGAGAAACGAAGGCATCCATGAAGAAAAAAGTGGCATTGAAGAATGATGTAGACCTTCAGATTTTAAATCCAAATATCATCAAAGGAATGTGGCCTTGAAACATTAACTATTTGCAGTCTGCTTCATTTTCTTTGATTGGATAGAAATAGTGCTGAAAGAAGCTTAATTTATAAATAGCTCATCTATCAAAATCTTATTATTTTCTTAATCAGTGAACTATTGGGCCACACTTTCATATCATGTGTTTAATTATCAAAGACAGAATGTTGTGAAATCACTGATAGCTAAGTGGCAAGGCACCTTATTCTCGTAGTAATGAGTTTGATCTTCATGTTGGAAGTACGAATTTTGAACTATGAATCCGGTATTATAATTTTTTTTTTTAAAGAAATGGATAGAAGTGTGTTAATCGAATAATAAGATTATTGTTGGAAAAAAACAGAGAGTGGAGCAACATATATCCATTGCAGAAAGGATGGCTTAATACATGACAAATGTTACATAAGTGTGTGAGCATCTCATATAGGGAGATGCTCCATACATGTACACACATTTATATATATATATATATATTTATAGTAAGGTGAGACATATTCTCATAGGAGCACCTCCCCCATGTATGTATATATATATAGGGAGCAGCTCCCATAAGCTGAAGCTTAGGGGAGCTCTCAGCTGAAGTGTGTAACCAGTTCGTGTGGGATGCAAGAGAGGAAGTCAAAATCGTTTTTCAAGGGCCCGCTTGTTTTTTTAGTTTCCCCCCCTCTGGACGATTTGGACGACCTAATCTCCTCTCCACTCTCTCTTCTCTCTTCTCTTTTCTCTCTTCTCTTCACTCTCGCCGGTGCTGCCTCTATTTTCTTCTCGCCGTTGCTGCCTCTATCGTCTCTCTCTCACGGACGAATCTCTCTCTCGGACGGACCTCCCTCTCCCGGACGGAGATCTCCAGCGGACGTCTCCCTCTCCCGGACGGATCCCCCTCTCTCTCGTCTCTCTCCCGGATGGAGATCAGAAGCAGTGCCTGCGATCTCCCTCTCTGCGATCTCTCTCTCTCTCTGTCCCTCCCTCCCATCTCCCTCTCTCGTTTCTCTCTCCTGCCAGTGCTCTGCCTAGGGGTGACTTCCAAACGAAGGTGCTGCTCTCCATCTCTCGTCTATACCTCCCGCTGCTGTTCTGCCTAGGGTCGACCTGTTTCAAGAATGTGCCATTCTCTTCCGATTAATGTAATTTCCTCATCGATTTGTTGCCGTTTTGTTTCGATTTATGCTATTTTTGTCGATATGTTGCATGTGTGTTCATTTGCATTTTCTTCTGAGATTGGTATTGGGTCTTCTTTCCCTAACTTTTTCTGCATTTGAGTGTTAGTTTTTGGGAAGATTTGAAACTGCAGGAATGTAGTTCGTGCTGATTAGTAGGCTGTAAGGGAGAATAGTCGGTATTGTGGTTGGGTTGAATGATTCTAGACTTGGCAGTGCTTGTGGTTCCGAGCAAATGAGATCATGGCATTTCGAAAGATTGAATCTTTTGTTTGCTTGCTTGTTTTGATTTATCGGTGGTTCCGCTGCGGGGTTAATTTGGGTTGTGATCATGAGTGGTACTGTTTGTGGTAAGTCTGGGAAAGGTGAGATTGGCGGTATTGGGGATCATCTTCGGAACCACATTCATTTTACCAGTTGCATTCACTTGAAAAACATCTTCCTGGTTTTTCTTCCATAGTGTTTCATCTGAAGATACTCCAGGCATTTATTTTTGAGGCATTTATTTCTTCCACAGTGTTTCCTGGTTTTTCTTCCTGGTTTATTGTTGCAATACATTGCAGAATTTGTCACTAATTGTGGATGGTCTACTTTTCTCTCTTTCAATTTGGTAGGTTAAATCGCGCACTTTTCCAATGAATTCATGAAATCTGCTGTACCCTTGCTGAATACCCCTGTTTGGAGCATTGTTTGGCCAACTTTCGGAGGGGATTTTCGGACCAAATTTGGGGGTTTGGAAATCCAGATTATGATCTTGAAAACTGCTACTTTTGGGTACGAGATGATAGCGTTTGCCTAGGTTTATAATCGCGCACTTTTCCAACGAATTCATGAAATCTGCTGTACCCTTACTGAATACCCCTGTTTGGGGCATTTTTTGGCCAACTTCTGGAGGGGATTTTCGGACAAAATTTGGGAGTTTGGAAATCCACATTATGGTTTTGAAAACTGCTATTTTTGGGTACGAGACGATAGCGTTTGCCTAGGTGTATAATCGCGCACTTTTCCAACGAATTCATGAAATCTGTTGTACCCTTGCTGAATACCCCTGTTTAGGGCATTTTTTGGCCAACTTCCGGAGGGAATTTTCGGACCACATTTTGGGGGTTTGGAAGTCCACATTATGGTCTTGAAATCTGCTATTTTTGGGTATGAAACGATAGCGTTTGCCTAGGTTTATAATCGCGCACTTTTCCAACGAATTCATGAAATCTGTTGTACCCTTGCTGAATACCCTTGTTTGGGGCATTGTTTGGCCAACTCCCGGAGGGAATTTTTGGACCAAATTGGGGGGTTTGGAAGTCCACATTATGGTCTTGAAATCTGCTATTTTTGGGTATGAAACGATAGCGTTTGCCTAGGTTTATAATCGCGCACTTTTTCAATGAATTCATGAAATCTGCTGTACCCTTGCTGAATACCCCTGTTTGGGGCATTGTTTGGCCAACTTCCGGAGGGAATGTTCGGACCAAATTTGGGGGTTTGGAGGTCCACATTATGGTCTTGAAATCTGCTATTTTTGGGTATGAAATGATAGCGTTTGCCTAGGTTTATAATCGCGCACTTTTCCAACGAATTCATGAAATCTGCTGTACCCTTGCTGAATACCCCTGTTTGGGGCATTGTTTGGCCAACTTCCGAAGGGAATTTTCGGACCAAATTTGGGGGTTTGGAAGTCCAAATTATAGTCTTGAGGTCTACTATTTTTGGGTACGAAACGATAGCGGTTGCCTAGGTTTATAATCGCGCACTTTTCCAACGAATTCAAGAATTCTACTGTACCCTTGCTGAATACCCCAGTTTGGGGCATAGTTTGGCCAACTTCTGGAGGGAATTTTCAGACCAAATTTGGGGTTTTGGAAGTCCACATTATCGTCTTGAAATCTGCTATTTTTGGGTACGAGACGATAGCGTTTGCCTAGGTTATTAATCGCGCACTTTTCCAACGAATTCATGAAATCTGCAAGAGAGATTCAAGTATACTATCAAGCAAAGGAATGTCCACATGAGCTCATGTCCATGTGCAGAAGTTTGAAATATATTCTCTTGGCAACAACCCGTCACTCCAAATATTCTTATTACTAGAAATGGCACAAAATTTAATGTAGAATTAAGTTCATATCTGCCTTCTGCGTTGGCAAATACTAAAGCACTCTGCACACTCAATCATGCGGGTCCAATGAAAAAGGAAATTATAGGGAAGCGTTACAAATAACAAAATACCAAATTTTTATACAATCAATTACAAGGCCTAATTAGAATTGTTTGACCACAACCACTTGATACAATTTCAAGTCGGATTTGCCAAATACGCCAAGAAAATAATGCAACAAATTATCACAGCAAAACCAACTAATTTGTGAGGTGACTATGCTTTTACGTCCAGCTTTGTATAAATCGACTTCAACATCGTTTCCATGCGCTCTACCTTAGTTGCTAAATTATGAAGTTCTTCATAAGATATGCAAGATCTGTTTACAGTAGAATTTACTTCCTCCATATCATCCATGGATGTTTCGTCTTTCCAAATAAACATGCCGCAACCATTTTCGCCCTGCGGAAAAAAAAATAAACATGAGGTTTATTAGTTTGTTAATTTATTTTATTTTAATTAATTGAAAAGAATAACAACAAACTCACTTTCCAATCTAGGCATTTCCAAAACTTTCTACCAGGGTTAGTTGGGGTATGAGAAGTTTTTAAGACCATATATCCACCCCTACAAGGTCATTTAGGAGCCCAATGCAATGACCGAACACATGATGAACTTGACCTTCCTATAAATTAAAATAAAAAATAACATTTATTCCATAAACAACATAAACCTCAATTACCATCAACAAATTATAAATTTTAAATTGAACACTTACTCGAACGTGATTGTGCTACCATGAATAAAAATCACCTGTTCATACATCTAAAATTAACATTAACATCATCAATATAATTCTAATGTACCTCAAACATCAGCAAAAACAAAGAACTGTAACAAACCAAACGAAAGGCAGAAATATGACAACAAATTCCAGTAAAAGTGGTGTGTATTTCATTACTTTTGATCTAGCATTAAAAAAAAATTTTCAATTGAATAGGCACAGGGATGGGAATATGGAATTGGCTAGTACTACATGGAGAACTTTGTCCTCAGTGGGAATCACCTTGGATTCTTCTCAAATTTTAGTCTCTCTATTTTTCAACATTAAAGTGTTTAATTTTGATAGCTTAATCCTTGCACTCTAGCATAACTTTACCCCATAGAAACATTACATGGAGGGGGATTATCAAATTCTGTAACCACTTTTAACCTACCAAATTGAAAGAGAGAAAAGTAGACCATCCACAATTAGTGACAAATTCTGTAATGTACTGCAACAATAAACCAGGAAGAAAAACCAGGAAACACTGTGGAAGAAATAAATGCCTCAAAAATAAATGCCTGGAGTATCTTCAGATGAAACACTGTGGAAGAAAAACCAGGAAGATGTTTTTCAAGTGAATGCAATTGGTCAAATGAATGTGGTTCCGAAGATGATCCCCAATACCGCCAATCTCACCTTTCCCAGACTTACCACAAACAGTACCACTCATGATCACAACCCAAATGAACCCCACAGTAGAAATACCGATAAATCAAAACAAGCAAGCAAACAAAAGATTCAATCTTTCGAAATTCCATGATCTCATTTGATCGGAACAACAAGCAATGCCAAGTCTAGAATCATTCAACCCAACCACAATACTGACTATTCTCCCTTACAGCCTACTAATCAGCACGAACTACATTCCCGCAGTTTCAAATCTTCCCAAAAACTAACACTCAAATGCAGAAAAAGTTAGGGGAAGAAGACCCAATACCAATCTCAGAAGAAAATGCAAATGAACACTCATGCAACAGATCGACAAAAATGTCATAAATCGAAACAAAACGGCAACAAATCGATGAGGAAATTGCATAAATCGGAAGAGAATAGCACCTTCTTGAAACAGGTCGACCCTAGGCAGAACAGCAGCGGGAGGTATAGACAAGAGATGGAGAGCAACACCTTCATTTGGAAGTCGCCCCTAGGCAAAGCACTGGCGGGAGAGAGAAACGAGAGAGGGAGATGGGAGGGAGGGACAGAGAGAGAGAGAGATCACAGAGAGGGAGATCGCAGGCACCGCTTCTGATCTCCGTCCGGGAGAGAGACGAGAGAGAGAGGGATCCGTCCGGGAGAGGGAGACGTCCGCTGGAGATCTCCGTCCGGGAGAGGGAGGTCCGTCCGGGAGAGAGATTCGTCCGTGAGAGAGAGACGATAGAGGCAGCAACGGCGAGAAGAAAACAGAGGCAGCACCGGCGAGAGTGGAGAGAAGAGAGGAGAGAAGAGAGAGTGGAGAGGAGATTAGGTCGTCCAAATTGTCCAGAGGGGGGAAACTAAAAAAACAAGCGGGCCCTTGAAAAATGATTTTGACTTCCTTTCTTGCATCCCACACGAACTGGTTACACACTTCAGCTGAGAGCTCCCCTAAGCTTCAGCTTAGGGGAGCTGCTCCCTATATATATATACACATACATAGGGGAGGTGCTTCTATGAGAACATTTTTCACCTTACTATGAGAGATAAGGTGGGGGCCCTCCTTTTATAAATATACACATATTATGTGAGAACTTTTTTGTGGTATCTAATTGTGGGCCCCATTTGGGGATGTGACCAAGGGAGATGGAAAGATCTATGTGAGACCACTCCAAGTATCTAGTTTGACCCCAAACTCATGCCCCTAGCCCCTTCATCCGTGGCCCATAAGTATAAGGGCTTCATATTAAAAAAAATATATATTCAACCCTCCTGTCATCAAATATCAACCTGATATATATTTTTCTTTAATAAGAAAGGTGTTATCCTAGGAAAGATCTTCACCTATGAACAGACTGATTAGTATTGTGCTTATGCAGTCCATGTTGTGGGAAATAGCATTCCTAAATCATTAGGTGTAGGATAGATGGAAAGCTCTTTTTACCGTTAAAGGTCATGCAAAAAATTCAACCCCATCTGTGTTGGATAAACAAAGATAGAAATCGATCCAACCACACAGAAATGTACAAGATTTATGTGGTTCACCCAATGAGGCCTACATCCACAAAGACGATCTTCTTCTTTACTAGAAAAAAAGGCAAAGGATTACAAAGACTCACTCTATCACTGTCACTATCTCATCAATGCTTTCTCTCAAAGCCGAAAAACCTTAGATTATCAAACCCTAGACTTAAAATAGTAATTTATGTATTGGCTTGATTACAATGAAATACCCAAAATATCATTACGACAAAGATATCCTAGGTCAACTTAACCAAATTGATCTGGCCTAGAGAATCCTACCGAAAATTTGGTTTAGGGGCACTGCCCGAGCCCCCCACATTTAAGGGGGCGGGTGATCGTCAATGGAATAGGGTCAAACTAAATACAAGACATATCTGCACAACAATTAGTTTATCCTAGCCTTTGATTTAAATTCCTTAAGTTTACTGGTTTTTCAAATAAATATTTTTTTAAGATTCAATCCAATGGTTCGATGAGCATAAAATTGGGCACGGTGTCAGATCATGGGACGTGAAGAGTGTGAAAGGAGTTACACTGATCAAAGGTATTCCCAGATGAGCCCAATAGAGCTGGCCTATACATGCAATCAGCTCGCTGGACAAAATTCTCTGTTTTCCCAAACCATAAATCATCAGGTTGGGTTTGGTAATTGGTTAGTGGATTAGCTGGAGCTGAAATTACTCAACCTTGAGTTCCATCAAGATCAATAAATTCATATATACATGTTGATACATAATTTACATTTTACATATATGTGAAATGGAACAAATAGAAGAAGAATGTCTAGAAGGAGTAGTGGCTTTTCAGTTCTTGGCCTTCTTCCATCCTATCCAACTCCAAGTCTTGGAAGAAGCAGGAAAGGGATTCGACTGAGGATGTTGTTGTTGGTTGCTTTCCGTAGAATTCCAAAAGAAAGATTCCCTTCTCTTCTTCTTGATTGTAGCAAGCACATGGTCTTTGTCGCATATGCCCCACACAGTCACCTTCTGAAGTTTGTAATCTACATTCACCGAGTATATCCCTGAAACCACATCCAACCCATCCATTCTCACACCATATTTGTGTATTTTATTTACTTTGGTTTACAACATAATCAATCTGAAAATAGATCCAACTCAAATAAGAGAGAAATTCAAACACGTGAGAGGACATGATCTCTTTAATTTCCCGTCATCAAAGTGTTGGGAGTTGGGACCTTTGATATCCACCATGACATTGAGCATGCCGGCCAGACATAGGGATGCAACATGGGTTGGGCAAAACCCATACTTGAATGGCCCAATCCTACAGTAGAATTGCGTTGGGCTTTGTTCATGTCTGGGTCAAGTTTAGTTCCCATGTGTCTGTCTGAATTACTCTGATTTCCAACATCTGTATATAATGTAAAATACATTGTATATACACTATATATATATATATATATATGAGCAAGGCTCTCCTAAGCTTAAGTTGATGATAAGATTTAGTAAGCTAATGCTTCTGGGGCCCATCTTTAGTCCATCCAAATGGACCAAACACACGACTCTCATAAATTGCACATGCCCACCAACTTTTGGTCAAATCCAAATTTACTAGACCGTTGGATCGACTATGTATCAATCCGAATGGATCGTTGACCATTAAACTTTTGGTGCCCAGATGGAGATGATAGAAACCACAGTTGGGGCTAATTTTTTGCAGAAAGGAGGGCCCCAGAGAGTCCTTGAAATCCCCCACCCCCATCTCCATATGGGTCTTTACGTGTGACACACGTAATTGAACTTATTCCAGCTTACCTTATATTAAGCTTCAGCTTAGGAGAGCTGGCCCCTATATATCTATATATATATACATGAATTATATATATGGCCGCCCCTAACTTAAGCTCATCAGCTCACGCATGGGAACACCTAGTAGGGCCCACCTTATGAGTAATGATTCATCCAAGTGGACTATAAAATAGGGACACCACAAAAGTCATCGATTCCAGGGTTTGACACTCATCTAAATGGATTCTCGTTTTGGACAGATCCTAGGGTTTGGCACTCATCCAAATGGATTATCGTTTTGGATTGTAGAGACTGGTGGGCTATTGGTCAAGTGGTTAGGTTCATCTCCCGAGCCTCTGTTACAAGGCACAGATGGGATGGGAGGAGGTGGGGTCTCGTGCGGGCCCCACAAGTGTTTTCGCACGTGACATAATGAGTTGAGGTAAGGGGCCTGCATATGTATTTCCTAAAATTCTGTACTCTTAGGCACGTTTGTGTGCAAGCAATTTCCACGGAAATGTGAAATTGTCACATCAGCAAATTCCATAGTTTTTAAATATTTTGGAAATTGTTTTATGAAGAAATTAGAAATTTTTGTTTGGTATAAATTCTTTTTTCGCAATGAATTGGTGCTAATGTTGTTTGGTGTGTCTGATGATTCCTTTTTTAAAACGACTATTAAAGAGGAAATGGAGTAAATAAATGGAGTCGGTTTTCTATGAAAATGGACTTTTCATACCCCCCATAGGAAGTCTATTTCTAGGCCTAAGAAGAAAAACGATGACGTAATGAAAAAGCAATTTTACGGAAAACTGCTGCATATAAAAAAGTATTTTCCGTAGAAAAGCACCTCATTTTCTGCAGAAATGAGCTACACAAACATGCTCTTAGGTAAACCGACCCAAGGAAATTGAACTTTCATAGGGAATTCACATTCGCATCCGACCCTAGTTGGGTTTGGAATGTCTATGTTACATCTACACCGCGCTTTTGGGCAAATTGTGTCGGGCTTATTAGGTTAATCCAATAACTGACCCGATCAGTCCGAGTTGCACCCCTAGCCTTATCCCAAGATTTAACAATAAGTCACAGATCAGGTGAAAACAATCCTCCAACTCCAAATCCCTGATTAAATCAAGTCCACAACATTATAATTTGTACTCAGCTTCTTGAGGATAAAACTAAATTTCTTATGGCGACTTCTGTAAAACACTAGTCAGAACAAGTTCAAAACAAAGAGAGGATTTAAAATCTACCTTTGATCTGCTTTAATGCCTTCTTTACTTTCTTTTCACAGCCATAAGAATACAGAGGCACCTTCATTTCTACATACTGAGGCTCCACATTCTCTGTCTCGGGGGCTATTTTCTGCTTAGCCATTAGACTCAACCGGTAACTCTTTCTCTCTTGGAGTAATCTTCATGAAAAGATAGAAACTTATGAATCAGGGATTTATAGCCTAGACCAAGCAGCCAAGAAAACCCCAGAAAGATTCCATATATGAAGAAAAGACAGATATATGATTTGTCTGTCTGTTATTCTTTACTGCTCAAGGAGAATTGCTTTGCAATAGTATTATTCATAGATTCTTTTCATTCAGACGAGGAGATGATTCATTTCTAGGAAGAATGTGGCAAGTGGTGTCACGTTTCTCTAGTAGTTTATATATAGTTTCTTCCTTTGCTTAAGGAAGAGGGCAGTGGCTAGTATCCAATGTGAAGATGTAAAAATAAGAGCCCTGCTACTTGGAGGGAATAGGGGACATTGGGATCGGTCCAAGGACCGGTCCCAATATTCCCTCCAAGTAGACTTTTTGTAAAAATAATAGATGCTAAAGAGGGTCCTTTTTAACTCCATATATTGGACTAATTTATAATTTGGATTCAGATTTGGGTCCACGAATAAAATCTGGGTCCAAGTTAGGGCTCATGGATCTCATATATATATTTTTTATACTCCAGCTAAGGGGGTTGGGTCGCAAGAGAGAGCCTGCATACACACAGGAAGGAGGCCCGCACAAGCAGGAAGAAAGCCCACACAAGCGAAAAGAGGTGACGTATCCAGAATTCGATTGGGCAGCAGGTAAGAACTGACACTCCTTACTAATTGGATAAAGAGCCATTCTTCCATGGATTTCACACTTGATAACCTGAATATATATATATATATATATATATATATATATACATCCTCGGATGCCACCATCCTACATTATATATTATTTGTATATACTATATTATATATGCAGAATCATAGTGCGGTGAGGGATTTGAGAGGTCTATCCATGACCTTTCTCTTCACAATAAATGTTAATCATCTGATAATTTGAGAAGGCCCCAACAGTACTCATTGAACTTACATGTTCACCCTACTTAAATTTATGGATTCAACTGATTACAGAGTCAGCTCATTTATTTATGGAGCCACGCTTTTGCATGGCTTAGATGTACTCAACACATGTTGGCATAGGCAGTATCTTCCTTCAATCTGAAAATAAATTCGGCCACTTGCGTTGGATGCTATTGCTTTCTACCTGTGGCCATACTTCTTTCTACCTGTGGCCATACTTCTTTCTACATTACATCTCACCTATTCAACTTTTCTCAACTTACTTTGAATTTAAATGATACGAGAATGTGATCAAATGTCTTCTAATAAAAAGATAAAAATGAGACCTCCTTTCTATTTGGTTTGGGATTTTTGTTTTATTTTATTTTTTTATTGCAAGGATTTGATCCAGTTGATCACAACAATGCACAAAACAAACGGCCAGGGGTGGACCTAGGTGATGAAGACCATAAAAATAAAGAGGGTATTTTGGATGCTCTACACGTAGTCCCATTAAACAATATTAGCTATTCAATTTCATTCATCAAATCAAAAAGGCCTTTGTATAAAATTATAGAAATTGAGTTTTAACTACTTTTTTTTTCTTCTTTTTTTAAATGCAATACATTTTTTCTTTCACTATTTGTTGATATGAAAAAAAGTCTAGCAAATCTAGAAAAATTTAGCCCCACCTAAACAAAATTCCTGAGTCCACTACTGCAAATGGCAATGTATTTATGCTAATTTTCTGTTCGTATTAGGCAGTAGATCTTTATTATCATGACTATTGCCTTGTCTCATCTAGCTAGCATCCACCATAAACGTTGCTTGGATCATCTCATTCACATCTTCTGTTAAGTTGCCTTTACACTGTCTATTAGCTACATAAGTAGTGGTGGGAGCTCCTTCCATTGGTTGGTTTGTGATTAGAGAGAGAGAGCAACTGGTGTGTATTTTCTAACTTCAAAATCCCATTCAATTGTTTTGGAACTTCCACTAAAACCACTAGAATGATCATAATTTCCTTGCAAATCATTTCATGTCTAGGGGATAACATAATTTTTTTCTGTTCTATCATTCCACCAATAATTTCTTCATGCAATACATGCTTGTGATAATTAATTCTAATATAGAATCAATACACCAAAACTGGAAATTTGGAACGGATTATCGTTCTTAATTCGTGTGTTCCTAATCCGTTCATCCGTTCCTAAATCGTTCCTAATCCGTTAATCCGTTCCAAAAACGGGAAATTGGAACGAATGAACGGATCAGGAACACACGGATTAGGAACGGTAATCCGTTCCAATTTCCAATTTTTGGTGTAGTTTAATCTGTAGTAGTTGGGCCTCGTTGATAGGTATTCAAAAACTTTTGACCCACTTGAAGCAGGGACCAAATATCCATAAGGCCAAAAATCCAACTCCAAGATCTAAAATCCTAATTAATCTCATGCATTAAGATCAAAGATTTATCAAAAAGACAGATCAAGAAACAAACAAACATATCAAGAAGACCTACTAAAACAAATAGATAATATATCTATACTTTTGGAGTTTGGTTGCGCTCAAATTGAGAACTTGAGAACTTGATCTCTATGAAAATCCTTTTCGCAGATTTCGGTCTCTTTTGCCTTAATTATGTTCTTCCAGACTATTAATCTCTTGTAGAGAACTTCTCAAGGAGAATGGTGGGATCTCCAAGTAGAAGAAAACCCTAGCACTCTAAAAGAAAACCTGAAGAGGAAGAGAGAGAAGCTTATGAGATTGTGTGTAGAAATCCATAACTCTCTCCTCTTATTTATAATTTATGGAGCACCTCCTTTTTGTCTAGGATTAGAATTCTCACTTCTATTCTCAGTATGTGTCCTACTCCTCTATTAGGGCTAGCATGGGGACCACTGGGGATTCCTTAAAATCTGGCTCCAGCTAGGAATCTAGACCCCAAATTTCATGTGAACTCCGGACCCACGATTAATTATAAATAAGTCCGCTATGTAAATGCAATTGCACTCCAGTCTTAGGAATTATAATTACAAGAAGACCCTAACATTCTCAATTACTACAAGTAGGCTCCTCCATCAATTATATTCATAGATCTATTGGAACAAATCTATCCAATCAAATTAGATCCACATCTTATTATCCTTGTGACCCAATTAATCACAGTAATCATCAGTACCATCTAATTAACTCTTAATTGAGATGTGTACGCAATTACCAATGATAAAATCCATTAATTGGCAGAAGGGGATATTTAGGGGATAGATTCCATCTTGAGAATTATATATTTCCGCAGCCCCATTACCACGTACCCAAGACACCGAGGTGTTGACCTACAATTAGCCTCACTCATTAATTACTCAAAGTAAATGCATAGTAAAAACTTGAGCCCATTAATCTCTTAGGATTAAGAGCCTATTGCTTGGGAATTATGAGAGTAGTCCATAAATCAAAGATAAATTTTTATCAGGTGCTACTCATGGTCCTTCAGTACATCCAATGCATTAGCACAATAATCCAGAGTCTTACACTCTGATGATTGAGACAAATCACACTATCTCATAGTAGCTGCAATGCTACAACCTTATTAGATGAGATGCTCAGTTTCGTCACTGGTTGTGAAAATACTTTAAGTATAAGATTTGTTATCCATATCTCTTATATGTGAATCTCATCTACACACATGGATTACATCTAATGCACTTGTGGGCTCTGATTTATCTTATGAACCATCATATCATTTCGTATTGGTTATAAGCAATCATAGAATAAAATATCATTCATCACATAAATAAAGCATGAAAATATAAATCAATTATTGATTGAAATAAATCAATTTATTCGGATCATTCACTGGATTGAGAACATATAATCTAACATAATCAACTCTTGGTGACAACACTTTTGGGGATTTTCCTGCTGCATGGAGTCTAGGAGTCGGCACCTAATGAGGAGTCCAAAGTCATCACCAAGAGTTTGCATGGACATAATTTAGATCATGCTTGGGCTAGGTCAGTACCCAGCCTGGTCCAGCCCACCCAAGTTGCACCCCTAAAACAAAGATGCTTTCTTGCTTGAAGTCTGAATCATGAGAAGAAAAATGGGGCTGAATGTATTACTGTAAGTCAAAGAAGTGTCTACTTCAAGTCAATGGTTTTCATTCAAGAAGGCATGGATATTTTTGGGATACCTTCTCTACAGTCTTCCCAGTGAGCTTGCATCCTTCTGGACCTCGAACTGTGTTTAGAATGCAGAGCTCACTAGCTTATTTTATATCTGAACTGTGTTTAGAATGCAGAGCTCACTAGCTTATTTTATATCTGAACGACATGTTTGAGATTCTCAAGGGTGATGTTTGCAACATTGAACTCTAAACCCAAAACACCTGGTTTGGGCATTCTATTAAGTTTATCAATAAGATCTTCAAGGCCTACAAATGATGTCTGAATATAATCTCATTATAATTGCAGTCTTATCTCATCTAATCATAGTCTGCAGGATGCTACGTACTATTGAGTAAAAATAAAAATAGGGAGATGCTCCTATGAGAGATATCTTTCACCTTAAATGAGAGATTGTGTGGGGGCCCTCATATCCATATCCAATGCCAACAACTTAAATGTGAGAGCCTCCACCCATATCTCCTATATAAGATGAGAAATATCTCTCATAGGAGCATCTCCCATCAAAATATATCTTGATTATATATATTTTTCATACTAGTTTAAAGCAAAATTCCTTTTGTATTAGGCTTGATATTAGCACATGGTGGAAAGAAGTGATCAATTCAAGCAAATATAAAAAGACCCACCAATCTCAATTCAATTCTTCAAACGATTTAGCAACTGAATATAATAAAAGATAAATGATCCTCTGACGTCGAAATGACAAATCTGATTTATCTGTTGGAAGGTTTATTTGATCAAACTCACTCATATTATATGCATCTCTATTCATAAACACATACCCAAATTTCACCCTAATCGAAATAATATATACCATTAGATTGATTATGTATTAAATACTATGTCTCCCCTTTTTGAAAAAAAAATTACAATGTCATGTTTTCTACACACTACCAGTACTTTTGTACAGGTTTATAATTAGAACTTAAATTGGGTAATCTTTTACAAAAAAAGGAATCTGTTTTGAGTGGTAGGCATGAGGAAATTGGATTACAATAGATTCATAAGAAATACTTATTTTTAATTAGATTAACACAAATGGGGTGGTGGCGCAGTTGGCTAGCGCGTAGGTCTCATAGCTTCTGAGTTATCCTGAGGTCGAGAGTTCGAGCCTCTCTCACCCCAATAGTTTTTTTTTTTTGGCCTGGAGTCATGAGTCAACCCAGTAAGGCCTGTTTTAAATTAAACAGTTGAGAGTGGACTCACTCAAACCAACTATCATTATTGTGCTGATGATTTACACCACTGGCTCATTAAACTCAGTAACATGGCTTAAAGCTATTGGCTCGAGTTGGTTTTTGGCACTCGGCTGAGTCTTCACTGGGTCATCACGTCAAAACTCTAGAATTATTAAGCCTACAAATCCGAGGTCCATAACCCAATCAGTGAAACGTGTTTTTTTTTTTTTTTTAATATTTGATTTTGTTAAAAGTAGTGCTCATCAGTTACTGAAATCTTATTGCTAAACAGTACAAATGTCCACAGGCCGGGAAGGCCAGAGTGGTCTTAGCCCAGCCCACATAACACTGAATTTGGGTTCCTTTTGGGCCTGACCTGTAGAAAACAGGATGGTTCTGGGTGCATAAAGACCTCAAGTACACATGATTATCCAAATATCTAAAGTCTCTGGTGTAGAAAAAGAGGCTAGGTAAGCTGTTTTTGAATGGAAGCAAAATTCAGATCCAAAATCAGACCCATGTGTATGGGATCTCGGATAATTTTCATCTGATTTGAGTTTAGATTCAAGTTTGTGGGTGTTCTAGCAGAAGGTATCCCATTTTGGAACCAACTACAACCTTGTTTTGAAAAAAAAGATATGTTTTAATAGGCTACATAGGTTGATCAATGTTACCGTTTGAGTGTTGACAGAGCTTAAAATGTATATGTTGCTGTTTTTTAAAGCCCTGTTTGTTTGCTCAAACATATCTGTTTTGAGGTCCATTGATCTGTAGACACTCAAATTAGTCCCCATTCTTGTGATGGATTGGATCCAAAGTTGGATCTTCAGTTTTCAGCCGATGTCGGATTTGGATGCACCCCATCCAAGCCATGTTACATTCGGATCTATGATGGCTCCATCCTTTAAAAAAGTGGATCTGAAATTCACACGATTCGTTTACATACCATACCATCCATGAATAAAAGGCCTGACCTTATAAAATCACCCTAATAATATTGGTAATTGAATACCTATGAAATCTGAGGCTGAGGCTGAATTCCTAAAAACGAGAGAAGAAAGGTGACTATCTAAAAAATGATCGTGGAATAGTCTCCTTTAAACAAGGAATGAATCAAGGGGAGATGGCCACCCTAATAATTCAAATCTTTAAGAAAATCAAGGTGAATTATATATAAAGATTTAGGGATTTTGTGTTTGCAATTTGATGGATGCATTTTCATTTTCATCATCATTTGAATTTTCACATGAGCATTGATTTAGGAAATTCAAAAATTTGAAATCTTGATTTTCACATGCATAGTTTTTAAGTCTTTTAAAACTCATGGTTCATACATGTTTTGGTTTTAAAACTTGGATGCACTTATTTTTGAAAAGTAGCTTTTAATCAAGCTCGCCAATGGTTTTAAAAAGTTTCAAATTATCTTTGGCTTTTTATGTTTCATGTTTTTAAAACTCTCTTAGATTGATTTAAAACATGTTTCCAAGCTTGATTTAATGACTCAAAATTCCCAAAAGAAATAGACTTTGAAATTAGCAAAAAACGAGAATTTGGTCCCTGGGCCCGGGTCGACCCGCAGTGTGTTCGGTCGACCGTGTCGTCGATCGAACACACTGTCGGTCGACCGAGAAAGTGACCGTTGGGGCCTTTTCAAACAATCATATTTTTGCCCGTTGAAGGGAAGGTCGACCGGGTAAACTGTAAAGTGCAGGTTGACCGGGGACTCGCAGAAAACTACTTTTTGGGTATAAATACAAGTTCATTCCTTGAAAAAATTTGAGGAACTACGAGGCCCTCCTTGAGACGTTTTGAGGCCAAACAAAGGGGAATGAGCTAAGGGATACTAAGGGTCATTTGGAAAGAGAAAGCTTGGATTAATAAAGTTAAATCATCTAAGTAAGCTTGCTTTTCCTAATCATATGCTTTGTTTAAATTATTGGTAAATCTTTTCTAGCTTGTTAAACTATGATTTATTGTGTCCTTAATATGTATATGTGTTGAATTGATTTATTGTTTTGGATGCATCATCTTGATTCAAACCAAGTAGGACTCAAATTGGTATATCTAAGTGAATCATGTTTTGAAAACATCTTTGAAATTATATATAACATGATTCCTATACTTGGTTGAATCATTGATTGTTGTTTTTCATCATAAGAAAATCACTTTCAAATCTATCATATGTTTTGGATTCAACAACTTTATAAATCACATATATTTGGTTTTAAGGTTTCACAACTTGCTTAGCATTGATTGGTATATCATTTTCAAATTGATTTTTAATTACATGTGATTTGTCCCTTAAATTTCAATCAAATCTATTTATGTGTTTTACACTTTCAAATGATCTAAGCATACATTCATTGAGCTTCATTTTTAATTTGATTGAAATATTTAATGCATCACATGTTTTGTTCTTTGAATTTCATAACTTGTTTGGAATAGATAGGTATATCTTTTATAAGTTGTTTTTAATATGTGATTAGCATTCTTTCCTCAATTATAAATGTTTTTATAAGCTAAAACTTTTAAAAGCATTTGGCATACATTTATGAACTTTTATTTTTACATTGATTGAGGACATCATACATACATATTATGCATCCATATTGTGTGTGTGTGAATTAGATTTTCACTTTCATATCCGCCTAATTAATAGTCATTGTATTGATCTAAAATTGTATCTCCATCAAGTGTATTTTAAACACTACTTAGAGAGAGAACCAACATTTGGTTGTATAGGTTATTGCTTAGCATTAGAAAAGCATATTGTAAGAGGTTATTGATTAGCCTTGCAAAGCATATTGTAAGATAATGCAGAGGTTATTGCTTAGCCTATTGAAAATCATATATAATGGAAATCCGGTGGGGTGTAGGAACACAAGCCGGTAGGGATGTAGGCATTGAGGCCAAACCACTATAAATCTCTGTGTTATGGTGTGTGCTTTGTGATGATTCTTTTTATTAGCTTCCGCACTTTAGTTCTATATCATCACTTGTGACTAATTATTTTAAAGAAGTTAAAATTTGTCATAATTGGTCACTAAGTTGTAGGCTTGTAGCTCCCCCCCCGGTTAAGAATCACAGACTTACAATTCACCTCTTATCTCTTGAATTCTTGTGTATAATTCAATTATATGCAAAAGTAAAGCCCTTATGATTTTTTCTTGGGGCGTTTGGTCGAGGTCCTTCAATGCATGACTTTATGGCAAACAATCTACAAACTAAACTCATGCAGCCAAAGGTCCTCTTACACATTCTCTTACTTGATATGACGAATTTACCCTTTCTTTAAATCATATCCCATGATTGGTGGGATATCCCATTAATAATGGTCAACTACTATTTAATTGGCCACAATCAATGAAATCTTATTAATGAGATTTTCAAATAAATTCTAAAAACATACAAATAAATTTCAAAAAATACAATAATCTCAAAAAATATAATAAATTTAAAAAAAGCAATAGATTTCAAAAAACAGCAGATAAATTTTAAAAGATGCAAATAAATCTCAAAAGATCCAAATAAAAAATTTCAAAAGATGAAAATCGATTTCAAAAGATTCAAATAAATTTCAAAAGATCTAAATAAAATTTAAAAAATATAAATAAATTTCAAAAGACACAAATAAAATTAAAAAGACGTAAATAAAATTAAAAAATGCAAATACATTTGCCAAAAATAAGATAACCCAATTTTTTAAATTAGCAAAAAATTTTGCAAAAACTCAAGTATTATTGTCAAAACTTAGTTAAAGATATTTCAAGAAATACAAATAAATTTCAAATGACACAAATAAAATTCAAAAACACAAATAGATCTAATAAAATATAAATAAATTTACCAAAAATACTGAAATATTCGTTAAAAAACTCAGTTGAAAATTTTAAAATGGAGATAAATTTGTTAGAAACTCACCTATATTTTTTAAAAATTCTAATAAATTTGCCAAAAACTTAGATAGATTTGTTTAGAACTCAGATAAATTTGTTCCAGAACTCAGATAAATAGCTAAAAACTCAGATAATTTTTTTCAAAACTCAGATAAATTTGTTTCGGAACTTAAATAAATTTGCGTAAAATTCAAATAAATTTGACAGAGCCAGTAAACCGCGCAGGTCCAGAACACTATTCTCCCCAAATTCTATCTCATCCGCCTCTGTCTCCCACTTCAACCTCTCCTCCACCAATCTCACCGCGGATTGGGACATCCCTCTTCTTCGGCTCCACCCTCCTTGCAAACACCACTCTCTCCCCTTTCTGCCAAGGTGAGAACAATGAAATCTCCATCACCGTCCATATCGCCGCCCTCTCCAGTCACACCGACGACGATGCTGCCCAAGGCCTGGCGGCCTACCGCGATCGCGACAACATCGAATTCCATGGGAGGCTGCTCTTCTTGATGGTTACGATTTAAACTTGATAAAATTAGTGATCTGAGTTGAGTGCCTAAATTCATGTGAGCAAGATAAGTTCCTCTTGGTGCATCTCTTAACAAGGAATAACCATCTAAACGACACTATCCATTTGAGATTTTTTTTAATGATACTTTTATTAAAGATAAACACTGATACGGTATATGTAAGATATACTACAAAACAATAAAGCAACAAAGAGAAGAGGGCGCTGATAAACATAAAGAAAACTAAAAAACTATGCTGAAATGTTAATCTATTTGATTGTTAGAGCCTTTCGACTCAGTTGAAGTTGGTCAGGAAATAAAATATTAATAATTTCATATGATCAAGTGCTTATCTTGTACTTGAGTGTGGTTGCAGGTCGACTGCTGTTTCGCCAAGCCTAATGTCAAGTGGGTCTGCTCTCTCCGGTGCCGTCGAGTCGGCAGCAGCGACGCAGTCGAATCAGTTGTAGCAAACAGACGAATAAAAGGTTCTGTTACAGAACCTGTAACTTGAAGAAGAAGAAAAGGGCTCTGGCCAGGTTCTGTCCATGTCCGGATTGAAGAAAAAGAAGAGGGAGAATGAAAGATTTAAAATTTTAAAATTTTATGCCTAATCAGTTGAAATGGCAAATCAGTCATGAAAATGAATGATGTGGCATATCTAGGGACCTCCTGCCGAAATATGTCCAGCTACATGAACTACAGGCCTTAGAGAAAAAAGTTGATGGACTGGAGGCATTACAAGACCTCTATGAGGGACCTTTAGCTAATTTACTATTTTTTCTTTCACATTAACCTTTGTGAATAAAATAAAAATTTTCCCATACACATTCCACCTGAATCCATATAATGTTCATGGGATTTAATGTAGCATAGTCTAAAAATGATGATTGCATGCCCTTTTTATTATGGAAGACCTTAAATGTCTAATCGCTTTACGATTTATCTTATTATTATAATATAACATGCTATCTTGATGCTCTTCTTGAAATCCACAGCTTGTTTGATAATTGAGTGATGGGTATACAAATAAGCTTTATTATTTGTGACATTTCGACTTATTCGACATATGGATGTAAATTCATTTAATTGTAGATAAAATTTATACAATATCAAATAACGCAGCGATATAAGATGTTATGATTTAGTGGGAATGATAATTTAATTTATAGTTGTTACTATTGAAGAAAATATTATTTTTATGATTTTATAATTAATTAATTTTTTTTTGATATCTTCTCAAAACTTTTTAGTATTTCCAAGAAAAACGATACGATTCTCCCCACCACCAGTGCGTATTTAGTATTTATTTTATTACTCACTTCACTCTCGCTTCCTTTTCCCTCCACAAAATCCGACTCACGTTTCCTCTGTTGATTTCATGCTTTCCATGCCATCTCTTTTCCGATTTAAAGAGAACAAAATGGAAACTCTTAACAGCTTTCTCCGCATCCAAACGAATCCTCGGTTTCTCTCTCTTTCCTTTCAGTCTTACCTTTTGTCTTCAGTTGTATTTCTCAGGGTTTGGGGTTTCTAAACCCTAGAGCTCATGTATAGGGTTTTAGGTTTTAGGGCTTAGGGTCAAAAACTGGAAGAGGAAGGAGTAGCAGAATGACGAAAGAAGGGATTGATCCAAGTGGTAGTGGAGATGGAGGGAATTTGGACGGCTGTGATCTTGAGAAACAGGAGAATGTGGAGAATCCGGCTGCGGACATCGGGGGCGCAAGCTCGGACAGGGATTCTGGAGATGGAGGTGCTTTGGAGGCGATCGATGTCGCGATCTCTCGCTGTGAGGAGGGGAAAGTTGAATTGGTGAGTAGTAAGGAAGGTGGATGCCTGTCAAGAAGCGATAGTTATGGAGAACAATGCAGGTAAGCTTATGAAGGTGATGTGATTTTTTTTTTTTTTTTTTTTGGTTCTATGGGTGGTGTGAATTAGGGTTGGTTTGTGTGTTGAAAAGTTTGATTTTTTTCAGAATTCATTGAGCATTGCTAGATGATTATAATTTTTACAAGTAGAATTGTGAACGCTATTTTATTTAAAAGTTTTGTTTGGATTTGGAGTTTGCTTTGGGAAAGACAAAGTCTAGTTCTATGATTGCTTCAATTTTTTGGGTCGTGTAACTTGTGTTTGGATCTGCTGCTAAATAATTATTTTTGTGATTATAACTTATTGACAGGGTACTTATAGCAGCTTCATTTCAAGTGAGGATTGATTTTGGGCAGCAAAATTTCTGGTCATCTACTCTTGTGAGAGACACATGAATGACCCCTTTTTTTGATGGAGCTTTTTTGGATGTCACTAATTCATTCATTCCCCTAATAAGATGATCACTTCTAGATGGCCCTTTTCTAGATGCATTGCAATCCTCCATGTGATTTCTTGCTTAGGGAGCACCCTGTGAGTGGGTGCGTGTAACTTGGGGTGGAATGGATCCAGGTTTACATTGCAATGTGTCGGCCAAACTTTTCCTGAATTGGTGTTACCAGTATCCTTGGATCTTAATTATTCCTTAGACCATCACAAGTTGCTACTGTTTAATGTTTCTCCCACGGCGTACATGATCGTGAATTCTGTGTCATTCTCTCATTACAAAATGATTTCTGCTTTCCAAAGATGGGAGTTGGGACCACCTCTGTGAAGTTTGGCCCTTGCATTTCAAAAACCAGTTTGTACTTCCCAAGCCACAACTGTGTCATGTTTTACATTTCGGTTTGCATTAGAAGCCTATGTAGTGTGCTTCTGATTTAAAATGCTTTTAACTAACATTCACATATCAATGTCATCTTTGTGAAAAATTTATACACCAACTTCTTTACCAATAATTTACATCTGACATCCCATTTGGTCAAAACTATCATTATTAATTAATACTGAATCATGGTCGTCTAGCTTCTCTTAGGGCCCATTTGTGTCATGGAATTCAAGTTTCCTAGGAATTCTAAGAAGAATATTGTTAATAGTGATTAAAATTGAAAAAAACAAAGGTGGAGATCCACAAGTGGTCATCAAATAACCTCTCTTTGAGGGAAAATGAAGAGGGGGAGATAGAAGATGAATACGCAGCCGTGACCCTAGTAAATCAAATACTTGGAAAGTCAGCATCCCATCTACTCACCTTAATCTTTACCTTGCACCTCTTTAATAGCCTCCTTTTGAAGCCACTTTTCTACTCCTAGGAATTCAATTCCAAACAAAGGGACCCTTACTGATCGTCTTTATCACACACTTGATCAGCCCAATTTTCAGCACCATCAAAATCAATGTTGAATCTCTGGAAGCAATCTTCCTTCTTTCCCTTATAATCCTCATTTCCTCCCTCAGTAGAGTCCTAAACCATAGCATGAATAATTCTCTCCTTTTGCTCAACTTTTTCTCACATGGATTTATTCGGAGCATCTTGATTCTTTCTAATAAACAACGATTTAAAAGTTGCATCACCAATTTTTTTTATGACGAGGGTTTCCCCATGGTATGTAACCTGGCAGGATTATTCTTTAGGTTCACAATCCCTACAGATGGTAGAAGTGTTAGCACCCCTGCTGTGGGCACCAATATCTGAAGGATCAAAGCAACTGGGTGATTTTATTCGTATAATGGCGGGCCATTAGAAACCCTCTCCTTAATAATTGGATTAGTCTCTGTGCACTTTGGATCTTCATGAAGTAGTTTTAACTTGTACCAGCAAAGTTGAAACCATTCTTGATATCATATGAAATGGGCCTTGGATTGCCGAAGGTATTTCACTAGGCATACTGGGAATCCTTTGGATGGGCTGACTGCTAAGCTGGCCCGAACTTTTTAGATTGGCCAATCTGTGACTGAAACTAAGCTAAAAAACTCTAGGCCAAGGAACCAACAGGAAACTTACCCATTTGAGGTCCTACAGATTTTCCATTGGAAAAAAAATATTCACATGACTCTACCGCCTTGAAGAAGCTCTAGAGCAAAGGAATTAGGCCATTCGAAATTAAAAAAAAAAAAAAACTTATCGGGACTGATATTTTAGAACAGGGAACTAAGCTATTCAAAATTCAAAAAATCACTTGATTGGGCCTGGTTTTGTGGCGAAATCTCAGGGGGCTTCCTCTGCTGCTCTGCACCATCATCCAACTAATTTCTGGCTGGTTTGATTGTCAGAACTTGCAAACATGGTTGCTGTAGACTAACACATCACCTTGCAAATGAAGCTCGTAGGGATCAATCTCAACCAACAAAGGGAAATAAATTGATAATTAAATCAATGGATCACTATACTGTACTCGGTTGTGGGCATATCATTCTAACCTGAGCATATGCTACCTCCTCTTTTGAAAGTGATTTTTCATCCATCTATGCAGTAATACAAAAAGAGGAGGCTAGAGACTCCATTGTCTTTCTAGTCCAAGTGTGCAAGGGAATGCCATAAAAGCAAATCCAAAACGGTTTATGGGTCCTAGCCAGGTTTTAAAGTATAAACCAATCTGCTACTTATTGGGAATATGAACCGGGGTTTGAAATTTCGTCTGGCACCATGTCGACACGGTGCCAGTAAGTATTGGTATGAGTTGTGGACCAGGATCCTTAGAAAGCGCAGACTCAACTGATTCAGATTGGCACGAGTGACGAGATAGGCACTGACTGACATGAGACTGGCCTTGACTGGCACAAATTGGCTTGAGGCCGATGCGGAATGGTTTAAGATTGGTACAAATTGTGATAAAAAATGAATTCATTTTTTTTTTTTTTTTCATTTTTCCTCCGAGTTCAAACTTTTGAGGTCAAAGCGAAAATTACTAGCCTGGTACCTAAAGCATATTCTTACTCAATAATATGGATAATGGTGCCTGCAAGCAGTATTTGTGTCGTGGTGTGAATAGGATGAGACTGATTATCAATGCTACCTGAGATTTATTGATTCTTCTCAATAATCTAGCTAAGGAATGAGTGGCTCATCATAGTTTGTTTACCTCTTTTGCTTATGGCTCTTTGTAACTTTGCCTTTGGTTTTGTTTTTTGGCTCCCTGGTTTCTTTGTTTAGCTGGTCAGTATATTTCTCTTGTATTGTCTTTCTTTTTCAATGAAATCTTGTTACCATCCCGAAAAAAAAAAAAAAAAAAAACCCTGAGATTTATCATTAAGAAGATGAAGCCAGAGTTGTTTGATAATTTTCAATCCTTTATCCATTTGCTTTACATAATGTCTATTAACGATTAAGGATTGGCGATTATGGTAAAGGATATGTTCAACGTAGGCTGGCAACGGCGCCAGTAAGGAAAAGTTTGGCTATGAAGGTTGATGGTCCACCAAGGGTAAGGGGTAGGCCAAAGAGGACGTGGATGGAGGTAGTAAATATAGATATGAAGAAGTGTAATTTATCTGAGGATTTGACTCAAGATAGATCGGAATGGAGAAATAGAATTTGTGTAGCTGACCCCAACATAGTTGGGACAAGGCTTTAATGATGATTGTTGATTATGGTAATGATGACGACGATAGGCTTGAGCCAACTTAAGAGTTGAGATCCGTAAAGTATTGATGAATTAGTTACCCCCATGGCCCCAAAGCTCCCACCCTTTAGTTAATATTATGGTTCATAGTTTGTCATTTTAAAGTTACTATGAGTGTTAAGTTATATAGTTACTATATGGATAATCTTCTGTTGAACACTGCCCATCTGGAGCATCCCAGTGGGAGGACCCACTGCTGTATTTCATGCACACACAGTGTGAAGGTAAATATTTTCCATTAAATGGTCCTTCAATTATCTACAAGAAGTGATGAACATCGCACTAGCCTTTAGAAAAACTAAATTTCTGTATGATTAAATTATCAAATTTACACTTTTTTGGCATTTTCTATTGCTCATTTATTGTTCTTGATTTCTTGAAATGTTTTGTGATTTTGTAAGACCGGCATGCCTAAACGAGTACGGCATGAAATGGTGCAAGCAGCAGTGTCTCCTCTCGGTCCTGACCGGCACGAAGACTAGTACTGGGATTTAAGACCTTGATAAGAACCAGGTATTGATCATGAGACTCATGACCAATACGGTGTTTCATATCTATGGAGGTATCGCCTGTATTGCTCGTATTAGCCAATATTACCAGCTGACATGATCGATCCACTGATATATAACATTCGATATCAATTGATAACCTTTTAAAAAGGTTATATTTTTTAAAGAAGGGAAAAAAGAAAGAAAAAAGAAATAGGGAGGAAAAATAACCTTCTTCCTCCTTGTCATCATCCTCCTCTTTGCCCTTCCAGTTGTTCATCTTCTTTGCATGTGAGATGTTGGGTTAGGGATTCATGATTTTCAGGAAGCTCAGTTTCAGGAGTTCTTACTTTCAAAAATGCAGGGCTTGGTCTTAGGAGAGTCCTTGGTAGAGAGTTCATATCTTCTGATAGTGGAAATGAGAGAAAATCTCCACAGGGCGATAGCATATCATCAGTATGTGCTATGGCCCACGATTAGAATCCGAACTGCTCAAAATATGTCCCCTTCATGTTGGCTCTAGCCAAATTTTACTCCAATAGTAGTTCCTCCATCATGTTGATCTTGTGTCACATGATCAATTTGATGGTGTACTCAACTCATTGGTCAATACACATTCCACCTGAATCCTGGTATAACATTCTTTGAGTGTTAAGTTGTATAATTACTATATGGAAAATCATCTGTTGCTCACTGCCCACCTGGAGCGTCCCAGCAGTAGGATCCACCGCTGAATTTCATGCACGCGCGGTGTGAAGGTGAATATTTTCCATTAAATGGTCCTTCAATTAGCTACAAGAAGTGATGAACATTGCACTAGCCTACAGAAAAAACTAAATTTCTCTATGATTAAATTATCAAATTTACACTTTTTTTGCATTTTCTATTACTTTTTATTGTTCTTGATTTCTTGAAATGTTTTGTGATTTTGTAAGACTGGCATGCTCAAATGAGTATGGTATGGTCTGGTGCAAGCAGTAGTGTCTCCTCTCGGTCTTGACCGGCACGAAGACTAGTACTAGGATTTAGGACCTTGATAAGAACCAGGTATTGGTCATGACCAATATGTTGTTTCATATCTATGCAGGTATCACCTGTATTGCATGCATTAGCCAGTATTACCAGCTGATATGATCGATCCACTGATATATAACGGTCGATATCAATTGATAACCTTTTGAAAAGGTTTTAATTTTTTTAAGAGGATTTTACTGATAAAATCCTCAAATACAGCCATTTATCCCAATAGGTCATTGCCAAATATGCAGCACCAATTGGGTCTTCCAGCCGCATTTCTATTTTTTTTTAATTTTTTATTCCTACTGACGATAGCGTCACTAAAAAAAATGTTGAGTGACGCTATTGTCACTGTTCGCATCTTAAAAAAAAAGCCAAGACAGCAAGATCAGAATCATGGGTCTTGCTATGGGCACCGATCTTCATAGCATTGAAGAACACCATTTCCATCTCTATACTACACAATATGCTTGTCATATGTGAGGCCCAAAGGGGCGTCATCTGGGCCTTGGTCAGTTAGATAGAGAGGACTCTCCAATCATATTTTGCAACGACCCTCTCTCCCTTCTCTCCCTCTTCTTCTACAGGCACCAGAACCTTTTCATCTTCTTCCCCTTCATACCCTTTAGTCTCTGCAGAGACCTCTGCTGTTGCAGACCACTCTTTCAGCTCTCTCTTTATGGGGTTTCCTCTAATTGATGGAGAAAAGGCTCTGCTGCTGCTTGGGGTGCAGGAGAGGGGAATTGGAGGTAGTGTGGATGTGAGTTTTGTAGAAAAATGAAGTGGGCTTTTCACAGAGAGATGGAAGATGAAGTGGGTTTTGGAGGAAGCCGGTTTGTGTATGGATATTGTTACATGTAATTTACTTATTAAAGCATTATTCATGATGGGGAGATTTGAAGATGCTTACATCCCCTTTTACTTTATTCCCGAAATGGGTTTGGTTGTAGATTCATCTACTTTCTTCATTATGATTCTCTGTTTGGTTGTGACGATTGTCTTAGTATGTTTTATGGTATATTTAGAGTATGCATGAAATGGGTTCTTTGTCTGTGTCATGTCATCATCATCGTCTTTGCGTCAGAGAGCACATTGGATGTAAATAGAGAATCATAGGGGTGAGCTTTTGTGGGAAATGAGTCACCTAGGATAGGGCTGGTAGCTTGCTGTTGGATGTTGCAAGACAGTGGATTAGTTTGGCGAGGAGGATGTTTGCCAATTACTTATCACCTATACCTTTTGTGCCAAGTGCTAATATTGAAGGATGTTTGCCAGTTACTGCTCACCTATATTTGATGAGTGCAGGAAGATGGAATCTCGGAATTTCTTAACAAGATGAAGCACTTAAGATATTTCAGGGAATCCTATTGCCTATATGACTTTGATGAAGGCAGAGTACAAGCAAAGTGATGAAGATTGTGGAGAGAAACACAGTGACGCTAGCATCACTGTCGTCAGGAACACAGTGACGCTAGCGTTACTCACCCCATAAAAAGGGCTCACCCGGTGCACAAAGTGCTCCCCGGCTAAGCGGGGGTAGGGGGAGGGTGGGCGCATGTGTACGCAGCCTTACCCTTGCATTTTTGCAAAGAGGCTGTTTCCACGCCTCGAACCCGTGACCTCGAGGTCACCAAAGGAGCAACTCTACCGTTGCGCCAAGGCTCGCCCTCAGCGTTACTCACCCCATATTAAAAAAAAAAAAACCAATTGGGTACTGACGGACCCAATTGGTGCTGCATATTTGGCGAGGACCTATTGGGATAAATGACTGTATTTGAGGATTTTATCGGTAAAATCCTCTTTTTTTAAATAAGAAAAAAAAAAGAACAGAAAAGAAAAGAAAAAATGGCATAGGGAGTAAAAAGTAACCTTCTTCCTCCTCTTTGTCCTTCCATTTCTTCTTCTTCTTCGCATGTGAGATGTTGGGTTAGGGATTCATGAGTTTCAGGAAGCTCATGTGGGACTTGGTCTTAGGTGAGTCCTTGGTAGAGAGTTTATATCTTCTGATAGTGTAAATGAGAGTAAATCTCCGCAGGGGCAATAGTATATCATCATTAAGGGCTATGGCCCATGATTAGAATCCAAACTGCTCAAAATATGTCCCCTTAATGTTGTCTCTAGCCAAATTTTACTCCAATAGTAGTTGGGCCCACCATCAGGTTGATCCCATGTCAGATGACTCATATGATCTATGATGCACGAATACTTCAAAATGGGCAACGGATCATGTCGTATCGTATCCGATACTTCAGTTTTTACCATAGTTGTCAAATTCGTTTCGATTCGGACGAAATGTCCGAGTTATTTCGTTTCAAAACCAAAACCGAACTGAACATCTTGCCTGAAGACAAGATGTTCGGTTCAGATTTCGTTCAAATTCGCCGAAATATAGGGTTTCATGCAAAAAATCCTAAATTCGGACGAACACTATCCGAATCAGCATATTCGGATGAATCGGGGGGAAGACCATTAAAGAAGAAAAAAATTGAATGAATGTAGTCTAGCATTCTACCAAATCTGAAACAAAATAAATGAAATCGTTTGAAGTACCTGTTCTGGAGCAGCGACACCTCATGTTCCTCTCCTTCGACAACATGCAGTCTTCAAAATCCCATTCAATCTATAAATTGGGCTCAAAGATGCAGGTATCAACTACGAGTTCTTTTATATCCCTATTCCCCTTTCAATATCTTGCGATTATTCTTCTGTTGAGGGCTGTCATTGGATTTCTCCCTCGCCGAGGGCTGTTGATTGAATTTTTCCCTCGCCAAGGTTGTTGGGTGGATTTCCTTTGTCCTTGAGGGTCGTCTTTGCTGGCTTTGCCTGATCTATTTGGAAAAAAATCTCGTCGAATCCTCAGGTATGCATCGATCTCTCTCTCCTTCCGTTTCTTCCCCGTCATTCCACGTTTTTGCGAAAGGGTTGGAGCTCCGTTTGGGTCTTACGAAAGAGTAAAGGTACTATATACCTTTTATGGTTTGGTCCTGACCGCTTAAGAAAAATAAGTGGTTCTGATCAGATATGGGAAGTGAGGCCCACTTTTTGTATTTGTTCATAACTTATTCTATTTTATATAAATTTATGGAGTTTGATAGTTGATGCTGCATTTTTATGGTCCACCAGTTGATCACGTGTCTTGTGCATTGATCATCTTTTAAACACTAGATTGTGGAGTTCTTAGAATCATGGTCCACCATTTGATCACGTGGCTGCTTAACATAATTTGATTGCACGATGGGCCTTTGGATAATTGCAATCTCAATTCTCAATCTTCCATTGCTGATAATTTTGTCTATTTAGATTTTGTCATGTGGGACCTTCTGGCTTCTAACAAATGGTAATTGGTAACCCTATTGGTAACCCTGTGTACACCTGGTCATTAGCGCTACAAAACAGGCAGGCTAACCTGAGTGGAATTTGAGCACACCTGGCCCCTGCCCCTTGAGGATTTTTTTTTGCGATGATGAGGCCCACTTATTTTTAATTGTCAATTTCCAGTAAAATGCTGAGAGGTCCTGATGATTTATGAAACCATTTAAAAATTATAACGAGGGGTCCTGATAATTTACAGAAAGTGAGGCCCACTTATTTGTAATCATTAAAAATTTTATATATAAAATTTTTTGAGTGAGGCCCACATATGTATATATATATATAAGGGTAATATTCAGGTGAGAACTAGTTCTCACATATTATATGAGAACTTTTTTATAGGGCCAATTGTGGGCCCCATTTGGGGATGGGACCAGGGGGGATGGAAAGATCTATGTGAGACTACCCTAAGTATCAAGTTTGATCCCAAACCCATGCCCCTAACCCCTTCATCCGTGGCCCACAAGTTTAATGGCTTCATATTCAAAAAAATATTCAACCCTCGATCCAACGGTTCAATCCATTCGAATGTGTGTCGATCCTTGAGATATGTGACTATCACAGGGGGTTCCCTATTAGTTACTAGGTTTGGATGGGTTGCTAGTTGGGACCCGTAAAAAAGTTCTCATATAATAGGTGAGACCTAGTTCTCACTTGAATATTTCCCTATATATATAAATATATATTTATATTTTTCCGAAACAAATTTCCGAATTGAAAAGCGAAATGTCCGAATCGGCCAAAATGTTTCATTTTGGAGCCAAGCCGAAACAGCGTCTGAAACGAACTTGACAACTATGGTTTTTACGTGTAAAATCTGTGTCCCTATGGTCTCTATGGCATGTCCTTGATGTATCCATGCCGTATCCAGGCATCATAGCACATGATGAATTTGATGGTGCACTCAACTCCTCTCCAAACTCAACACAAATCATGTGGAAAATGTTACCTCTTGCAATTGTTATTTGGGTGTAATTAGCAAAACTTATTTCCTCCTGCTATACCTTATGGAAAGGCTATTAATTTAAGTTCAGGGCTGTTAGTTTTTCATTGTTCCAAATATGGAAGACTTCAATTATTGGACCTCTATTTCATCCCTTTTTTTTTCCCTGACAAGTGAGTAACTGCATTTTTAATGTTAACTTTTGCCAGAATTTGTCATCAGCAAACTGAAGAAGCTCTGATGGATATTGGATGCCGATGTCGTGGTGAACTTTCAAAAACACACCGATCCTGCATTGACTTTTGGTTTTATTCTAGAGGTTCTAATAAATGCGAGATATGCCAGTAAGTTATCCCACTCCTTTGGTTGTAGGTTTTGGGCACTTGTTTCTTTTCCATTTGCTCTTTAAGCTTTCCTGCCACCCAATTTTAAATGATAACAAATCCTAAACCTTTTTGTACAGGCAGGTGGCTACAAATATCCCTGCACCCCATTCCAACCCAAGTGTAAGGGTTTATTTAAAAAAAAACTGTATTGTTTTGGTATGGTCTATATAGTATCATTGACATGAACTATAACCTTAGTACTTTTTGACATGATGTAGATTATAGAATATCCTCCAATAATTGATTAATTAATATAAATCTGAAAAGGGAAATTTCATCCTCCTTCCTGCTGATCCAAGTGGTTCATACTTGTATGCATGTGCATTTCATTCTTTCTTTCTTCCATTTTTTTTTATGAAACAGGTAAATTACTGGGCTGGGGGTGTGCAACCTGCTGTTGGAAGATTACATTTCATACAGGGAGAGCGCGAAAGGGTATGCATCTACTATTGCAAAGCTGTGAAAAGTTACTGCAACTTTCAGTGCCTCCATTCCACCACCATCATTGCTAGATGACTATATTTCCTCTCTAGCATTTTAACTTGTTTTACTGTTTTTTTATAGGGGTCCTTCAGAACTCTTTGGTTTGCATTCCTAATTGTTATTGGTGGGCTCCTGCTTGACGTGCTGATATCTATCTCCCTAGGAGTTTCTGCTTTGCCTTTGAACGTTATAATTGGTATTGTTCCAATATCCTATTACCTATTAATGTGCCACATTATCTGAAAATCTAGATTTTATTCCATGGCATTATGGAGGTGTACTTGCTGATATTAGGATACATGCAGGTATCCTTCTCCTTCTGGGACTGGGAACTTTGGTTCGGATTGCACTGGAATGCTGCCGTGGTTGTATTGCTAGGAGGGTGGATGCAAATGTTAATCCCGGGTACCATCCATCAGTGTAAATAGTAAATGATAACCCAAAACAGATGCATTTGTTTTTAAATTTTTTTTTTTTTGTCCTCTTTTTAGTTCAAAATCCCCTTCACTGGATACCTTTGGGAGGGTTTCATTTCAGTGTTGGCTTTGACATGTATTATTCAGTCTGTGTTTATTTCATTCAATTTTCCTTCTGATGGCTTATCACACATGCAACTGGGTAACTGAAAACTTTGCATTTATCTCTGGGCAAGGGAGCCATGGTTGATGGAATCAAAGCCTTGGATGCCTGATACCATGCAGCTCACTCTTGCAATTGCAGAGGTTTTCTTGCTACCTCTTCTGTTATAGGCACCAATTCCAACTAGGGTTAGGCTGGCTTGCTGCCATAGTGAGGGAGAGTTTCTCGTAGGATCTGCTGTTAATGGATGAAATCATGCAATTGCTACTTGGCTGCCTTCACATCAAGGTATGACATGCCTTTCTTAGAGCAGTCTTGAACATATGGTTTGGATAATAGTAATCTGTTTAGTATATTTTTGATGAGTACACATTGAGTTGGAGTTTGCTGATTGGGTGCTGGTATTTCTTTGGGCTCCCTATCAACAGATCGTAATATCTTATCCTCTTTGGATTTCTTTTGCACCTCATGATTTGGGTTACCATTACTGTACTGGGGGTGGCCAAGCTGGTTTGACTCCATAACTACTGTACTCTGATGGGTTTGCAATTGCTGCACTACTAAACGCTGTCCGGGTTGGTCCATGGTGTACCCAAACACAGATCTGATCCAACTGGACCTGTTCCTGGGTCATCTACTGGTGAATATGTTAGTAAAATTGTAAATGCAAGCTCTGGTGATTTGGCTGAATAGTATCTTTATCATATGCTAAAATTATATGTTTTCGAGAAAATATTACATGTTTCAATACTTCATGGGCATGATTGTTTGCATTAAAATATATAGAAATTGAATGCATAGGATTCGAAACATAAGTGGTTAAAAATGAAGATCAAACAAATAGGCCTATATGCAATTTTTTTCTTATATAATTAACTAGTCTATAGATAATATTTTGACATGATTGCATGGGTATCATAATATCATTCAGATAGCAGCGCTTCTATTTTTCAGAATCTAAATTAAAGTGCTAGACATAATTTTGTACATAAGCAAACAGCAGAGTTCCATGATGAAGAATTATGGATTACTATGAATATTCCCAAGAATTCATGGTAAATTGCTTCAACAAAAGGATTTTAAAAAAGCTGAGGTGGTGAGGGATATGAGAGCCGGCTTTCCTAGGATTTGACTTTACTAGGTGATGGCTGGGTAAGGTGATGGCTGGGTATTCGTACTCTTATCTCTTCATTTTCTAATAAAGGGGATATTTAATGGCCATTTTTGAATCTTTGCATTTGTTTCTTCAATTTTAGCCACTTTTAGGGATACATTCGTAGTTGTTAATTCCATTTGGTAATTGGTAATGTTGTAGGAAATTTATTTATTTTTATTATGTCTAGGTGGAATAGAATACCCCAAGAGGGTTTCCGGTCCCACTTCCAGCCCATTCTAGTCAGCCTCAATTCCAGTAGACTTTCTGCCAATTTCACATGGAACGGAAAGCCACTCAATAGTTTCATTTTTATTATGTTTATCAAGTAGTTTTAATAAGGTTACATGTTCTATACTTTTATTTATATGTAGTAAAAACTAGAAAATAGTTAATTATAAAGTATGGTTAAAATTAAATGATATAAATATGCATTTTTAGTATTATTTTTCACTCAATTGTTTTTCATTTTTCAATTTTAGGTATTCTTTTAATCCTATCATTTTCATGCATCTTTTCTGAATTGATGGGAAAGCCGAAGCTTTCCATTTTAGGGTCGATTGGAAAGCTGAAGCTTTCCATTATAGGGTCAAACTGAAATGGGGATCAGAACAGAATGGACAACTATGGATACATTTCCTAGAATTCTTAGGTATTGAATATTGATACAATTCAGGGAAATCGGCTGCAATACTCTTCTCCAGAAGGGAATTGTTGCCTTCATCATTTTAAGGTCTGGTCGGACATAGGGGAAATTCTATTTGCACCTACCTTTTTTGTTGAGCATGCCCACATGTATGATCCGGTGAGTGTGGTCAGCAAAAACAGAGGGTGCAAATAGAATTTCCACGGACGTTCATGGCCCTGGTTGGGCCAGGCTGAGCTATATTCAGGCCTGGGGACTACTAAAATATATATTCAAGTCCAGCCCAAGCCTGTCAAGTCTGAAAATGAGCAAGCCCTGCCCAGTCCGAGTTTATCTTACAAAAATAAAATAGCCTTCCTGCATTATTCCAAGTGGTAGCTCAAGTGATGGTGACCCATTGGTACATTCATAATGGAAGGTCGACTCTCCAACAGAGTCTCCATGTTTGGCATGTACCTGTACCACATTTGCGTTTCACAAGGGGCTGACATGTTACACCCGAATGTAAACCGTGGGAGGTGATATTTTACTACTTTTGGATGAAAATCCAACCATGCATTTCATGCTTGTTTGAGTAATAACAATTGAGATTCCCTCCCTAACATCATGTTAGAAGAGCTAGGATTCTCAGAAGAAGGTGCCATTCATTTGATGAGAAATAAGAAAGGTATATCTAAAAATTGAATTGCTGAAGCTGAAGAGCTGCTTGGAAGTCATAATGGAAAGAAAAGTAATGACAAGAGGGAGAAGAGACTTCCACACTTTCTTTCTCTCTCATTCAAAACTTGGAAACTGATGATGCCAAAAATAGGTTTCGGACACCACCGGTCAAGTAATAAATGCTAGGTGAAGATGTAGTCAATAAATGAGAGAGAGAGAGGGAATTTATAGTGGTTCGGTCTGTATGACCTACGTCCACTTTGAATATGGTGATCTTTGATTGATAAGGTGGATTACAAGCGAGAGAGAGGTAGTAAATGCATGTAATCATCGCCCCTCAAGTGATGAGGAGACCCTGAATTTATAACCCTTCCCCAACAGATGGGATACAAAATTAAAGCAACGTCTCTCTGGAGCCTGGAGCCTCAGACGTGTCCTCGAGGAACGAGCAAGGTGGAGGGCAGGTGAGAGTTTCTTCGCGAGATTTGGTAAGAGCGGGTGAGAGGAGGACTTCGTCGTGATGACTCGGAGGCCTTGACGTGACGAGGCTTCCTTCAACGAGTTTCGAATATCAACTGAGCTAACCTGGCCTGACCCATGACCTTGGACGGACCGGGTTGTCTGGACCTGTCTCTTTACCGCAATCCGGGTTGGGTCTGACCCATCAGAAACCATGATTGAATCATCAATTTTAGGCTGTCACACTCACTTTCTCATGAATTGGTTGTAATTTAAAAGGTAAAAAAAAAAAAAAAAAAAGCTTTTTACTTGAGATATTTGATGGGAATGGTACCTTTTTCCTATCAAAATCTAATCTTCAACGGGGCATTTTCATCAAACTATCCTTTTATGATTGACATGTATCTATTTTAATTACATCATCTCTCATGATTGGATTCATCATATTGATTCTTTCAAATTGAGAGATCCTAACCAGTAACCAAGTATTTATTAAACCCTTTCCTTATTAAGCTTTTCAGATTAGAGTAAAGTGAAAAATAATGTGTTATCTTGAATCAGTTTGTCTTGTAAAAGTGAGCCCGGGGTCCCATTTAGTTTGAAATGTTTCCAGCGGTTGTCACGTCCTTGATTCATACTTTTCTCAAATCAACATCGTAATGTCGGGTTTGAACTTTGATGTCTATGGACGCGTGAAAACCATTTTTGCCCCAAATCAAATGCTGCTATAACTTCATGCATGCGGAGATCTCTATTATGGCCCCCACGTAAAGATAATTTAGACAATACAAGATGAATCCCATCATAGGGATATATCTTCAAATTCCAGTTCAATACGAGTGTGTCCCGCCATCGAGCACATGACAAAGCGTGATTATAACAACAGATACCAGGTTAGCGTCCAGTCTCATGTTCAATTTGACGATGGGACCCACTCCTGTGCAATATGAGATTATATCATTGGAGGGGATGAGATTTATAATGAACAGTCCAAATCATCTTTATATGGGTCCTGCGATGGAGATTTCGATGTGTGTTACACGATTAGTGTAATCCAGTCCAATTTGCGTTGTGTTTGTCCGTCCAATGGAAAGCAATGCCTCATTGACTCGTGTCACACATCTTAAACGTGGGTCTCACCCTCGTATCCCATGTGGCCATGTGAGGGTCGTAAAAAGTTTAAATACCTCAAATTATATATATATATATATATACTAGTGATTGTCCATGTACCTGAAGGCACGATGCACCATGTTCTGAGCACAACTAAATCTAATTACTCTTCTTTTGACCACCTAACGACTAACTTGAATTTTGGCACCCTACGAGGGGTAATTCGATCCACCCTATTTAACGATGTCCTGATTAGATCCCGAGTCAAAGATCACATATTATTCCTAGACCTCTGATTGCCCCAGGAATTGGCTCATTGCAATCTGTTTGTCGAGGGCTTTCCATCCATATATAGAACTTCGAGATCCGATGGGCGGATAAAAAATCATAATAGCAGGTCTCGCACCCCCGGGGTGTCCACCTGAAACATCACCTATCACCTCGAGACCCCCGATTGCCCCGAAAGTTGGCTCATCGCGATCTACTCATCGAGGGTTTTTCATCCATATATAGAACTTTGAAATCCGACGGGTGGATCAAAATCTGCGAAACCTGGGTCCCAGTGATTATTGCCTAGACCGGATCCCACTGCAGCCCACCTTTTGGGCCCCAAACCTCTTATCCAGACCCTAATTGGGCCATTAACTAAACCTGTCAGACTTGGCCTGAACCTGACCCTATCCAGCCCATCAAACTCTAGTCCAAATCAATCTGAACCCAAATCCAACCCAAACCCATCTAACCTGAACCTAACCCTAGACCTGGCCCAGACTCCTTGACCCGTCGCTCGAATAAGGGAGAAAGAGTCCAGAGATCTGGGGAAGTAGTGTTGTAGATCTCTGGACTTTCAAACCCTCTTAAAAACCCTCAACCCCTTTCATCTTAATCTCAGCCATGGGATTTATGTACATAAATCCAAGAGTCCAAAATATGGAGAATTCAAAAACTGAGCTCCTTTACAAAAGTAAAATTTTTTTTTTTTTTGCTTTTGACACGTTTTTTTATCAATGGCAGAACAATAAGAAATTAAACACTTTTGCTTTTCTTTTAAATGAAGAAGTGATAACAATACCTGTAAATAACTCAAACTTGCTGCCCCTTTTGCACCGTACAAAGCAAGATGTGAACGTGCTTTTGATTGGGATGACAAAAACTTATAATTTTCTCTAACTTTTAGCCCCTTTTTTCATTCCCCTCTTAAATCCAAGGGTCCAAAATATCCCTAGAATTTATGTACATAAATCCAAGGGTAAAAAATATGGGGAATTCGAAAACTGAGCTCCCTTATTATATATATATATATATTTGCTTTTTTCATATTTCACTTTAAAGACTAGCATCAAATTTAAACACATAAAAACAAGAAATAAAATCTTAAAAAAGATATTGTGATGGTAGGCTTAACTCCAGGTGCAATTTGATAAGGACGTGGATAAAAAATAATTATTTCAAACGTTTTTTAATAAGTGGACTCCATTAAAACGCTCCAATATTTTTCGCGAGTTCGAAGGTCAAGCATATTAGACTCTCGCCCCACACAAAAGTTAGCTTTTCAAATTGATAGTGAGTTAGTGACCACTTGAGCCAAAAAAGAAAAAAAAAAGTTGGCCCACACAAAACTGAGCTTCTCAAATCGATAGTGACATGGGTAGCATGAATTACGCTTTGAGAGGGTCGTTTGCTTTTCTGTATTACTGTATATTCAATCATTGCTGACTTATGAATATTATTTTGTTTAAAGTAAATAGGAAAATATTTTCTTAAGAAATAACTGCATGTGTAGTCCAATATATTGGGGCCCACTTGTGCTTAGCTTTCATCGGTGCAACCCTTTGATAGTCTTTTCATCTCATGCTCTAGCGGGAGGCCCTATTTTACACTTACTAAACCTTCACTCCCCAACGGATTGAATCTTAAGAAAATCTATGAATAGAATGCCACTAAACTTTTAAGACAGTTAAATGAAGGGCTAGGAAATTTTGGTAGGGTTGATTTTATGGATCCAGCCCTTTCGGAGACCTATTAATCTACCCTCCTTCCATTGATAAGTGGGCCCCATGAGGTAGGTGAATATTATCCAAGTAAAATAAAGTAAATGTTAAATTAATTAATTAAAGATGAACAAGGCTCTCTTAAGCTCGAGTTTAGGGAGAAAATTTCGTAAGCTCGTGCTTGTGAGGCCCACCTTTGGTCCATCCAAATGGACCAAACACATGACCCCCTTAAATTGCACATGTCCACTAACTTTCGGTAAGATCCGAATTTACTGGACCGTTTGATTGACTATATATCAATCCGAATGGATTGTTGACTATTAAACTCTTGGGCCCATATGGAGATGATAGAAATTACGGTTGGGGTTGATTTTTTGCAGGTAGGAAGATCCTAGGGAGTCCTTGAAATCCCCCCACTCCCATCCCCATCCCCATGTGGGTCCCCAAGCGGGCCCCACCATACACTTGAGCTTACCTTATTCTAAGCTTGAGCTTAGGGGAGCCTTGCTCATTAAAGATAAAGACTGGATAAAATGTGAAGTGTACTCGATCTTTTCGTTTTTTGGTAAATGATGAAGTATACCCCTTGGTATACTAGTGAAAAGTGCTTTTATTTCCTTGAGGGAAAGTAATATGAAGTGACATTATTTGTGTGATAAAAGGTAAAGTTTTATGTAGTAACCACTTTATTTGTATTTTACCAGGTGATGCTTTTTTACGGTTAGTAAAGTAAAAGTACAATTTTTTTTTTATGGCTAAAGCTTTACTTTCTCATATACTGAGCAACCAAACATAGTAGAGTAATTTTTCTTCACATTTGAGATCATTCTACCATGTTTAAAGTAAGGTAGATTCTATAACTCTAGCATTAGCATTTTTTTTATGGTACATTGTTTTATGTAGGTGCATTGTTTCTTGTACCATCTTTTGGATTTTCCATATATCACTTGGGTTTTCTGTGTCTTTTACATTATTCTATGATACATTCCAGGACAGCCTTTTACTGTTCCAAAAAAATGTACTACGTGGCTCTGTGGCTAAAAGGGGCTAAAGTTGAACATAATTACAACTTTTGCCATTAAGAAAGAAAGAGAAGGAGGACAGTTGCCTACACGTGGAAGAGAGAGGGGAAAGTAAGAGAGAGAAAATGAATGAGGGAGAGAAAAAATGAATGAGGGAGAGGGGTGGGGTGGGGGGGCTGATGGGTTTTTTTTTTCTGCTAATCTCAATTTCAGTCGTCCATCTCACTTTTTTGTGGATCCCATTTTAATATTCATCTCACTGTTTTTCTCAGAGAACTAAATTTTGAAAAATAAAAAAGCAGGGGAGCCGGGTCCGATTTGGTTGGTCAGAGTGTTAAAAAAACTTAAAAGTTAAGAACATTAAAAAAATAATTTTTTTTTTTGAAATTTGGAGTGTAAACTCTTAAATTATAAAAGTTAATAAAACAAAATACTAAAAATCCTAAACATTAAAGCATAAATCATATATACTAAACATAAATGAAAAAAATATTAAACTAAACCAGAAATTCTAAGAACACTAAATCCTATAAAGTCGTAACCCCAAATCCAAATAAGTTAATTTACAAAAAAAAATTTATCGTGCCAACGGCACGGGTTACCGCTAGTTCATCTATCATAATTGTTAGGTTGCTGTTTAGGAAAGTGTAAGCGATTAATGATGTTTAATCTCGAATTAAAAAATGGAGTCTATAAATTCAGCCATGTATCGCCAGAGCCGGGGCCCCCAAATTTTGTCCATTTTTGGGGGCCCCAAAATTCTTTAGCCCATATAATATATAGGTCTGTAAAAAATAAAAAAAGGCTGCCAAGACATGAGAAATGACCCAATTTCTAAACAGCCCATTACCAATGGCCCCTAAATTAATGATTTTGTGTTATATTTAAAAGTAAAAAAATAAAAAAAAGAGTATGAAACTTTGGAAATTGGAAAAGATTAGATCGGCTATTATAGAGTAGTTTTGGATGCCGATTCACTTTCGACTTCGGAGATCAAATACACCCTCTCTCTCTCTCTCTCTCCCCCCTTATTCACAATCAAAACTGGGTCTCCTTATTCCCAATTTAAATTGGGTTTTTGGACTGCAAAATCGTTTTCGACTTTCCGTTTATGTGTTTCACCGCTTTGTGCCGACGAGCCAGGAAGAGAATCAGGTGATTGAACATTCTCTCCTTTCCAAGTTTCAAAGAATATTTTAAAAATGAGCCATTATTATTTTTATCTGTTCTTTTAATCTTTTTAACTTTTAAGGGGACAAGACTATTGATTAACATATTTTTTTTGTTATATAAAATTTGTTGTATACATAAACTCAATATAAAAATAAAAGGATAAGAAAAGGTACCACTAAGTTTAACCAAAATATTAATTGAATCAAATGATCTTTCACTTATTATGAAGAAAAAAAATCAGTTGAATCATCACATTATGAAAATACAAATAATTTGTAGATGGGTTATGTTTGACAACTTTGTTGATTGTTGTTTATTTGATTTGATGATTTAAAGATGCTCTTATGGTGTTGATTGAGTTATCAGTTATTGATGCTGGCCTAGCACTCTATTATTTCGCAACCTCGGTTATTTTGACCTGAATTTGAAGCTTTTGAATTTGGATTGATTGTTGGTTCTTGAGTTCTGCAATAGATTGTTTCCTAGAATTATGCATCCTAGAATCATGCATCCTAAGGTATGAAAAAAGAAAAAAAATGAAAAGTTGATGCACTTATTCAATCTTAATCAGGAGCTCTTGATAAGTTTATTGTTGCTAAGAAACAAACAGATGATTCAGTTCCAGTTGAAAATTTTGAGGATGAAGAGTTTATAGATTCAGTAAATGAAGAGCATGAAGAGACACTTGGTGAGGAAATTAATCAGTGGATTAATGAAAATGATAATGAGAATGATGGTAGTCAACATGAAGACCAAAATGTAGATTTTCAGCCTTCAAATGTTGATGATCCGAGTAATTGGGATAAGATGGATCATAATTTACGAGACTTTTTAGTAGAAAAGGGTCATAAAAGAAGAGTTAACGATGTCAGTTATCCTAAAGATGATCTTAATAGACACTTTTCTTCCATACACGTACTACATCCGACATGTATACAATGGAGAGAAACATGATAGAAAGTGGCTTGTATATTCGAATGTTTGGATAAAGTATATATATAATTTTTTGTTGTAAGTTGTTTAAGGAAGAGGGGAACAAGACTTTATTGGCTAATGATGGACTTCGAGATTGGAGAAATATTGGTAAAAAGTTAAAAAAGTCTTTTATTTGAAAACCCTTCCAGCTTGATATGGATACAGTTAAATGATCGGTTTAAGGACTCCGAACTTGCATTCCATTCATCTTTCCACTTGATTCCTTACATCTCATTGCAATGGGAAAAGTGCATCTCCAAGAGCCTCTGAAAGCAAACAAGAACCTTTTATTCTCAACAACTACATCCACGAAAAACGTTGTCAGCTTAAAATCTTAGTAGCCCAAACTTAGCTACAACCCAAAAGATGAAAACTGATCTCCAAAAAACCCAACTTTCTAAGTAATATCTGTAAAAATCCTTACCTTTTACCCTTTTTCGATTCAAACCCAATAAAATCCCCTCTTTTCGATTTCCATTCGCCCCCAAAACCGCAAGTCGCAATTCCAATCCCATCTTCATGAACGTCCCTTCCAGAACATCAGTTTTTTCTTCTGGAACCCAATCTCCATTTTCAAAAACAATCATCTTCCTCTTCGAAGTTGAAAAATCCAAGATTTGGCTTCTTTAACTCATTGTGAAAAGAATGTCCCCATTGAATTTGAACCAACATTGAATGGGGATGAGGGGGGTGTAGACAACGACAAGGGGAAATTGGAAAGGGGAAAAAGGGGGAAAAGAGGAAGAAGACGAATGGAGGACAAAGAAGTTTCGGTCTTTAGTAAACACACAGGGATAGTCGATATCGATTAAAAAAAAACAGAGAGAAACGTGGATTTAGGGCCCAATCGGTCTCACCTTTTTTATTGGGGCCAAATTGAATAATAGGCTGTTTAAGAGGGTTTTTCCCGTTAAATCCCCAATTTTATATTATCTCTTGGGAACATAACCCTTTTGCCACCTGCCGAAGAAATGCAGCGGCCGCCAACGGTATTCAATACATGCATTGCCCCAGAAAGATTAACACCAACCGTTTTGCTTGATTCCATGCCTTTGACAGCCCTATATGCACCCCTACGCCAAGTAGATGGAAGATGAAGATTGTAAAGTAGATCCATCCTTTTTATTGTGGAGCTGAGGTGATGCAAGCAAGCAATACCTCTTTTAGAACCAACTATTGTTTTTGGGCATATAAAGTCTCTGCCTCCCCCATGCCCTAGATAAAAGTCAGGCTTTTACCTTAGTAAATGACTCTAAGTACAGAGAACAAGTTTGAAACGCACCCTCCGCTTCTTCAGGCCGTCCGTGGTCCTAGCCAACTGTGCAACCCCTCCGGGTTAAGAATATTCAAACTCAAAATCAGGTTATATGAAAGCTTTTTGTTTTAAGACAACTAGTGGACATAAGGAAGGCCGGAGACATATCGAACATGATAAATATTACATACACAAATTCATTTCTATTCATTTCTGCTCATATAATAATAAATTGGTTTGCCGGCACATCATTCCTACACTGAATTATTCCATGTTTAAAATAAATAAAAAAAAGGAAAAAAAAAACAGAGGTCATAGACATCCACTATCAAAGTACAAACTGATATCATCATTAGGGCTTTGTGTTTGGTTTCCAAATCAGCAGTGCATCGTATTGAAGGCCCCCACCTAGGAAGTGCCACATGGGAGGAATTATCAATTTAGAAAGCTTCTTTTTCTTTCTTTCTTTTATTCAATTTTAAAAAGATTATTCTTCTTTCCTTCTTTTGTCAATTTTAGAAAGTTCTTTTCCTCCATTCTTTTTGGTTGTATATATGGAGAGGCTTGTAATGATTTAGACAATGACTATCAGTAAGAAAATTGAGTTCTCGAGTTCTTCTTCAACTTCTAATTCTCCTGCTAGTTCTAGTTGTGAGAGATATTCTCTTCTACCTCCTGGATTGGAGTTTGGCGTGAGGCTAATTTTCAGGTTCGTTTGATTTACCTCCGTTTCTCTCCAGTTCTTCATTGCCCACCTGCCCCACCCCGCATCTCCTCACTATTATGCATAAGTAGCTGAAACTGGTTTTTACCAATAAGCACTTGGAACAGGCTGGCTTAACAAAGAGATCAGCAACGTCGAGGAGATGTGCATTCTCCTTTATGCTAGTTCATTGGTTGTGGAGTAAATGGACAAGTTGTGGAGAGACAATCTGTGTAAGCTTCTGGGATATAAATTCAAATCTGTTTTTGTGTCGAAAAATCTATGTATTAAATGCATAAGCTCTTGATCAGTTTATAATTTGTAAATAGAATACTACCATTACTAGCCAGCTGGATGTTCCAAAAAGCAAAGGTGTAGAGCCGCATGAGCCCACACAACAACCAGAAATAATAGAACAGTCTGGATGAACTGGGTTGATTAAGGCCATATGACCTTCAAAACAGTTTAAAGTCTGTCATGTTAGTTTTATGGTCTCAATACCAGTGAATGATATAATAAATTGATTAAATTCTTTATTTATTAATATATTCATGCTTTCCATTTCATAAGATGAATGATGTTTAATTATATACTTGCACATAACCAATACGAATGACATAATGGTTCATGAGATGAACCGGGGTCCAAAAGTATACTAGATGTAATACATGTGTATGGATGAGATCCACATACAGGTGACATGTATAACAAATCTTATACTTAAATATCTTCACAACCAGTGATGAGACTGGACATC